>JAMWET010007723.1:0-469088 GCA_024036415.1 Prochilodus magdalenae
GTTCTCTGGAGTGATAGAGCTCAATGGCATTTCCCTATTGGGAATGAGTTGGAGTGTTACGTTGTAATCCAGACCTGAGCATCCAAAACATTGGTACTCAATAGGAGAGCGGCCAATAATGTAACATAGCTGTGATGTTTTTTTTTTAATGGAATTGGCCACAAATGACTAATGTATGTTGTAGAGGCTAAGGGTTAGTTATGCTCACAGACCTTGTAAAATGAGTAATTTGTGGCCTTAGATTAGTATTTGTTCCTCATATAAGCAATATCCCTTAAACCACAGTATAGTAAATTGTTGCCCCTATGTTAATATACTGAGGCTATGAACTTATTATATTGAGACCATGAATTACTGTAAAGTCACTTTCCCCCCAACCACACTTGACTGGTTTTCCTCAGTTTCAAGTGTTGCTAAATTGCGCTGGGTAGAGGAAATGTTTATTATCGGTCACACTAAATACATATGCTAAAAAACGGCAGTGTGTAACACGGTAGCTACGAGGTTAGCGTAACCCTCTGGTGTTGCTTTTCAAGCAACCAGAGGTTCGCTCAGCGATGGTCGCTGGGGGAGTCCAGTGAAGAATTTCCCAAAACTTTATTAGTTTTTTTCGATGGCCAGGTCTGTCTCGTCTCGCAGGTCGTCCAGCTTCTTCTGAACAACGCAAAATGTTTAAATTGCTATTGCTATATCGACCATCTGTATTGCATTGTTAAATTGTAGACACTGGAAATTTCTATAATTAGGCCATAAAGAGTTGAAATTGTAAGGCTAACAGTTTTATGAAAAACTTATATTATTATTATATATATATACTCTATTATTATGGCCCCAGTATATATAAAAAAAAAAAAATCCATACAATAACCTCCATTGCTGGAAGTGGAACCGATTCCCATATCACAATGTTTCCATCTTCTGTAAAGCCTTATCAGAATAGTAGAGTCCGTAAAGGTAGTATCTTCAAATATTTAGGACACATTTCAGAGTATTTATATGAACTTTATTTGCAGTAAGTGAAGATTTTGGCTTATGATATTGTGAGAGGTACTGGATGTTATAAGGTAAATCATCTACTTTTTTTACAGTCGTTAAAATTAACACCTACAGTGTGAAACTTATATCTAAGGGGTATGTTGTATGGTTAGGTTTTGGTAGGTTTGTGGGGGCTTTTATTGAGTTAAAAATAGTCAGCCCATATATGTTACTGCATTAGATTAATTAGGCTCAGTTAAAGTTCTCAAATAGACCTGTTAGTACCTGCCACACATGCACGCTGCCAATATATATGTTGGTCACATTAGTGATATTGAGTCCCTCCCTATTGACTGTTCTCTAACAAAATGCATTGAGATACCTAGTTTTGATTCTTTGACAGTGGTTTTCATGGGGACAGATGATGATTAAATAAGAGACCACACTAAAAACAAAGATGGACATATACAGCAATACGAGGTAAGGCTCACAAACCCTCATTTGGTGGTCCAAAAGTTCAAGTGGCAAAAAGTTCTTGTTTTGTAGTTTCAATTGACACAGTAGATTGGACAAACCAATTTTGAATGAAGTCTGCTGTATACCAAGAATGCTGTGCTGTGTAGTGTCATGTAGCAGAGCGCCTCTCTATAGAACACTTGTCAGGGAGAGCCAAATAAAACTAGGTTCAAATTTTTATTTACAACTACACTCACATAAATAAAATAAATAAATAAAACATTCAACATCACATATTCTTGCCTTTGTATGGGTATAGGAGTTTTTCTTAAGTTGAAACAGGCCCTTAGCTAATACCCATTAGCTAAAGTAACAGACCATTAGCAATTGTCTATTTATGTATAAAGACTGCCTTTCTAATTTCAAATAGTAAATTACATTTTCTGTGGTCTGTGTCTATGCGTTTAAATAAATGCTAGTAAATGAGCAAATGCTGAGTGCCGCCAGTTATGGTTTAACTCAATTTAAAAACAATGGTTTATAAAAATTGGCATATCAGTGTTTTTTTATGGTGGCCGTAACAGGAAGACAGTTTTGGCCTTCCCAAGATTGTAAAGATATAAACATGTAGAATATTCAGATATTGGTATTGACCCTAAAATTCCCATATGGGGGCATTCCTTAAAAACTATTTCTAGATTAATGATTGTGTTATTTTAACTAACTTCGCTGTTTGTGTAAAATGTAGTCTCTGAAATGGATGTCTGCGGCACACTTCGAGGAAGGTCTAGTTTGTAAATTTAAACGTGTAAATTTTTTTATGATATTGATGGTTTTATGATATGCATTGAACTAGTTACATCCTGTAGCATGACCTATTACTGTGTTTGTGTGTCCTCAGCAGGACTTAAATACAGCCGGTACAGCAGGTGTCAACCTCTCTTTTAACTGGGAATTTTGAACCTTAAAAACTGATTTTTTTTGGAGGATTAGGGAGTTGTTTACCAGCATCAAGAGGAGAATGGATTAAACACTTTAATCAAGCGGATATCTCATTTACTTCCCAATATGTTAAACAACAAAAAAATGTGCACTGAAAATTTTTTTTTTTTGCCACAATATCAAAAACAGGTAATTTTTGACAGAGGGTGGTTTGCATTACGTGTACACCGGAAGAAGGCAAAAATCGTGAACATCTCACAAATAGTGAATGGACTAAACCGTGTTATTTGGTTTTGCCTACCACTGAGGAGGGGACACAGGCATGCGGACACCAGTTAACACATGCTACCTACCTTATAACAATTGTTGCTGAACAGGAACACACATTGTAGTGGCAATGTTCTTCCTTTGATGGCACCCTACCACTACGGTGTACACACTGTTTGGGGAAGGAGCATGACAACATAGTTTTAAAAGTGTTGGCCAGGCCTTGATCAAAGCATCAAAGGACTGGAAAAAGAGGCCTCAATGACCCAGTGCAGCTCCTTCACAAGGTCCTTGTTATGAGTCCACACCTTGGTGTGTCAGAGCTGTTTGGCAGCATGCTGATGGATCCAGAACATATTTACCCAGGTGGTTGTTATGTTATTAGGACTTATTAGGGTTTTAAACCTTTAAGGTTTCTTAATCTTCTGGTCACAGTCTAAGTTTGCAAATTTATGTGCTTCAGTGTTCTGAGGTACTATAAAGTGCTCATCAGCCAGCAAATAGTGTTTGAAAAAAAAAAAACTAGAGGCTGAAATGTTCATTCAGCCTGGGTTAACTGTCTTCATAAAGGTGTTAAAATGACAGGTTAATTTCCAGCTCTGCCGTCATAGATGTTTACTCTGTCAGTTGGTGGTTGCTATTGTAGGAACTGCACAAACAGGCTCGAGTGTTTACTTTCAACACCACTTGTCATTTTTGTGAATGTCAGAAGAAAAAGCACAACATTCATAGTTGACACAAAACCTTATCAATGCCTAATTCATATGCATTCCACATGTGCCACTGGACAGAAGCCTTCAAAGCTGAAGGTGATTATAGAGCAAGCATTTTTCAGGACTCGCTCAGTCGTGAGATGAGCTGTATCATCCAATTAACGACCATAAGTGGAAGGTTATGGGGCGTTTATAAGTTAAAGATCTTGTATAAAGATCACAAGAACACATGTGTTAAACAGACCTTCTCTTCATGGGGGTACATTAACCCATGTCCAACCCTTTTCAGCTTCTTTCGTCCCATGTAGGAAAAGACATTTCTAGAACATTGCTGAATAAACATACAGCCCAGTGTGGTTTTAAATTGGCTGGCCCATTGTAACGTGACAGTGAGGTGCAGAGTCAGAGGCGGCACTTAAGTTGGTTAATTAATGGCGGACAGAAACCCCGGGAGACTTTCTCTATGTGACACTTCCTAACACGCTGAGTTGTCCTCAGCCTTCCCTCTCTCAGCCTCCCAGGCTCAGTTGCGTCTTGTGTTGAGAAAGCATGCCACCCTCCGGTTGCCCAAGGAGTGTGGCCAAAAAAACGGAAAGCGATTAAACACCAAGTAGCTTGACTTGGAGCTAAAGCGTTCCAGAGGAAGTAGTCTTGGATTGGAGCCTCCACACAGACAAAAAGGTGCTATGGTTTGTCAAGGGTTGATTAAAGGGCACGTCCTTATACACTTGTTTTTGTCTTGCCTACATGAAAATAACTGTGGTTCCTAATCTTTTTTTAGATAGATAGGTAACCACAACAGGGTTAGAGACTGTTGTACCTTTGATTGAAGTGAATGTGATTATTGATTTATTGCTATGAAATCAGTAATATCCTGGGCAACTGAAATGTGTTGAAGAAACACTTGCAGTGAATTAACGGTGTTAGAATTGTGTTAGAATTATCTTGTGAGACTTTTAGTGATTCATGGATGATACAGCATATGTATATATGTATATGTATAGGCATGTCTCGACTGGAATATATTGGAAATGCAAAGGTTTTGGGCACTCATAGTCAAAATTCCTGTTCTTGTTTAATATTAAAGCTAGTAAATGATGAACTGAATATTTTTCAAAAGATATACAAAGAGTAGATTAGATAGTTAGATTTAGATTTAGATTCGAACTTTGTGTCATTTGTGCAGAGTTACAGGTACAGAGCCAATGAAATGCAGATTAGCAATCTAACCAGAAGTGCAAGTACAGTATTATTTACATAAAGAGCCATAGTAATAAATATATACAGTACATATAATATAAGCATATTCTATATGCATATATATGAATGTATAAGAGCAGCATTTTATAAAATGAATGTTTGAACTGTGTAAGAGTTATTGCAAGTAGACAGTATGTACACTATAAAAATAACATCTGAGGTAGAGAGAATATGGGAACAGTATGTAAACATCAGTATACAGATTTTTAAAAATGAACATTCAATCATGATCAAAAAAATAGTTCCACCCAGAGGGAATCAACTGATAGAAACAAAACTTAGTGGTAGGTTGACATTGTGAGACATGCACATGATTCAGGTTTCACACTCGCCCATGCATGTGAACATAAGCAAGGGGGGGTGTCTTTGGGGATTGGGTCTAATCGCTGTACCTGTTACCTATATGTGGTGTGTCCTATTGCGCTTGCTTTCCCATTCTGACTTGTGCTGTTGTATTGGTAGCATCTTTTGCAGGCAAAGTTTGCCACATAAATGAGTTGAAGCAGTTTCAGCAGTTGGAAGAGTTGGAGAGGAGTTGCCATAGGTTTTGGTCTGGGAAGGGAGACTGGTATATTAAGTTGTTATTTTGTTGCCATTACCGGGCATGCGATATAACCATAGCATGCTGTCGGCAGCAGTGGGTAGATAAAAGGCAATCACCAGCCGACATGAAGTGTCTGTGAGGCTGGACATGAAACAACAAAAGGAGGAATTGTCTGCCATGACTTGAGTAACTCAACAGCCTCAATAGAGGAAATTCAGAAGCTGTGATTCCCACTATGAGTCCATCTTGTTAGTGCCAGGACCAGTTGGCTGACATTAATGCCCAACGCAGGACTACATGCCACACAAGAACTAAATGCACGTAGACGGTCACAACAACTGCCCGCAATCACCATGTCAATGGGCTAAAGACTTGCAATGGTGTTGTGCCAGGACTGTCATAAACTTGACTCAAAATGGCATCGGGTGACGAGTGACGAGTACCCGCTTTTGTATTGGTGGAGATGACCAAGCAGATTCTATGTTGTGGAGGCTCCGTGGTCCGAGCCATTATGTTGGTCACATGTTGAATGTCTAATAGGCCTGGTGTCACTCCACCCCCAACCACAACAAACTGCAGGAATTGTGTGAGAATTAGTCAAGCTGCATTTTTTGTTTGGGATGGATTACCAAAGGAACGTACATTAGAAAACCTCTACAACTCCACTGCTGAAAAGGACGTCTGGCATGTTGTGTTAGCCCAACGCCATTCTGAGATACACTACTTCTGTATGTGTAGCTCATTGCCTATATCAGTCTGAATGTATCATCATTTATTGTTCCTGGTAACCTTTATCTTCCTCACCAATAGCATTGCAAGCTGCTGGCTACAACTCATTTTTCTAATGATGAGTGTATTTAAACAAGATTTCTTTTTTATTGCATCTTTTGCAGTTTTTATATAACACAAAAAGGAAAGGAACAAAGTTTTTTTGCATGTTTTGCAGTCTTTAAAAGTCTTTCTTGGTCTCTTAGACTTTCCTTTTTCCCTATTCAGGTTTCAGTGACCTCAAAAAAAGCTGTGCCATCTTTCATTAAGACGGCTTTTTTGTGGGCATCAATGATCTTAAATTTTGGAGTCAGATGAGTCAAAGTGTCAATGTACTTTAAGGAAGAATTCAGTGAATACACCTACTGACTGTAGGTGTTCATTCAGCCTTAAAGGTTTAAGAACTAATTTAACACTATAGGTGAAATGTGCATTATGGACACGTCAGAATGCATAATAACTGCGGATAGTAATACTAAAGAAGGCAATTAATTTATATAGGCATAATTATGTCTTAAAGGTGTTAATACACTGCCAGAGTCAATTCAACACAAGAGTTTACTCAGCACTGCGTCTGTTCATTCTGTGTTATAGGTGTTAAAGCACTGCAAGAGTTAATTTAATGCTCCAGTCGTTCATTCCATCTTATAGGTGTTAATTCACTGCCAGGATCAATTCAGTACCGCAGATGTTCTTTTTGCCTTATAGGTGTTAATGCACTGCAAGAGTTAATTCAACACTGCACACATTATATCTGTCCTATAGATGTTAATGCCCTGCAATAGTTAATTCAGCACTATAGGCGTCTATTTGGGCTTATAGGTGTTAATGTACTGCAAGAGTTAATTCAACACTGCAGGCGTCCATTTGGGCTTATAGGTGTTAATGTACTGCAAGAGTTAATTCAACACTGCAGGCGTCCATTCAGGCTTATAGGTGTTAATGCACTGCAAGAGTTAATTCAACACTGCAGGCGTCCATTCAGGCTTATAGGTGTTAATGCACTGCAAGAGTTAATTCAACACTGCACACGTTATATCTGTCCTGTAGATGTTAATGCACTGCAATGGTTAATTTAGCACTGCAGGCGTCCATTTGGGCTTATAGGTGTTAATGCACTGCAATAGTTAATTCAGCACAGCAAGCGTCCATTCGGGCTTAAAGGTGTTAATGCACTGCAAAAGTTAATTCAGCACTGCAGGCGTCCATTCGGGCTTATAGGTGTTAATGCAGTGTTAGAGTTAATTCAGTACTGCAGGCGTCCATTCGGGTTTATAGATGTTAATGCACTGCAAAAATTAATTCAGCACTGCAGGTGTCTTTTCGAGCTTATAGGTGTTAATGCACTGCAATAGTTAATTCAGTACTGCAGGCGTCCATTCGGGCTTATAGGTGTTAATGCAGTGCAATAGTTAATTCAGTACTGCAGACGTCCATTCGGGCTTATAGGTGTTAATGCACTGCAAAAGTTAATTCAGCCCTGCAGGCATCCATTCGGGCTTATAGTTGTTAATGCACTGCAAGAGTTAATTCAACATTGCACATGTTATATCTGTCCTGTAGATGTTAATGCACTGCAATGGTTAATTTAGCACTGCAGGCGTCCATTTGGGCTTATAGGTGTTAATGCACTGCAGTAGTTCATTCAGCACTGCAGGTGTCTGTTCGGGCTTATAGGTGTTAATGCACTGCTATAGTTAATTCAACACTGCAGGCGTCCATTCGGGCTTATAGGTGTTAATGCACTGCAAGAGTTAATTCAACACTGCACACATTATATCAGTCCTGTAGATGTTAATGCACTGCAATGGTTAATTCAGCACTGCAGGCGTCAATTTGGCCTTATAGGTGTTAATGCACTGCTAAAGTTAATTCAGCACTGCAGGCGTCCATTCGGGCTTATAGGTGTTAATGCACTGCTATAGTTAATTCAGCACTGCAGGCGTCCATTCGGGCTTATAGGTGTTAATGCACTGCAAGAGTTAATTCAGTACTGCAGGCGTCCATTCGGGCTTATAGGTGTTAATGCACTGCAAGAGTTAATTCAGCACTGCAGGCGTCCATTCGGGTTTATAGGTGTTAATGCAGTGTTATAGTTAACTCAGCACTGCAGGCGTCCATTCGGGCTTATAGTTGTTAATGCACTGCTATAGTTAATTCAGCACTGCAGGCATCCATTCGGGCTTATAGGTGTTAATGTAGTGTTAGAGTTAATTGAGTACTGCAGGCGTCCATTCGGGCTTATAGGTGTTAATGCACTGCAATAGTTAATTCAGTACTGCAGGCGTCCATTCGGGCTTATAGTTGTTAATGCACTGCTATAGTTAATTCAGCACTGCAGGCATCCATTCGGGCTTATAGGTGTTAATGTAGTGTTAGAGTTAATTCAGCACTGCAGGCATCCATTCGGGCTTATAGGTGTTAATGCACTGCAATAGTTAATTCAGTACTGCAGGCGTCCATTCGGGCTTATAGGTGTTAATGCACTGCTATAGTTAATTCAGTACTGCAGGCGTCCATTCGGGCTTATAGGTGTTAATGCACTGCTATAGTTAATTCAGTACTGCAGGCGTCCATTCGGGCTTATAGTTGTTAATGCACTGCTATAGTAAAATCAGGACTGCAGGCGTCCAGTCGTGCTTATAGGTGTTAATTGCACTGCTATAGTTAATTCAGCAACTGCAGGCGTCCATTCGGGCTTATAGGTGTTAATGCCCACTGCTATAGTTAATTCAGTACTGCAGGCGTCCATTCGGGCTTATAGGTGTTAATGCACTGCTATAGTTAATTCAGTACTGCAGGCGTCCATTCGGGCTTATAGGTGTTAATGCACTGCTATAGTTAATTCAGTACTGCAGGCGTCCATTCGGGCTTATAGGTGTTAATGCACTGCTATAGTTAATTCAGCACTGCAGGCGTCCATTCGGGCTTATAGGTGTTAATGCACTGCTATAGTTAATTCAGCACTGCAGGCGTCCATTCGGGCTTATAGGTGTTAATGCACTGCTATAGTTAATTCAGTACTGCAGGCGTCCATTCGGGCTTATAGGTGTTAATGCACTGCTATAGTTAATTCAGTACTGCAGGCGTCCATTCGGGCTTATAGGTGTTAATGCACTGCTATAGTTAATTCAGTACTGCAGGCGTCCATTCGGGCTTATAGGTGTAATGCCATGCTATAGTTAATTCAGTACTGCAGGCGTCCATTCGGGCTTATAGGTGTTAATGCACTGCTATAGTTAATTCAGCACTGCAGGCGTCCATTCGGGCTTATAGGTGTTAATGCACTGCTATAGTTAATTCAGCACTGCAGGCGTTGTGCATTGTGCAGTAACAGCTCCGTCCATACTGTAAGAGTTGCTGAAACCCTGCATGGTTTGCTGTGTAATTCTAGCACAGATATAGGCAGAGCGCTCTCGTCTCGTTCGTATCACGTCGCTGCCGGTCACGTTACCCGGTGCGAATCAGGCGCGCTGTGGCCTCCTATTGTCGTCAACGGTGATGTGGAGGCGCTAGAGCGCGAGGACCCGCCAGTCCTCACTTAGCGCAGCGCGGTAACGGGGGGATCACCGGCGAATCGCACCCCCTGAAAAGGCAGTGTAAAGATGCATAGACCGTCTTGAATTCACCTCTACCGTCTGAACTGGTGCTCATGAGCCTGCTGGGCGGCTACAAGAAAAAGCCCGGTTACGATGGCTACGAATCTTTGCAGCTTGTCGATAGCGGCGGAGACTTCAGCAGCGGGGGAGGAAGAGGAGGAAGAGGAGGAGGAGGTGGTGGTGGTGGCGGAGGAGCCCTGTCAGCAGCGAGTTTCGGTGCCAAAACACGACCGGACGATTTCAGCACCATGGACAGCTCAGGTAAGCGTATAGACGGCGTTATTGTTTTTGTCCTTCCACCCGTTTTCCGGCAACCCCTCCACCTCCCTGTACTGGGGCCGGCCGGTAGTGGCTCTGCTCCTGCGCTGGGATTGGTTAGCAGGCCAGACTCTGCTGTAGGCGGACTGCTTGTGAGTATGAATTACTAGCCAATCTTAGCGCAGGGGGCGGGGCTTATCCGGAATACGGGTGGAAAAGAAAACCCGGACGCTTTTTGGCAGTGCCATTAGAGTCAGCATGAAATGTCCTGCAGGGAATGTCTTGCATTGCCGTGTGCCTGTGATCTTGTATTGTAGTAGTGGTAGTGATAGGTCAGCACCAGCATTAGAAGTGAATGCAGCCCATCCCATAGTAGCCCACCTCAGAAGCATGCTTTGTGCTGTGGCCGTCACTGTTCAGGTCGATCCACACTAGCACACATGGATGAAAGTTCCTCGATCAGGCTGTTCTGTGGAGCACGTCTGTGCTAGTTTGGGTTCTGGTGATGCTGGATTAGCATGCAGGTAGCTAAGAGTTAAACAGACAGCAGGATGGAGAGGACAGTCGTCTGCTGGGTGTATCGTGGGTGGGCTTGCGTGGCTGGCGTACTGCAGTGGCCTGAAAAGAGTGTGGTGTGGGGGGAGAGGGCGTTTCTTCTTTAAATAAATGCTGTCAGGTGCTCTCGTCTCAGCCGGTGTCTGCCGCTGTCTGTATCCGCAGTGTGTGTGTGTGTGTGTGTGTGTGTCTGTCTGTCTGTCTCTGTGTGTTAGAGGAGGTGGGAGTTAGAGGTGTCTTTGTCTTGTAAGTGAGACACAGACCATGAGAAGACAGAGGGGCTACTAAATTCAGCCTTTTGTTAAGCAGTCCTCAGCTTGCCCACCTCACATCAGTCAAGTAACAATCAACTTCTGTTCTGTTTCGATTTTTGTATTCCTAATATTGTAGCACTCTGGGAACACATGCTACATGATACATTCACCATGTGCAGTAAAAATGGATGCTCTGATTTCCTCCCCATGTTGGTTTTTGCAGTGCTTTGCTTGAGGCCGATGCACTTAGATTTCTACATTGTGAAAAACTGTCACCTTAAATATTGAGTTCTTTGAAACTCAAATATCAGGATGATAGTTGTAAGTGATCTGAACAAACATGTTAAAGCTACGTTCAATGTATATATAACGTTACAGTGATGAGAAGTTAAAAATACTGTATGGCTTCTTGGCACATTGGCAAGCCAGTATGGGGTTGTGTTGATTTTGAGTGCAGGGGCTGATACATGTGTAAGCATTTCTTTCTTGACTCATCAGTCTCATTGCACATTTCCTTTCATCTGAGATTCAAATTTTTCCACACAGCGACACAACCTGCAAGACAAAAAGCTTCCTTTCTTGTTCACTGTGGCTGTATTCTGTGCTGTGGATCTCCCCGGACTGTATAAATGGGAAGTCAAAGCCAACTGAATTTCCGGGAAGTGAAAATTAGACTTTTTACTGTCCTATGTTGTGTGGATGAATAAGAGAGCAGCTTTGTGTCTGTCTGAATGTGATCTATAATTGAAGAGCTAGAGCAGGGTCCAGTTACAGGACACACACACATAGATCCACACGCATATACCACACACAGGGGTTGGTTTTTATACAATGTCAGGAAGTGGACTAAAAACCTAAAACACATTTATTATATAAATGGACTTTACTGCAAGGCCTCTTAAAGTCACACACAGCAGAATATTAGCTTAAGCATTTACCTTTATTTTAACTGGGGTACTTTTGATAATATTTCATTTACATTAGATATAATACACTTGTATATGTAATGTAACTGTGATTAACTATTATGCTAGATATTAATCTGTCTGCACGTTTAGTTACTTCATTTTTAGTGGCCAAGTGAAGCACCAGTTTAAATGAACATATAAACTGAATGTAATTAAACACTGAATTGAAGTTTGTTAAGAGGTGTTATTAAAATACTAAGTATCAGTATTGGTGTTGGTATCGGGCTATCATCCTGTAGTGCTTTGGAATGAATGGGAAATCTGTGGTGTCATCCATCTCCAGAGGAAAGAAAGCAGCAATACACTTCACCTTGAAGTTGACCAATGCCCAACACAACACATCCACACAATAACCCCACATCCCGGCACAGATTAACACATAAAACAGGGACACACAACTGAAATGAACAGACAACAACACGAACAACATAAACAGCTCCTTTGTTGGAGGTTGGACAGCTACCATGTGCTGTTGCATGTGGCCTCTCTGAGCCAGAGCCAGCCTGTAGAGGGTCGCCACAATACACATATTGTATCATATATGTATAGTGGCGACCCTCTAAAGGCTGGCTCTGGCTCAGAGAGGGCCACATGCAAACAGCACATGGTAGCTTGTCCAACCTCCAACAAAGGAGCTGTTTACTTGATTTATGTTCGTGTTTGTTGTCTGTTCATTTCAGTTGTGTCTCCCTGTTTTAGTGGTGTGTGTTAATCCCTGTTTTATGTGGCTGGGATGTGGGGTTATTGTGTGGATGTGTTGTGTTGGGCATTGTTTGTCAACTTCAAGGTGAAGTGTGCTCCTATCATGGTATATTGCTGCTTTCTGTCCTCTGGAGATGGGATGACACCACAGATTCCCATTCATTCCAAAGCACTACAGGATGATTAGCCCGATAACCAACACCAAATACTGATACTTAGTATTTTAATAACACCTCTTAACAAACTTCAATTCAGTGTTTAATTACATTCAGTTTTATATGTTCATGTTAAACTTGTGTGCTTTCACTTGGCCCACTAAAATGAAGTAACTAAACGTGCAGACAGATTAATATCTTAGCATAATAGTTAATCACAGTCTTACATTACATATACAAGTGTATTCAATATCTAATGTAAATGAAACACATTATCAAAAGTATCCCCAGTTAAAATAAAAGGTAAATGCTTAAGCTAATATTCTGGCTGTGTGTGACTTTAAGGAAGGGTACTTGCAGTAAAGCCATTTATATAATAAATGTGTTTTTAGAGTTTTTAGTCCACTTCCTGACATTTGTATAAAAACCAAAAACCCCTAAAGAGTGTATAAAAACCAACCCCCCTGTGTGTGGTATATGCGTGTTGGAAAATAGTGGGGGATCTATGTGTGTGTGTCCTGTAACTGGACCCTGCTTCTAGCTCTTCCAATTATAGATCACATTCAGACAGTGACACACAAAGCTGCTCTCTTTTATTCATCCATCACACACAACAATAGGACAGTAAAAAGTCTAATTTTCACTTCCCGGAAATTCAGTTGGCTTTGACTTCCCATTTATACAGTCCGGGGAGATCCACAGCACAGAATACAGCCACAGTGAACAAGAAAGGAAGCTTTTTGTCTTGCAGGTTGTGTCGCTGTGTGGAAAAATTTGAATCTCAGATGAAAGGAAATGTGCGATGAGACTGATGAGTCAAGAAAGAAAATGCTTACAACATGTATTCAGCCCCTGCACTCAAAATCAACACAACCCCATACTGGCTTGCCAATGTGCCAAAGAAGCCATACAGTATTTTTAACTTCTCATCACTGTAACATGCTTAATAATATATATATGGAATTGAACGTAGCTTTAACATGTTTGTTCAGGTCACTTACAACTATCATCCTGATATTTGAGTTTCAAAGAACTCAATATTTAAGGTGACAATTTTTCACAATGTAGAAATCTAAGTGCATCGGCCTCAAGCAAAGCACTGCAAAAACCAACATGGGGAGGAAATCAGAGCATCCATTTTTACTGCACATGGTGAATTGTATCATGTAGCATGTGTTCCCCAGAGTGCTTATACAATATTAGGAAATACCAAAAGAATCGAAAACAGAACAAGAAGTCGATTGTTACTTGACTGATGTGAGGTAGGGGCAAGCTGTTGGGGACTGCTGCTCCTAACAAAAGGCTGAATTTTAGATAGCCCCTCTGGTCTTCTTCATGGTCTGTGTCCTCACTTACAAAGACAAAGACACCTCTAACTCCCCACCTCCTCTAACACACAGAGACAGACAGACAGACACACACACACACACACACCACACACTGCGGATACAGACAGCGGCAGAACACCGGGCTGAGGACGAGAGCACCTGACAGCATTTATTATTTAAAGAAGAAACGCCCTCTCCACCCCACACCACACTCTCTTTTCAGGCCACTGCAGTACGCCAGTACCACGCAAGCCCCACCCACGATACACCCAGCAGACGACTGTCCTCTCCATCCTGCTGTCTGTTTTAACTCTTAGCTACCTGCATGCTAATCCAGCATCACCAGAAACAACCCAAACTAGCACAGACGTGCTCCACAGGGAAGAACAGCCTGATCGAGGAACTTTACACAAGTCCAGTGTGTGCTAGTTGTGGATCTGACACTGAACAACATGTGTGCATTAGTGTGGATCCGACCTGACACAGTGACGGCCACAGCACAAAGCATGCTTCTGAGGTGGGCTACTATGGATGGGCTGCAATTCACTTCTAATGCTGGTGCTGACCTATCACTACCACTACTACAATACAAGATCACAGGCACACGGCAATGCAAGACATTCCCTGCAGGACATTTCATGCTGACTCTAATGGCACTGCCAAAAAGCGTCCGGGTTTTCTTTCCCACCCGTATTCACAGGGATAAGCCCCCGCCCCCTGCGCTAAGATTGGCTAGTAATTCATACTTACAGGCAGTCCGCCTACAGCAGAGTCTGGCCTGACTAACCAAATCCCAGCGCCAGGAGCAGAGCCACTCCGACCGGCCGGCCCAGTAACAGGGAGGTGGAGGGGTTGTTGCCGGAAAAACGGGTGGCCTGAAGGACAAAAAACAATAACGCTCGTCCTATACGCACTTACCTGAGCTGTCCATGGTGCTTGAATGACAATCGTCCGGTCGTGTTTTGGCCACCGAAACTCGTGCTAGGTGACACTAGAGGGCTCCTCCGCCACCCACCACCACCTCCTCTAGCCTCTTTCCTCCTCTTCCTCCCCCCGCTGCTGAAGTGTCTCCGCCGCTATCGCGACAAAGCTGCAAAAATTCGTCAAGCCATCGTTACAACCGGGAGCTTTTTCTTAGTAGCCGCCCAGTGCAGGCTCATATGAGCACAGTTCAGACGCCCGGTTAGAGCGTGAATTCAAGACGGTCTTACGACTGTTGATCTTTACACTGCCTTTTCAGGGGGTGCGATTCGCCGGTGGATCCCCCCGTTACCGCGCTAGAACGCTAAGTTCCGAGGACTGGCGGCGGGTCCTCGCGATCTCTAGCGCCTCCACATCACCGTTGACGACAATAGAGGCCACATTGCGCGCCTGAATTCGCACTCCGGGTCACGTGACCTGGGCAGAAACACGTGACGTTAAGATTACGAACGAGACGATAGAGCGCTCTGGCCACTATATCTGTGCTAGAATTACACAGCAAACCATGCAGGGTTTCAGCAACTCTTACAGGTATGTGACGGAGCTTTGTTACTGCACAATGCATTGTTGTCAACGCCTGCAGTGCTGAATTCAAACTTAACCTACTTAGCAGTGCATTAACACCTATAAGCCCGAATGGACGCCTGCATGCAGTACTGAAATTAACTGCTTGCAGTGTGCATTAACACCTATAAGCTCCGAATGGACGGCCTGCTAGTGCTGAATTAACACTATACGCAGTGCATGCTACACCTATAAGCCCGAATGGACTTCCCTGCAGTATCTGAATTAAACTAGTAGCAGGTTGCATTAGAACACCTATAAGCCCGAAATGGCACGCCTGCAGTACTGAATTAACTATAGCAGTGCTGACATTAACACCTAATAAGACCCGAATGGACGCTCTGCAAGTACTGAATTGAAACTATAGCAAGTGCATTAAACACCTATAAGCTCCCGAATGGACGCCTGCAGTGCTGAATTACCTTATAAGCAGTTGCATGAAACACCTATAAGAGTCCCGAATGGACGCTGCAGTGCGCTTGAATTAACTATAGCGCCTGTGAAAGCATTAAACACCTATAAGCGATCCGAATTGGACGCCTGCACAGTCGCTTGAATTAACTCCTATAAACAGTAACATTAAGAACCTATAAGGCCCGAATGGACGCCTTATGCAGTACTGAATTAACTATAGCAGCTCATGCAGTGCTGAAGTTAACTATTAACAACAACACCTATAAGCCCGAATGGACGCCTGCAGTACTGGAATGTAATATAGCAGTGCTAAAAAACACCTATAAGCCCCGAATGGACGCCAATGCCTGCAGTGTCTGAATTACCTAATAGCAGTGCTATTAAACACCTATAAGCCCGAAATCCGCCATGGACGCATCTACTGATCAGTATCTGAATTAACTAGCCCGAATGGCAGTGCATTAACACCTATAAGCCCGAATGCCCGGACGCCTGCAGTACTGAATTAAACTATAGCAGTGCATTAACACCTATAAGCCCGAAGGACGCCTGCAGTACTGGATTAAACCTATAGCAGTGCATTAAACACCTATAAGCCCGAATGGACGCCCCTGCAGTACTGAATTAACTATTGCAGTGCATTAACACCCTATAAGCCCGAATGGACTGCCTTGCAGTGCTGAATGGAACTCTGTTAACACTAGCATTAACACCTATAAGCCGCTAGTAAGTCCTTCAGCATAGTTGCATGCAGTGCTGGTGCAGAACTTAATTAACTATGGAAGCAGTGCATTAACACCATAATTGCTATTAAGCCCGAATGGACGCCTGCATGAAGTACTGAATTAACTATAGCCATGTGCTGAGATTAAATATAGCAGTGCATTAACACCTATTAAGGCCCGAATGGACGCCTGCAGTACTCAATTTAACTCTAGCAGTTAACACTGAGAGCTGCATTATTAACACCTATAAAGCCCGAATTGGATGCCTGCAGTGCTGAAATTAACTATAGCAGTGCATTAACAACTATAAGCCGAATGGACGCCTTTGCAGTGCTGAGTTAACTATAACACACACACATTAACACCCTATAAACCCCAAATGGACTTGCCATTGCACCTGCAGTGCTGAATTAACTCTTGCAGTGCAACTGGAACACCTATAAGCCCTGATAACAACTATATAAGTGTACGCCTGCAGTACTGCTGTGAATTAACTCTTGCAGTGCATTAACACCTATAAGCCCGATGTCGCCGAATGGACCGCCTGCAGTGCTGAATTAACTATAGCAGGTGCATTAACACCTATAAGCCCGAATGGACGCCTGCAGTGCTGAATTAACTTTAGCAGTGCATTAACACCTATAAGGCCAAATTGACGCCTGCAGTGCTGAATTAACCATTGCAGTGCATTAACATCTACAGGACTGATATAATGTGTGCAGTGTTGAATTAACTCTTGCAGTGCATTAACACCTATAAGCCCGAATGGACGCCTGCAGTGTTGAATTAACTATAGCAGTGCATTAACACCTATAAGCCCGAACAGACACCTGCAGTGCTGAATGAACTACTGCAGTGCATTAACACCTATAAGCCCAAATGGACGCCTGCAGTGCTAAATTAACCATTGCAGTGCATTAACATCTACAGGACAGATATAACATGTGCAATGTTGAATTAACTCTTGCAGTGCATTAACAACTATAAGCCCGAATGGATGCCTGCAGGGCTGAATTAACTTTTGCAGTGCATTAACACCTATAAGCCGGAATGGACGTCTGCAGTACTGAATTAACTATTGCACTGCATTAACACCTATAAGCCCGAATGGACGCCTGCAGTACTGAATTAACTATTGCAGTGCATTAACACCTATAAGCTCGAAAAGACACCTGCAGTGCTGAATTAATTTTTGCAGTGCATTAACATCTATAAACCCGAATGGACGCCTGCAGTACTGAATTAACTCTAACACTGCATTAACACCTATAAGCCCGAATGGACGCCTGCAGTGCTGAATTAACTTTTGCAGTGCATTAACACCTTTAAGCCCGAATGGACGCTTGCAGTGCTGAATTAACTATTGCAGTGCATTAACACCTATAAGCCCAAATGGACGCCTGCAGTGCTAAATTAACCACTGCAGTGCATTAACATCTACAGGACAGATATAACGTGTGCAGTGTTGAATTAACTCTTGCAGTGCATTAACACCTATAAGCCTGAATGGACGCCTGCAGTGTTGAATTAACTCTTGCAGTGCATTAACACCTATAAGCCTGAATGGACGCCTGCAGTGTTGAATTAACTCTTGCAGTACATTAACACCTATAAGCCCAAATGGACGCCTGCAGTGTTGAATTAACTCTTGCAGTACATTAACACCTATAAGCCCAAATAGACGCCTATAGTGCTGAATTAACTATTGCAGGGCATTAACATCTATAGGACAGATATAATGTGTGCAGTGTTGAATTAACTCTTGCAGTGCATTAACACCTATAAGGCAAAAAGAACATCTGCGGTACTGAATTGATCCTGGCAGTGAATTAACACCTATAAGATGGAATGAACGACTGGAGCATTAAATTAACTCTTGCAGTGCTTTAACACCTATAACACAGAATGAACAGACGCAGTGCTGAGTAAACTCTTGTGTTGAATTGACTCTGGCAGTGTATTAACACCTTTAAGACATAATTATGCCTATATAAATTAATTGCCTTCTTTAGTATTACTATCCGCAGTTATTATGCATTCTGACGTGTCCATAATGCACATTTCACCTATAGTGTTAAATTAGTTCTTAAACCTTTAAGGCTGAATGAACACCTACAGTCAGTAGGTGTATTCACTGAATTCTTCCTTAAAGTACATTGACACTTTGACTCATCTGACTCCAAAATTTAAGATCATTGATGCCCACAAAAAAGCCGTCTTAATGAAAGATGGCACAGCTTTTTTTGAGGTCACTGAAACCTGAATATAAAACTCTGGAAAAAAGGAAAGTCTAAGAGACCAAGAAAGACTTTTAAAGACTGCAAAACATGCAAAAAAACTTTGTTCCTTTCCTTTTTGTGTTATATAAAAACTGCAAAAGATGCAATAAAAAAGAAATCTTGTTTAAATACACTCATCATTAGAAAAATGAGTTGTAGCCAGCAGCTTGCAATGCTATTGGTGAGGAAGATAAAGGTTACCAGGAACAATAAATGATGATACATTCAGACTGATATAGGCAATGAGCTACACATACAGAAGTAGTGTATCTCAGAATGGCGTTGGGCTAACACAACATGCCAGACGTCTCAGCATGGAGTTGTAGAGGTTTCTAATGATGTCCTTTGGTAATCCATCCAATGCAGCTGGAATATTCTCACACAATTCCTGCAGATTTTGTGGTGGGGGTGGAGTGACACCAGGCCTATTAGACATTCAACATGTGACAACATAATGGCTCTGACCACGGAGCCTCCACACATAGATCTGCTGGTCATCTCCACCAAGACAAAAGCGGGACTCGTCACTCGTCACCCGATGCCATTTTGAGTCACGTTATGACAGTCTGGCACAACACCATTGCAGTCTTTAGCCACATTGACATGGTGTTGAGGGCAGTTGTTGTGACAGTCTACGTGCATTTAGTTCTGTGTGCATGTAGTCCTGCGTTGGGCAGTAATCAGCCAATGGTGCTGGCACTAACAAGATGACTCATAGAGGGAATCACAGCTTCTGAATGTCCTCTATTGAGGCTGTTGAGTTACTCAATGCATGTCAGACAATTCTCCTTTTGTTGTTCATGTCAGCCTCACAGACACTTCATGTCGCTGGTGAGTGCCTTTATCTACCCACTGCTGCCGACAGCATGCTATGGTTATATCCGCATGACCGGTATGGCACAAAATACACTTAATATACCATCTCCCTTCCCAGACCAAAACTATGCAACTCCTCTCCAACTCTTCCAACTGCTGAAACTGCTTTCAAACTCATTTATGTGGCAAACTTTGCATGCAAAAGATGCTACCAATACAACAGCACAAGTCAGAATGGAAAGCAAGCGCAATAGGACAACCACACAGGTACAGCGATAAGACCCAACCTTGCTTATGTCACATGCATGGGCGAGTGTGAAACCTGAATCATGTGCATGTCTCACAATGTCAAACCTACCCACTAAGTTTTGTTTCTATCAGTTGATTCCCTCTGGGTGGAACTATTTTTTGAATGATGAATGTATTTTAAAAATCTGTATACTGATGTTTACATACTGTTCTCATATTATCTCTACCTCAGATGTTATTTTTATAGTGTACATACTGTCTACTTGCAATACTCTTACAGTTCAAACATTCATTTTATAAATGCTGCTCTTATACATTCATATATATGCATATAGATATGCTTATATTATATGTACTGTATATATTTATTACTATGGCTCTTTATGTAAATAATACTGTACTTGCACTTCTGGTTAGATGCTAACTGCATTTCATTGGCTCTGTACCTGTACTCTGCACAATGACAATAAAGTTGAATCTAATCTAAATCTAATCTAATCTAATCTTTATATCTTTTGAAAATCAGTTCATCATTTACTAGCTTTAATATTAACAAGAACAGGAATTTTGACTATGAGTGCCCAAACCTTTGCATTCCAATATATTCCAGTCACATGCCTATACATATACATATATACATATGCTGTATCATCCATAATCACTAAAAGTCTCACACAGATAATTCTAACACAATTCTAACACAGTTAATTCACTGCAAGTGTTTCTTCAACACACCTCAGTTGCCCAGGATATTACTGATTTCATAGCAATGAATCAATAATCACATTCACTTCAATCAGGTACAACAGTCTCTAACCCTGTGTTACCTATCTATCTAAAAAAAGATTAGGACCACATTATTTTCATGTAGGCAGACAAAAACAAGTGTATAAGGACGTGACCCTTTAATCAACCTTGACAAACCATAGCGCTTTGTCTGTGGAGGCTCTTCAATCCAAGACTACTTCTCTGAGAACGCTTTAGCTCCAAGTCAGCTACTTGGTGTTAATCGCTTCCGTTTTTGGCCACACTCCTTGGCAACCGGAGGGTGGCATGCTTTCTCACAAGAGCAACTGAGCCTGGGAAACTGAGAGAGGAGAGGCTGAGAACTCAGCGTGTAGGAAGTGTCACATAGAGAAAGTCTCCGGTTTCTGTCCGCCATTAATTACCAACTTAATGCCGCCTCTGACTCTGCACCTCACTGTCACGTTACAATGGGAGCAATAAAACCACACGGGTGTATGTTTATTCAGCAATGTTCTAGAAATGTTCTTTTCCTACATGGGACGAAGAAGCTGAAAAGGGCTGGGACATGGGTTAATGTACCACCATGAAGAGAAGGCTGTTTAACACATGTCTTGTGATCTTTTACAAGATCTTTAACTTATAAACGCCCCATAACCTTCCACATGGTCGTTATTGGATGATACAGCTCATCTCACTGAGCGAAGTCCTGAAAATGCTGCTCTATAATCACCTTCAGCTTTGAGCTTCTGTCAGGGAACATGTGGATGCATATGAATTAGCATGATAAGGTTTTTGTCAAATGAATTTTTGTGCTTTTTCTTCTGACATCACAAAAATGAAGTGGTGTGAAAGTAAACACTGAGCCTGTTTGTGCAGTTCCTACAATAGCAACACCAACTGACAGAGTAAACATCTATGACGGCAGAGCTGGAATTAGACCTGTCATTTTAACACCTTTATGAAGACAGTAACCCAGGCTGAATGAACATTTCAGCCTCTAGTTTTTTTTTTTTCAAACACATTTGCTGGATGATGAGCACTTTAGTACTCAGAACTGAAGCACATAAATTGCAAACTTAGACTGTGACCAGAGATTAGACCTTATAGTTTACACTAATAAGTCAAAACATAACAACCACCTGGGTAATATGTGCTGATCCTCAGCATGCTGCCAAACAGCTCTGACACACCAAGGTGTGGACTCTACAAGGACCTTTAAAGGAGCTGCACTGGTATTGGGCCTCTTGTTCCAGTACTTGATGCTTGATCAAGGCCTGGCCAACACTTTTAACTATTTGTCATGCTCCATTCCCAAACAGTGTGTACAGTGTGGTAGGGTGCATCAAGGAAGACATTGCCACGAAGGGGTGTTCCTGTTCAGCAACAATGTTTAGGTAGGTAGCATGTGTGAAACTGGTGTCCACATGCCTGTGTCCCTCAGTGTAGGACAAACCAATAACACTTTAGTCCATTCACTATTTGTGAGAGGTCATGTTTTGCCTCTTCCGTGTACCGTATGCAAACACCCTCTGTCAAATTACCTGTTTTGATTTGTGCAAATATTTTCAGTGCACATTTTTTTTGTTTAACATATTGGAAGTAAATGAGATATCAGCTTGATTAAATGGTTAATCCATTCTCCTCTTGCTGCTGGTAAACAATCCTAATCCTCTCAGGTTTTAAGGTGCAAAATCTCCAGTTAAAAAGAGGGTTGACACCTGCTGTACCGGCTGTATGTAAGTCCTGCTGAGGACACACAAACACAGTAATAGGTCATTCTAAGGATGTAACTAGTTCAATGCATATCATAAAACCGCATATCATAAAAAAATTTACAAGTTTAAATTTACAAACTAGACCTTCCTGGAATGTGCCGCAGACATCAATTTCAGAGACTACATTTACAAAAACAGCGAAGTTAGTAAAATAAAACAATAATTATCTAGAAATAGTTTTTAAGGAATGCACCAATATGGGAATTTTGGGTCAATACCAATATCTGATATTCTACATGTTTATATCTTTACATCTTGGGAAGGCAAAACTGTCTTCTGTTAAGGCCACCAAACAACTGATATGCCAATTTTTAAACCATTGTTTTAAATGGAGGTAATCATATTGGCGGCACTCAGCATTTTGCCTTTACTGCATTTATTTAAAACCATAGAAAGACCACAGAAAATGTAATTTACTATTGAAATTTAGAAAGGCAGTCTTTATATAAATAGACAATTGCTAATGGTCTGTTACTTTAGCTAATGGTATTAGCTAAGCCTGTTTCAACTTAAGAAAACCCATACAAAGCAAGATATGTGATGTTGAATGTTTTATTTTATTTTATTTATGTGAGTGTAGTGTAAATAAAATTGAACCTAGTTTTATTGGCTCTCCCTGACAAGTGTTCTATAGAGGCGCTCTGCTACATGACACTACACAGCACAGCATGTCTGGTATACAGCAGACTTCATTCAAAATTGTTGTCAATCTACTGTGCATTGAAACTAAAAAGACTTTTTTCCCACTTGACTTTTTCCACCAAATGAGGTTTGTGACTTTGTATTGCTGATATGTCCATCTTTGTTTTAGTGGGTCTCTTATTTATCATCTGTCATGAAAACCACTGTCAAAGAATCAAACTAGGTATCTCAATGCATTTTGTTAGAGAACAGTCAATAGGGAGGGACATGCTATGGACACATATTATTGGCAGCCAGTGTGGCAGGTACTAACAGGTCTATTTGAGAACTTTAACTGAGCCTAATTAATCTATGCAGTACATATATGGGCTGACATATTTTTAACTCATAAAACCCCCCACAAACCTACCAAAAACCTAACCATACAACATACCCTTAGATAATTTCACACTGTAGGTGTTAATTTAACACTGTAGGTAGATGATTTACCTTATAACATCCAGTACCTCTCCAATATCATAAGCCAAAATCTTCACTTACTGCAAATAAAGTTCATATAAATACTCTGAAATGTGTCCTAATATTTGAAGATACTACCTTTACGGACTCTACTATTCTGAGAAGGCTTTACAGAAGATGGAACATTGGTATGGGAATCGGTTCCCTTCCAGCAATGGAAGGTTATTGTATGGATTTTTTTTTTTTTTATATATAAGGGGCCATAGATTAATATAGTATATATATATATATATATATATATATATATATATATATATATATATATATATATATTCATATTAATATAGTATATATATTAATATAATAAGTTTTTCATAACTGTTAGCCTTAATTTAACTCTTATGGCCTAATTATAGAAATTTGCAGTCTCAATTTAACATGCATAAGATGGTCGATATAGCAATGCAATTTAAACATTTGCGTTGTTCAGAAGAAGCTGGCGACAGCGAGACGAAGACTGCTGAAAAAACTATAAAGTTTGGGAAATTCTTCACTGGACGCTGAAGCGAACCTCTGGTTGCTGAAAGGCAACACCAGAGGGTACGCTAACCTCGTAGCTACCGTTAACACATGCGTTAGCATATGTATTTAGTGTGACGATAATAAACATTTCCTCCTACCAATCAGCAATTTGCAACACTTGAAACTGAGGAAAACCAGTCAAGTGTGTTGGAAAGTGACTTTAGTAATTCATGGTCTCAATATAATAAGTCATAGCCTCAGTATATTAACATAGGGGCACAATTTACTATACTGTGGTTAGGGATATTCTTATTGAGGAAACAAATACTAATCTAAGGCCACAAATTAATATTTTGAGGCCTGTGGCATAACTAACCCTTACCCTCAATACATTAGTTTGTGGGCCATTCCATTAAAAAAAAAAAATCACAGCTATGTTACATTATTGGCCATCTCCTATTGAGTACCAATGTTGGATGATCAGGTCTGGATTACAAGTAACACTCCAACTCATCCCAATAGGGAATGCCATGGAGCTCTATCACTCCAGAGAACACTGTTTCACTGCTCGTTTGGCACTATAAAAACTTATGGAGGTTATAACAGAACCGTGTTAACATTGGGTACATCTTAAAACAGTAAAACTCTTCAATTATAGAATATTTATATTTAAATCCTTTAAGGCTTAAGCCTCTGCTTTTCTGCACAGCCTGCCTCCGTCAAGGCGGAAGTGACGTCAGCTTCATAGCGCCGTAGCTAGCATTCTCTGTAAGTAGCGCAACACGCACTTCCGCGACGATATAAGGACTTCTCCCACTGCTTTTAAATGCAATTTCTCTTCTCTGCGAACTGTAGTAGCACTTACACATACTGGACAGACGTTAGGCGCTAATATGGCTCAGAGTATTCGGATAATAATGTCCGTTTTTGTCTGGCGAGAAGAGCGTGCGCTGCTAACCAGCGACACCAGTAAGCATGTGACGTCAGTTAACCGCTTCCGTTTTCTTTTCCGTTCACTGGCCGCAGCTCCAGTTTGTGGAGAGGGGAGAGAAAAACAAACATTTGAAGTCATTCTTGTCTTGCAAACGTTCGCGAGTCGTTTGCCATCTTATACTTGTGATAAAGTTGGCGCCGTCGAAATTTATTTTTCAATACACTATTTGAAAAAAAAGCAAAATCGACTCATAAGCACCCCCCGCCCCCCACCAGTTTTATTATAAGCCCCTTCCAGAAAATCAGAGCTGATCCCACCATAGAGAAGAAGGCTATCACCACTAAATCCCGACATACTGCTCACCATCTCTGATCATGCTTCTATTTCAAATTGTCCGTTCCACCTTAAATGGTGCAGCAGTTACATTCAGTCGCGCCTGATAGTAACTGCTGCACCATTTAAGGTGGAACGGGTTATTCGAGTAAGAAGCCAACTTCAACCGTGTTACCGCAGCAGTCGCTGATGCTCTGTCCTTAATAGGTGTCCAAATGCCTTATATACTCGCCTCTGGTGGCTGTTTTGACCGAGTCAGAGTGAGATGTGCAGCAGCCTCTCTCAGCGATTCCAGTGATAAATGTATGTAACGGGCACGACTTGTTATGTAATAGGTCGATCTCAATTACAAACGCACGACGGCGTGAACGGACTCGCCGGTTCTGAAGCTGTTTTTTTCCCGGTGTAAAACATAGCATTTCGGTGTTAGCGCATCCTACCTTCCAGCGCGCTCATCCTCCTGTGTTCCTCAGCTGACTGCAGAAGCGCTGACCTTTGCTTTGTCATTCGCTGCCTGTCAAAGGTCAGATCGCTCACTCCTTCCCCATGGAGTCGTGCTGAAGGAGAGATATCGGGAGACGGAGTTGCTGTGCTGGATGCAGGACGGAGGCTGAGCTGCATCAGCGGCTCTCCCACAGCGGGCTGCTTTTCATCATCACGCGCAGCATCACCTACAGCTCGCATCCACGAGCGACTGAACGCTGAGCGCGCGACTGGTGATGTCACAGCACGATTTTTACAGGCTTATGGCGTTGAGAACAGCACGGTCATATAGGCTGCAGAGAATGGTTACTAAATAGATGCACGCTATGTTTGCTGGGTGTGCATTATTAGATATTCACATATTATATGTGGATTATAATATTTGTTTCATGCCGCTAAACATAGGGATTGCACGACGTTGAGCAGGAACATTGGAGATTCCTCCCTGCAAATGTGTTTCAGCTCATCAAGATTCCTTGCCTTGCTTGTACAGCCCTCTTCAGGTCATACCACAGCATCTCGATAGGATTACTCTGGGCATTCACAAGGCTTCTCCCTTATCAGCCATCTAGGTTGATTTATGTGTTTCACCCCACATCTCTTCACTTTGATGTCTGCTGCCCACATTGACCTTCCTGTAATATGCCTTCAAATATACTGTTCCCTCAAGGTCTCCAGACTCAAAGGCAGTATAGCAGCCCCAAACCATGATACTGCCTCCATCATGCTTCACAGTCGTGTTCCACTTTTATCTCATCTATCCATGGAACATTTCCCAGGGGTGCTGTGACAGCAGTGGTGTCCTTCCATGGGAGCCATTCTAATTTAGTTTTATTAACCGTGGACATATGAACAGTCGTGGACACATGAACAGTTTGTAGAGTGTTCTGCAGGTCTTAGCTCTAACCTTGGGCTCTTTCTCCTATCTTTTAGGACTGCCTGTGGTACTCTTGGAGTGATCGTAACAGGGTGTCCACTTCTAGGGAGAATAGTAACTCTTCTAAATATTCTCCATTTAAAGACAGTTTGTCTAACTGTGGATTTGTCTAACCAGGTTTAGCCTATACCAGGTTTATGTATCTCTACGAGTCACATACTTAATGTGTCCTATAAAATACGAAAAATGTACAACTGTGTGTTTTTAGATTAGTTAGACTGAGTTTGTCTATAATTGTGACTTGTACAGTGTAACAATCTGATCATATTTTATTAGTAACCAATGCAGAAATCCATTGAGTTCAGTCTTTTTATGCAACTATATACAGTGGATATAAAAACTCTACACATCCCTGTGAAATGCTAGGTTTTTGTCAAGTAAAAAAAATATTGACCAAGATTAATCATTTCAGATTTATGTGCATCTCCAATGTGACCCATAATGTGTACAACTCCATTGAAAAACAAATTGAGAGGGGAAAATAAAGATAACAAAACCAAATCAATGTGGTTGCACACGTGTGAACACCCTCTTATAACTGAGGACGTGGTTGTGTTCAATCTTAGCCAATCACATTTAAACTCAGGTTAAATAGTAGTCAGTACACAGCTGTCATCATTTAAAGTGATTCTGATTGACTCCATATAAAGATCAGCTTGTCTAGAAAATTTTCTCAATTGCATTTTACAGCACATGCCATGGTCTGTAAAGAACTTACAACACATTAAAGGATTTGACTGTTGAAAGGTTTCAGTCTGGAGATGGGTACCAATATTTTCCCAAGGCATCTGATATACCAGGGAACAAATTGAAGACAGTTAAAGAAGTGGATTAAAATTGGTGCAAAATTGACATCACTAAGAACTAGATGTCCTTTAAAATATGATGAAAGTACAAGAAGAAAATTGGTCTGGGAGGCTGCCAAAGGGCCTACAGCAACGTTAAAGGAGCTGCAGGAATTTCTAGCAAGTACTGGTTGTCTAGTGCATGTGACAACAATCTTCTGTATTCTTCATATGTCTGGGCTGTGGATTTGCCAAAATCTGCCAAAAGTATGGGACACCAAAACCAGTCCAAAGGGTATGTTTGGCGTCAAGCCAACACTGCACCTCACCAGAAGAACACCATACCCGCAGTGAAGCATGGTGGAGGCTGCATTATGCTTTGGGGCTGTTTTTCTGCAGCTGAAACTGGGGCTTTGGTCAAGGTGAAAATATAAATCAATTTTGGCACAGAACCTGCAGTCCTCTGCTAAGCAGCTGAGAGGAATTTCACCTTTCAGCATGACGACGACCCAAAGCATATCTCCAAATCAACAAAAGAATTCCATAGCGAAAAAAAAAAAAGCTCTTAAACGGCCCAAATCCCATTGAAATCTGTGGGTACACCTAAAGAGGGATGTTCACAGGAGATGCCTCAACAGATTCAACAGATTTGGAGCAAAGATTGCCAAATGAAGATGTGCCATGCTGATAGACTCCTGGCCAAAAAGACTGAATGCTGTCATAAAGTCAAAGGGAACTTCAACAAAGGATTAGTTTACAGGTGTACATATTTATGCAACCACATTGTTTTAGTTGTTTTTTTTTAACCCTAAATATTTCAGTTTGTTTTTCTGTGGAATTGTACAGATTATGTCGCTCACATAATCAGATTGAAGGTGTGAATAAATCTGATAAGATTTTATTTATTCTGATTTAATTACATGACAAAAACCTGGCATTTGAACAGAAGTGTGTAGAGCTTTTAGAGTTTTTATATCCACTCGATCTATATTTATCTATTTCAAGCTCATTTTACTTCTCGAGTGATCAACCAGATTTTCTTGTTTTGCTGGATATAAATATAAGATAATTCCTATAATTCAAAGAAAGCCATCATCATGGAGAAGATCAGATAATAAGTGATTAGATTATTATTAAACAGCCCCACATCACTTATCTTTACTTTTTTCGAGCAACAATTAAGACATTTTAAGAGGAACCACCTGTGTATTTGGTCCCCTCACACAGAAAGGAGGGTGTTTAGAAGGCAAAACATTTTTAAAGGATTAAAGAAGGCCAGTTGCAGGAATTGGTTGCATCCGGAAGTCAACACAGCTTAAAAACTGCAATAAGATGCCACCGCTGGACCGATAGAGATATAAATATATAAACTAGTAAAATAATATGCATGTAATGTAGTGTACCTTTGATCTTTCTATTAAATATACTAAATATACGAACCACTGAGCAATAAATACAGGAAAACAGTACAGCTGATTCTCACATTTATGTAAATGGACATCCAGTTTAAGCAGTTTTAAAATAATAGTCTGATAATGTCATGGCTGAATGTTATGCCATGTCAAGGCTGAATGTTAGTGATTAGCTAGATTTCTGGCACAAATACGAACCTTTCCATGTGTTGCACAACCACTACCAAGCAGTAGTAACAGTCAAATTTAGCTTTGCTGTCCGAAGAGAAACCAGTATCTCCAAAACCCTTTCAGGAAAGGGTAAAACACTCATAACTTTAAGTGCAAGACACTATAAAGAGGTTTTAATCGGGAGCTATTTTGAAATATTTGGGTTATAATATCAGTTGATTTGCAAACAAAGATTTTTGTTTGACTGCGATGGTATGTTGACATGTTGGTGGATAAAACAAAGCGAATAATAACACTTAATTCTTGAAGAAAAATATGTTTATTTCTCTTGGAAATGGCAGATTCAGAATCCATATAAAGTCATTGCCTTCTGTGTGGTGCTTCACAGCAGGATAGTGTTGGAGGGAAGGAAAGCTTTTCCTCTGTTGCATTTTATACCTTTGGTTTATATTTAAAGTGCCTTTTTCACACAGACAGAGAAAGAGAGGGAGAGGATAAAAACTGGTGGTACAATGCTGAGAGGTAAACAGTATTTTGTTTCATTTCGTTTCTCCCTCTCTCTTTGCCTGAAGCTCAGACACTGCGGTTTATGAGCTTATCCTGTTTATTTCTCGACAGGTGATTGTACAATCAGGTGTTCAGGATTGGTATTTGGTGCAGCCGAAGATGAACTATACTCGTAATGCTGTGATGAGGAAAGCCTGTGAAAAGTCCTCAGGTTAAATTACATGTTTCATTTTAAGCAAAAATAAGTCACCACATCCTCTACAGGGAACACACTCAAATATGCAATTCTGGTTCTATTCAATGCACTGGTTCTATTTATTGAGGTAAAAATGAAACACATAATTTAAAATGTGTCATAACCTTTATGAAAGACATACTTTGTCCTTTTTTTTTCCTCAATATGTTTAAATCATACAGTTTAATTGTGCATTCAGTTTAATTGTGCAGAAGTGTGTTTGCTGTAGAAGATCTGTATTCATTTTCACTTGGGAAACAAAAACCTTGTAATTTGACTGAGGGTGTTCAAGCATACAACTGTAGATCTTCTTCAACATTCTTTGTTGAAGTTGTACTGAACTACTTATACATTACACTGACATATAAATGGTACATATTTTGGCTAGGCCACAATGACCAATAGAAAATACCCTCAAAACATTTATAAAGTACTATAAATGAGTCCCCTGGTCACTGTCTGCATGTGGCAATTGTAATAGGTAACACTCATTTGGCAGCACAGCACAGAAAACTTATCTACATGTAACATTCTTTCAAAGTCTGGGGGGTCGAAGCCTGGTGAGCCAAAGACCCAACCTACAACCTTTCTCCAACCTAACTAGATGCCTCGATCTCCTGAAAGCACATAAAGCATCGTTTGAATCTGTCCATGCACTCTGTAACTGTAGGATTTTACATAGGCACAGTGTTGTGTGGGAATGCTTCACTGTATTAAACAAGGCAGCTTGAGCTTTAGGTGCAGCTTCAGGGGTTCTTCCATTGACTTTTCACATGTGTGCAAAATTAAACTGTTGAGATGTAAATAAAGCCATTCAGAGGAATTTAATGTAAAACACTCCATTGATGTCTGAGACATGGCTTCCTAAGATCTGAGATTAGGATTTGGCCTAAAGCATATACAGTATTATAAAAAGCCATTCATGCCGGAGGGGTGCATGTAGAGTGTAAGGCAAAATTGTCACCAAGGAAAAAATATTCATCCAAATTTACCACTAAATCCTACCATCATCAATGCCCCAATTATGAAAACTTCACAGTTCGCTTTGAATAGCAAATAATACTTTGTAGACGTCGAGAGCCGCGGTTCTTATCACCACCACTGTGAGAAAACCGTTGGCACTACAAAGAAACATTTCACATCAAACCACTCTCAATGGCTTTGTTTACGTATCAATGACTAAATTATACAGAACTTCTGAAAAATTAAGTGGAATTCTTCTTTAAGTATCAGGAAAAGCTACAAAATCATTTACAAAGTCACTGGAATGTTGAGCTGAGTGTCATGTTGGACTACCAGACACTTACTTTCACAGCAGCAGTATATTCATTACTTTCATGTAATTATTTTGCAAATATATTTACATACTATATCGGGTACATCTGTAAATTTAAGCCTCACTGTTCCTAATTGATGTTTAATTTACTCATAATCAATACCATTTATGGCTGTGCTTCCTAGGGGGTGGGGTTAACTAGTAATTAGGTTTCTGTTACTGGCTCAGAAGCAGTCAAACGTGACCCATTATTACCGCAAACAAAAGCTATTTGAAATATTAGCTACTAACTGATAGAAGCAGCCAATAACTAGTATTCCTTTGGTTCTTTTAAGTGCTTTAAGAATGAAAGATTATCCGTCTTTAAGATGGTCACATATGGTTCACAATACAGGATTTGTTGTGGAATAATGTAGAGAAGCTGCAGGCGATATGAGATCGAGCAGTGCTATACTGTTGTTTAAATATGTAACAATTTCTTCAGTGTGTTGAGGCTCTCTGTGCATCTGATCGATCCGCTGTAATCTTGGTACTCAGAAGCGAGCTGATGTTGGGCCAAATCCGATCCGTGTCTGTGTCCGAGAATGTGTGGAGAATTCCTTTGGCCCTGCAAATGGACATTACATCTCCAATTAGAATGTAGAATCTCCAGCATAATGTAGTAACTAGCCAGATTATCCTAATGTGATTTGAGTAACCCACTGCTGCCTACTGAGTTCATCTGGGAAAAATTAACAGCATTGGGTTATGATTTCTGACCAGCTGCTTCCTCTGTAAATGAGCTATAAAAGAAGCAATGGTGACCACATACAGTAGGGTCCAAAAGTCTGAGAGCACATTATAAATCTGACTTCTGATTTTCATTTAAACATGGGGAAAAAAACAACAGAACATCTTGTGAGTCGACCCTAAAAGCCTGAGAAGTCACGTGTAATGTAATTCATTTTTACATATCTTATATAATAAAAATATGATGACAACAGTAGATCATTTACTTACATCAGTCATCAGATTAATCTGCTCAGGGAAATAGTCCGAAGCACAACTGACATCACAAATGTCCAAATTAATTTGAGGTACTGACTGTAAGGTACTGACTGTACTGACAGCCTTTGTAGAAAATAAGTCTTATTCCTTCAGGTTCAGATTGACATTTCTCACACTCTACTTTCCACTCAAATCGTTATGCTGAAAGGCTTATGCAAAATGCCAGAAGTTGTTTTATGTGATAAGAAAATGCTAAACAGAAGCACTTCTACAAGCAGCCTCAGACGTACGGACCCCACTGTTCATTTAATACATGCTAAACGCCACAGATAACTGTGGAACATAAAACACTAACAGGTCTATATATTTCAATCTGTTATCTAAAGCTAACTGAGCAAACCTGAAAAAAGAAGCAGTCTGTGCAGAGAAAAAAAAAAACCTCTAATATACACAATAATTGCATCTATTATTCCATATGCTGAAAGCATTTGCGTCACACACTGCATACCTTACATAGCGTTTGAAGTACTACTGCTGTGCAAAGTTTGTTTAACATTACACCACCCGCTTAATCCGGACCACACCTCTCTCTAGAATGTAACACATCGCCTCCTTTACCCACAATGGCTGACCTGGCAAACTCTGACCATCACCCTTTCAAAGCACCAGTGTTAGCTCAAAGTGCTCATTTCTCACAATTCAAAGTTAAACTGGACTCAGATTAACTATAAAGTTAATTCAGCACTAGTGTTTACTGATGTAGAACAGAGTGGCAGACTCTGAATGAACACATTAAACTGACTAATGCTAAGACTGACTGCAGACCTAAAAGCTCAATCTGTGCATGCTGAATTGTCTTCCTTGCAACTGACTATACACACTATATGCATACTAATACAGGAATGCACATGCATGCAGTTTGAACACATAACGTATATAATTCTTCAAACAGAGCCTTACTGTGTGTTCCATGTGCTGCATTTGTGGAAAGTAAAGCATTCTGTACCCTGGCAAAATCCCATATTAGCCATTCTTTCTGTTTTAATGTCCACTTGTAATGTTTGTCAGTAATTATTTGTGTATGTCCATTTTCCAATCTCAATTTATCTCTTCTAATTCAACAGGCTGGTTTTGTTACTGCATCTTTAAGACATAATATACATGCCCTGTACTGCACATCATTTGAAAAGCCAGACTAAAACACTCGGTATAACTTCAGATTAAATGGGCGTGGCTAAACTGCTACAGGCTAAATGTCGGTTTTTGTGTCAACATAAAAACTATGGATTCAGAACAAGTTGTTTGTACAGTTTAGTTTTCATATCAAATTCTTCTAATGCGTTTGTCTCTTTTTTACATCCCTTGTTTCTCCCACATCAATCATTTTCAGCCCTACACAAACCCTATTGTTTCCTTTAACCTACAGTGCATGTCCTGGCACATCCCTAAACACTAATCCACAGCCATACTGACACGCACTCCTCCATGTGTCATTTATTCATCTTCTGTTCCTCCCATAGCAAACCTAGCCTAGCAGGAAGTGGGAACCATTTAAGATGCGCAAACACTTTTCTAGTATGAGGTGGCTCTTTAAGCACACATCAACTCTTATGCACTCATTACTCATCACTTTAAACAGCCTTAATGTTATTCAACCTGCACTACTGTTTATACTGGCACTGTCATACCACTTAAATTTGCACGTCACTTTATTGTCCTTATTGTCTTCAGGGTGTTATTGTCTCTTTCAAGTCTCTTAGGGCCTTTATTTTATGCTATCGTATGTCTTGCGCCATGCTTGTTTTTTTTTTTTTGCGTCATGCGTCTATTTTATGTTTATTGTTTATTACATGAAATATACTCTTGTTCTTGTTTTTATGTTGTAATCTATTTATCGTTAAATGTTTGAGTCAGAAAATAATGCAGTTTCAATCCTCTGTATATCTTGTACATATTGAACTATTGAGAATAAAACTACTTGACTTGATGCTGTTAACAATGTAAAAGCTGCATAAATTACAATTTACTAATATGGACTAAATAATCATGAATCATTCTGAAACCATGTGACTTTTTAAAATGTGGCTGGTGTAGCTCAGCGGATAACACCACTGCCCGCCAGAGAGCCACCACCACATGTGGGAGACTGGGGTTCAAATCCCAGTCTGGGTGACTACGCTGTGCTACACCAATAAGAGTCCTTGGGCAAGACTCCTAACACTACATTGGTCCACCTGTAACGTGATTAACCTTGTAAGTCGCTCTGGATAAGAGTGTCAGCTAAATGCAATAAATGTAAATGTAAAATGTAGTATATGACTTTCCACACATCTTCATTGGGAAAGTGCCAAATGTGATCAAGACAACCTTAACCAGCACAAAGAGTGAACCTACTGAATGCTCAGTTCCTTAGAAGATTGCTTAGTAACAGGAGAGAATAGTTCTGTCCTCCTCCTGTAACAAAGTCTAAACTGCCCATGAATAATTGATTCATAACTGCAGGGAATTTATTTAGGTCACTGTCAACAAGCATCTGTCGTTCAGTCAACACACGCTACTTACTTGTATAAATCTATAACTGGTTTTGCCACATCTTTGTAGTGCCTAAGTCTGGCAACCAGAGCCTCTGGTTTGTCATCTTCCTGCTGAATTAGTGGCTCTCCACTGATATCGTCCAATCCCTAGAAACAGAGTACAGAACACAGCACACAATAAGGCACAAAACAGCTTTCTATATGGAGTCTGATTACATTATTGCGCACTAGACGCAAAATGAAAAAGATTTTAAACAACTGTGTGATTCCAATGCCATGCCGGAGAACATTCCAACATCCCAGTAACATTAAAATAACTGGCCAGGCTACAATGTTTTCTGTGCCTCAGACCTACAATCACAATTCATGGCTCACCACTGCAATTAGTTCCAATGGCACAGACATACAGGTTCTGGTATCAATTATTCTAGAGTTTTTTTGCCAGGGATTAGTTTAAAATTCATCAACTTGAATGAGAATATGCACATTCCACTGAAGAAACGTTCATTTGAATGTTTAGAAATTTCTAGACGGCTGAAGGCCAGTTAGTCAGTCACAACAGCTTCTGAGCACACAGGGGAACATACCATCGCTGACCATTGATGAGAGAAAACAGCATTTTGGCATTTTAATTTACAGAAATATCTACAAACATATAGCATTTAGGCTTATCTAAACAAAGTGATAGGTCTGCCTTTATCAGTAACAGGCAGAAATACATTCTCTGCTTCCTTCTATCGGGCATTTATACATATATATATAACATAATGTGAAGCAAGTTGCTACTGTAGCCATTTGGCTTAGTGATACTATACAGTCACTGCACCCACCTGCACTAAATCAAGACTCTTTTTGCCTGAACTATGTGCATGCTTTCACTGACGCAGGCGCTGGCAAGAAACCAGCCTGGGGGATTTTTTGCATGGAAAAAATGTGTTGCACATTCTCACTCTCGGAACAAACCTTGCATCTCCATTCTGACTGGTTTATTTGTCTGTCATTTAAAAATGCCAGTTGCCCTTGACACGGTTACATCTTTTATGATGAATGAACCAGTAGAGCGGGTTTTCATGACAAATGCTGAAAACACAATGCAGCACCGTTTTTTGTTGGATTTATAAGCAATGATATCTGCTTAATAGCCATTAAATATTTTTGTGACCAAATTCTTAATACTACGAGACAGCAAGTCCCAGGTTTTAGCATATGCATCCCTGACTACCTCACAAGATGGTTTTGAGCCATCGGATTGAAATAATATATTGTAAACAGAATTTTGCCTTTTTTATAATCTGTATTCTGTAATCTGGCAAAGTATTTTAAAGATAATAATTAAAACAAATATATTAATGAAATAAAGTATATTGCAATATTATACGGAGGTTGCGGTTTTTCTTTTAGTCCGTGCCACTTAATATTTAATAAAAGTTCTAGTTCACCTGTGTAGAGTTCATTAGGAACACATAATAGTGAAGTAAGTATTCTCCTATAAAATTACCATTTTGGATATAGAAGGATTTGTTTTGACAGTAAGGTTATACAGTCATCATCAAAAAAACTGCACCCAGAAGGAAGTGTTGGACTGCAATGCTATTGGGAAGGAAGGTAAAAGTTACCAGGAACATACAGAAGTAGTGTCTCTCAGTATGGGCTCAGAAACTATGTATGCAACTATCAGAGTTGTACAGGTTCCTAATGGTGTCCTGCGATAATCCATCCTATCCATCTTGAATAATCTCACACTGTTTCTGCAGATGTTGGTGACCTTGACGTGATGTCAGGGGCAGTTGTTGTAACGGTCTGCATACATGTAGTCCTGCATTGTGCAGTTGTCTGCCAATAGAGCTGGCACTAACAGGATGACTCATGGAGGGCATCACTTCTTGGTGAATGTCCACAATCGTGGCTGTTGTGTCAGTCAGGTAAAGCGATAAGTCCTGTCCTTGCTTATGTCACAAACTTGAATCATTCGAAGGTCTGACAATGTTAAACCTATCCACCAAGTTTCATTTCTGACGACTGATTCCTTCTGGGTTAAACTATTTAAATATAATGTATTTAAAATATTTAGTAAAACATTTTTAGTATAGAGAGGGTTAAACCAAAAAGTCGTATCAGGCATACAAACTGATTTCTTTTATAGTTTGAAAGAAATCAATAGATTCATGCGATTGAAAAGAAAATTTGCAACCAAATGCAAAATCATTTTTTAACAATAACTTCAGAAATCACATAAGTGTTATTTTAGCTCCAGGAATTCCAGTATGACTGCCTTCCTTTCTTTGCAAAGGGTCACCACAGGGCAGGAAAGAAAGGTGCCTACCTGCACACGAGGAGGGTTGAAGCACATGTTGTATACCCTCCCACTGGATGGGTGGATCCAGCGATGACTCAGTCTTTCCTTCAGCGTCTCTAGGGGGATGTTGAGGCTAATGACCACGTCCAACTCACAAGCACTGTTCAGGGCTTCAGCCTGTGCTAGAGTGCGGGGGAAGCCTGGGGTCAGAGGAGACACACTAAATTTCACTGAAAGATGAGACGTGTACTGATTTTCCTCTTCCAAAATATTTCAACCTTAATCATATTAATGACCTTCTGAACAGCACAAAAAATCCACAGCCTTAAATACAAGAGGAGCAGCAGTTTTATGTCCTTAGACTGAGGTGTTTTGGCGTGTTTTCTAACACTGCAAGAACCGCAACTTCAGGCCATCTGCCATTTTATTCTCGAAGTCAGTTTCAAGCCTGAAATGAACTGCAGCCATGGACTGCTATTTAAGTGTAATCCAGCTGTTTACAAACCACAGAGCACGCCAGGCTGGACCTGTTTCGGCTTGTTTCTAGGTCAGACGCCACCCTCTTCACTCTGTTACTGTTTACATCTGGTCTTTTACTGGGTGATAGCATTTTACTGAAGAGGCTATTTAGCCAAGTCAGCAAAATATGCTTGACGTGTTTGTTTAACGGGGTTCTGCTCTTTTCACTTCTTCAACAACCTCATTATGTCACACTAATTGGGTTTTGAAAGTATACTGTGGTTGGCTTCTGGAATATCCAAAAACACTGAAGCAGTTGTGATGAATTCCTAAAAGTGCTCAGAGATAACAGTGGAGGGGAACCAGTAAAAACTGCCAGGATTATTTGGAGGACGCTCTTCAGAAGCGTACTACTCTAAGGACCCCCCATGCCAACATGATCGTTACTCCACTAATCGCATCCACTAATAAATATTTTGTGGCCACAAGGTAAATCTGTCATGGCCACAAATTAAAATATTAGAGAGAAAGTGTATACATAGAATTCACACAATCATTTATTGATACTGTACTGTATGGTTTTGCCTTATTAGAATCTTATTAGCTGCATACTATAATACTATTCAGGTAGAATCTATTTGAAGTAATACCGTGAATAGCCACTTTGGCACACTGGCTCACTGAACACCATGTAGTTTTTCATTTTAAGATATTTTATTCATAAATTACATCAATTACTCATTAAGTTATATTAAACTAATATGCAAGTTATGTAGTTGTGAGTATACAGAATTTGCATGAGGCTCCACATACATTCTTAATGTTTAAGGGGTTTCAATCATACATGAGCAGATTAACTTCAACAGCTTTGACAGACAGACAGACAGACAGACAGACAGACAGACAGACAGACAGACAGACAGACAGACAGACAGGCATTTTATTTATTATGCAATACCACCAGTGAACTCACATGTGTCTCCTGGATGTTTAATAGATGCAATATTGATAGCTGGACTATAAAAGCTGAATACAGCTGAAATATATGATTTTTAAAAATGTTCTTTCAATATAATTCCATGATTACATAAGCACTTATTTACTGAATGTGTTTTACACTAGACCTATATTTTGTACAGACAAGTTTATTTCCGTGTCAAGAAAAGACAAACGTGCCAGAATGCAAACACAATAGGTGCAATTACACCACCATGCATTTTGTCATAGAAGCCCATATTGTGTTCTCTGTGCACTGGCTGAGCTGTGTAACAATGACTCAGCAGGTTAAAGCTGTACACTAAAAACACATGTGGAGCAGGAAGATTTTGAGTTCTGATTCTATGGTGGGCACCAAAATTGTTGACTTCCTTTTTCCTCTAATTACTGTTGATGTCCTTGAGCAAGAGCTGCTGTGTTGTGTAACATAGCACTACTGTCTTTGCTATCCCATCATGTCAGCCTTGCAAAAGAGTACAGTGTTCAAGGGCTCTGTCAAGAACAGATACATGCGAAAGCACGGATCAACAATGTGAGTCATCTTTGAAGTTGTTAAGGATAGTATACAGATAGAGCTCACTTAAATCCACACAGTGCTCATGTTATCAACTGTTATAAAATGTTGCAACTGTTGTTTTGCTACAAAGTAAAACTTGTGAATGTTGAAAGCTGACATTAGAAGCATGAACTGGAGAAAGTTGATCGGTTTCCAAGCCTATGGGAAAGATGTTAAGAAGCAGTGCCAGAAAAAGTACAGCTATGAGGAGAGGTTTTTTACTGTACCATCCAATAACCAGCTGTGACGGGTCATCTCCTCCAGTCGGGGAAGCAGCAGGCGGGTCATAACATGGTCTGGGACAAGCAGACCTTTCTTTATGTACGTTTTGGCCAAAACTCCAGCCTCTGAAACAAAAGATAAGTGTTGTCAGTGTCCTTGGTCTGTGAATGGTGCTAACAAACCGATGTTAGCTCTGTATCAGTGGTAGCTTCCTTATTAGAAATGTGCGTCATAACATGTAACCTATTTACACTGACCACATAAATATGCAGTACTTAAGTCAGCTTTAAATGATCCTCCTTTGCTAATCTAAGTCTGCAGTGAGCAAGAACCATGACAAAGAACAAGATATTACAGGGTTGCACCCAAAGACAAAGTCTGAGAATTTGCAACCACTGGAACCTTAAACCAACATTATAATGAGGCTCTCTTAAAGTATGAACTGTCGAAACAAGTGAGGTAACCATACCACCTTATTAAATGCAACATAAAATGTGGGTCAGATGAATAACAGTTTATTGGCTATGGGTTATTGGAACCCCTGGGGAAATGTGGTATACAGTGCATTCATTGTGGCTCTGGAGGATACACGCTGTTTGACTGTTCGTCAGCAGCAGTGGTGAAATAAGGTTTTGCAGAAGTCAGTAGAGCAGACTAAAACCACAATGCCAAGACACTCAGGTTACAGCATTGCTACTTCAATTACAAAATAAATCAAGTGAACCAAAGGTAACTGCCAAAAATCTCTCAAATAGTGAATAACATGTACATGATAAAATTAAGATAGCTCTTTAAAGGTTCCTTTGTTAAGAGAATAGTTCTATACAGAACCACTCAAAGAACCCTTTGGATAATTAAAGTACTCTTTGCATCATAAAAGGTTCTTTAACTCGAAAAGAATTGTTCTATATAGCACAACAACAGATTCTTCATTGTTTCGATGTCAACAATTGGTGCTATAAAGAACTCTTTAAACGGTTACATGTAGAACCATGAACAGTCAAAGCACCCTTTACGTGTGTAAGTCTTCTTTGCATCATAAAGCATAATTCAAGTTGATGGAAAATGTGCTATAGATGATTCTTTACAGAACCTGTTTAAAAATGGTTCTACATAGCATCACAAAGGACTCCCTATTGTCTAAATGTCAATTGTTCCTGGTGCTAGATACAGCCCTGTTCAAAAGGTTCTATATAGCACCATCTACAGCACATTTAACAACAAGCTGAAGAACAATTTCATGATGCAAAAAAACTTTCAGCATCCAACAGGTTCTTTGACTGTTCATGGTCTATATAGAATCATTTTAACAAAAATCCTTAAAGAACCATTAAAAAAAAAGAGTATATCTTTATCCATCAGTATAGAAACTGAAAGCTGTTAAACTGTTCTCCTACTTTTGGGATCCTTTTGGTAGAATACAAAATGCTAAAGTTCCAGAGCAACAGAACAGAATGAAAATAAGCCTCAAAGCTGGAATCAGGAACTAAGCATGAGTGACTAAAATGCAACCGAGGAAAAGTAGTTTCCCTCCCCCCTAAATATAGTGCAGAAGGAAAAGTACTTCAAAACTTCACATGCACGAAAAATCTGCACTCCTATCCTACGTGGGAGTGAGTTAAAGGAGCTGCACACTTGGCATGAAAGAATTCATAGATGGACCAAAGCATGAGCTTAGTGCAAATGACAGACCTGCTGTGCTAAAAGAGTGACTTCAGAGAGGAGTCCTGTTTAAAGGGGTCAATAAAACGTGCACCAATGAATCCGTGTGCGTCCGGGGATTACATGGCATGACTAGGACAAACAGCAGGCTGCTGATTTGTTAGAAACAAGTGGCCACTTGTACAATTCCACAATCAAGACACAGAAATCACTTGCAGTAACGCATAGCAAAGCAACCCCAAGGCATACAGCCAACATGGCAGCTTTACCTCAACTGAACTCCCTCAAAACCCCGAGCACTGACCCACTCTCCCCACTCCAGCGGACGTGTGAAACGTGCGACAAGACATTTCGAGGAAAAGTTTGGTTAGACACGTGGAAATGACCCACCCGTATTGGCAGCGATGTTTTCCCGCAGGAAGTCGCCGCTGGACAGATGTTGCAGGCCGAAACTTCTGGCGATCCGCTCCGAGATTGTGCCCTTCCCCGAGCCAGGCGGACCCATGATCACCGCTCGGAACAATCTGGACATTTCCTCGGTCTTAATCGGCCTGTTCAGAGTTACAAAGGACACATGATGAAGAGACCATGTGGGATGTGGGACTGAGCACAGACGAGCTGGGCGCGTAAATAAGAGGGATATACGCTGTTCAGCGAGTGAACCCAGCTGGATGGGAAGCGAAAGCAGATGAGAAGTTAAGAAAGGGACGCACAAGGCAAACTAACCCCACCTGGTAGCCCCCTCTTAGCTGATATGGTGCCTTTCCACTGAGACCAAACAAACGTGTTTTAGTGGCGTTAAGCTGGAAGATTATAACTGTCCTCCACCCACTTCTGCACAGAGATGGAGGCCGTCTCTCTCTTTCTCTCGCTCGCTCGCTCGCTCTGTTTCTGTCTCTGCAAATGAATGGACGAGAAATCCGAACGCCCTCTTTTCCGAACACCTCCCTGCTCAGCGCAGAGAAAACAAGACGGAGAGAAAAAAAAAACAGCACCAGGCGGCGCGCACAGGATCATGGGGCTTGTAGTGCCCAGGCGGACCCTGATATATAATCTCGACCTCGAGTGTAAAACCTCAGCCGCGTTCGGGAGCTCAGTGGAGACCTCACAAGGAGCTGAATATATGTCTGTAGGGAAGATTACAGGAGCCTACAGCCACTCTCAGTTACAAGTGCTGATACTTCACCAGCTCTCTGACTGCTGGAGCAAAGTAGCCACCAAAAATAACCAGGCTAAAGTATCAGGTGCCAAACTGAGTCTCAAGTGAAGCTTGTCAGACCCCTTTTCTCTTTGTTAAATGCCAATGCGCAAAACAGATGAGAAATGTGAGAAAAACAGCTCAGTAGCAGGATTAAATTAAACACAAAAAAGAAGAAGAAAAGGGAAACATAAATGTAAATTTAAAAAGACAAAAGTAGTGGCCTCTCTATCAAAAAATGTATATCCTACAATTAAATGAAAATAATTGGAAAGAACAAATGCACTGAAATACCTCTGTGCCACTGAGGGCAATAAAAGCTGGTATATACAGATGAATAGGCAATAGCAAGTGAAGTTAGATGAACATGTGAAATGGGCTCTATATTGTACATGCCAGTTGAATTATCATATGGGATAACTGGAAAAGGAAAATTGTTGTTTATAGTTTAAATCAATTTACAGTCACATTGTGCGGAGTTTGCTCTTTACACTTTAAAATTGTGCAAAAAAAATTGTTGCAAGCAACTGAATAAGTTTTAATTATTTAAAGAATCACTGTTCACATTATTATTATTATTATTATTATTATTATTATTATTATTATTTATTTATTTATTTATTTTAGCTTGAATAAACCTAATTCCTTGTAGCAAATAGAGTGGTTTGGCACACTGTAAAATGTTTCCTTAGTCCAACCTAAACAAATGACTTATTATATGCAAATCAGTTAGGTTTATTTAAGCTCAGGAAAGGACTGAACAAATTATTATTTTATTCAAAGTCATTTTTTGAGATGAGTAAAGCTTAATTTATTAGGTTGCACTTTTTACAGTGCATGAAATAGCTTATTGTAGAACATACAGGCTCGGATTGCTTTACAGTGATGGTGATGAGCCAGGGGTCACAATATCTACTACACACATACAGCCCTTTTAGGGTACTGTCCCAAACCACCAGCGAACACACATGCACCCTCTGAGGTTTTATATCACCGCTGTCCAAAGAAAAACAAGTATCCCCAAAACGGCAGCTTTACAGGAGAGGACAAATAGCTAGGTTCATTTAATGTAATGGTGATGTGATGATGGTAAAATACTGGTAAATAAAATAAAGAAAGGTTTTGATTGGGTGTACTAGGGACTGTTCTGCTGTACCACACCCTTCCTGTAACCCTCTACCATGAATGGATTAAAATAAATTGATTAAAAATACAATAATAATTAAGACAAAACTTTTTATTATCACAAAACTATCATCAAACCATCTCAGGTCAAATTTATCTGTGAGGGAGCTCTCAGAGGAACTCAACTCTTCAGATGTCTGAGTCAACAAGTTTCTCCAGGATGGAGAGCTTTGCTCTAAAGCACTCAGATGCACTTGGTTAACATCTCAACCATTTAATGATGTAGAAGTTTCTTTTTGGTAAATTGATGGATCCATTAAAGATCAGAGTGTAGCATCCGTAGCTGTAAAAGGTGTAAGTGAAATGTATCTGTTCCTTTCTGGCTGTTTATGAAGTGGTACCATTTGAATGCCTCTCCTTTGTTGTTAAATTGCTCTGTGTACTTTCAGCCTGTCCTGATAAATGCACTGCAGTGCTGTAGCTCCCAGCCTTCTCTGTGAGCTTTAGCCGTTTATTTAAACGAAAGAGAGAGGAAAAGCTTATAAGGTAGCTCAGTTCCTGAGCCGAGAGTCTGGATATGCTAACAGAAGCTCTGCCGAAGCTTTTAAAACTGTTCCTCTGTCTGTTTTCGGTCCTTTTCCGGAGCTGTTTTGGGGCTACAATGACCAGACTCGTATTTAAGTATTTGAGGCGACCCTGGCCACCTGTGACTGAGGGGGAAAGTTATGGCGGGGGTTACAGGGAACATATCTCTTGTCAGGTGACAAGCCGTCATTTCTCCATGGACCTGCAGGTGAATCACTTGACCATTTCATCCGACTGCATAGAGGCACACTTGTTGATAGAGCAGCCCGGACACAAAACAGTCCTCCAGATAGGGAGATAGTGTTTCCAGCGTTTTCCACGATGTCTTTCTGTTGGAGTGACATAGCGGACAGCCCATTGAGCTCTCAGCTCCCCGTTCGGGCTAATTTGCCAAGCGTGTAAATGGACTTCTCAGGAGCCTTACGGTGGCGTCAGAGCCTAATGGATGGGCTCCTGTGCACCACGTTTATCAGGTGAGGATTTTCCCCTCGCTTTGTTATAAGACAACGAGTTATTCTTCTCCGGCCACACCACTGGCGTGCACTTTTTTTTAGGGCGAGGAGCCGGAAGCGTGCTATTTTATTTTTGTCACATGGTTGGAAGATTTCAATAACAACACAAAAATGGCGACAGTCACGTTGCTCGCTGTGGGCTTGCTGCGTCATTAAAATATATTCACGTAAACACGAGAAGGAGAGGTGGAAAACGCGGGTGAGTGAGTCTGCACTTCAGTAAATATACAGTCTATCCAGCTGGAGGGCCGATATTGTACGTTATACGTTTGTTGTGTATATATACGTGGTGTGTTTGTTTTGGACGTGAGAGGGGTGTGTGCTGCTGCTGCTGCTGCTGCTGCTGGGCGTTAGCACACATTGCACTGTGCGAAATGGGAGCACTCTCCATACAGCATGCAGGAAAGCGCCTTTATTTTTCTAGCACTTTTCTCCAGCATTGCAAGTTTTATTCTTTAATTTTTACTTTGCGTAGCTATGTTACTTTGCTGTTTGCTTCATGCAAATACCAGGGAATAAGCTCTAAAAGTACATGCGTGTAACATTTGTGATTTATTACAGTCCACTGAGCTGCCAGTGCCTGGCATACCAGCATGCTTGTAGACTAACGTAGCTGTCGAATCGGCTAACAGACTCAGGGTTATACAAATGTCATTTTTCTTCTACAGAGTTGTTACTCTAACGTTGTTACCTGTTGGTGTATGGTGTCTGTATTATTGCGTCGTTCTGTGTTCGGACTTTTCACTTTATTAAGCCGTATTCACGGAGTGCGTGGTGTGCGGTAAGTATTTCTGATATAAGCTGTGAGGAAATGTGTTTGGGCCCCTTTTCTCGGTATCTCTTGTTGTTCGAGCGTTGCGCAGATGTTATGTTTTGGCAGGAGCTCGCGCCGTCCTGCCATGGCCAAACACGACGGAGCTGATCGAGTTGTTTACAAGAAGAGATTTGCGGGGAGGGCGGGGCGCAAGTGGGCGGAGCCCGGCCAAAAGGCGACACGCCATTGGACACCCGAAGGAGTGTCGAACGCAGTGGGCGGAGTCTGGAGGATAATAACAAGTCTGACGTAAGGAGGATGGTTTGTATTAATTATTGAGAGGCCTGTTGGGGGATTTGGCAGTTTGACTGTTAAAGATTTGGCTTGGGTGTGGAGTATGCTCGAAGGAGGTGCTGGAAAGAGGTGCTGATACAGAACCTTGTCAATACGTAATATGTAAAAAAAAAAATGTATTATTATGTTAATTATTTTTGGACAAAACTAAAACATAACTAACATAAACCAGTTGAACATTACGTTGTGTGTAGATTTGATGACGAATGAATTCACTGAAATGCTTCAAAAATGTTTGAAATCTGTTTACATGATAGATATGAAAAGCTGTGTCCATAACAAACAAATTAATTAAAGAAACTGATATTTTATAGGCAGCTATAAAATTATGGGTTAAAGATGATTGCCGGCATAAGCTAATAACAGGTTACAATTCTAGTTACAGAAGCTTGTTGAAGCAGCAGCCTTTGCCGAATATATATAGTAGAATGGCAGAATCTGTATTTAGAATTTTGTTAATGAATATTGGGATGTTCTTTGAAATTAGTGCTGTATGTCTACAGTCTTAACATTATGCTTTAGCTTTTTTCTATTCTTTCTTATTCATGTGCTATAAATAACGGACATAAATATTCCACCAATTAAACAATCCCTCTCGACAAGACTGACTTCTTCTGATGTTTACAGTCCATCTAAAGGTAAGGATTCTTTAGGAATGGATGAACGGGAAATCCAGTGTCTTGGCTCTGCTTGATGTGACAGGCTGCCCTGGTTCAGTTATCACAGTGCTGATGCTGTCCATCTTAAAGGTACAGTACTGTGATAACTGAAGGATGGCAGCCATCTTGACATCATGTTCCAGTGAGGAAACTGTGGATAACTTCAGTTAGCACATTGTGTGCATATAGAATTATATTTTGAGTGTAGAACGTACTTTTATTTAAACACATTGTAAATATCTAAGCTTCTCTGTTTTAACCTTCCTGTGTGATGTTTGAGTTTAGTTATTTTTTTTAAAGTTTTGTAAGTGATTTCTTTAAATCTACATAAATCATATTTACTCTTGTAATTGCTCTTTTGCTGTTTTATGTCTGTCATTTAATAATAAAATGTTTGGCTGAAAGGTTTCAGCACTTGTGTCCTATTCATGTTTCAAATGTTTTGTTTACATTAGCATTTGCATAAGAGTAATGAAGGTAGTCCATGTGTAAATCCATCAGATGCTGTTATGCAAAAATGCTGTTATGTATCAAAAATGCGAATCCCTGTTTGATGCATTTGCAGATGGGCTGGAAATTCCCCATGCTGTAAGTAATGTAAACACTGAGGTTGTAGAATTCTGTTTCTTTCACCACTATTCTCAGATATCCCCTACTATGACTCATCTGTAGACTCCAGCTTCACTGCTGTGTTCTTATCCAGTTAGTTAAAACAAGCTTTACTGATCTCGAGGAAGTTATGTTAATGGTAAGTTATTGGTGTCTTGTACAATACTATGGAAGAATTTAATTTGATAAACAAAGTTATCCAAAGATTCGCTTCCTCTTTCCCCTGGTTCTTTTTCCTGTTCTCGTTTCCACTTATTTGCAGTTTTCCTGTTGTTGATCACCCCTTTTTTAAAGATCAGATGATTAATTTACCACTACTGACATATTTATTTGTTTATTATTTTTTATTTTGCTCCCATATTCCCAAATTCATCTATGAAGGGCAAACAATATTGCTTTTGACAGATCTTCGTGGCATCGCTCCACACTCTCACTGCCTATATTTAGCCTGTGACTCATCTGACGTTTGGAGTTTCCATTTGGACTTTATCTTTGTTATTACTGTGTCACTGTACATTAATGTATTACATTACATATATACTGTTGCATTTATGTAACACAGAACAGCCATTACATGATCACATCAACTTTGCAATCAATGAGAAATATTTATTTACAGTAATGGTGAAATAAGATTATACAATATGAGCTAATGCTGGACAGCAGTTACAGTCATTTTTCTTCTCAGGCTATCCACAGTGTTTCTGAGTGCTGATATTGGACTGCTTTTGATGGGAATAGCTACAGTCTCTACATGTTTAAATCAATACAGTATTGATCTGCGCCACAGTCCCTAAGTGCTCTGCCACACCAGTCTTCTTGTGAAACTGCAGCCCACAGTTTCTGGCAACTCGTCTGATTGTGAGGACGGGAAGTCCCTCCCTTTCAGGGCAGACTAAAACCTCTTGGTCTTAAAGACCTTCAGTGTTTTGTTGGCCAATCACGGTGGGACGTGAGATGCCTTGCTTAGTAATGTTATTGCGGTTTCAGCCTAGTCGGGACATGCTGGAACGTTAAGGCAGTAGATGAAAAAATGCTTTTTTGATTCGCTCCAGTTACCCTACCCTCATTTTTTTTGGTGATGCATGAAAACAGTTTTCACTTGGTCACATGACTGCATTTGGGTGGGTGCTATTTGTCATTTATTCAGCTGAATTCTGAACTCTTTTTTTTTTTCTCTTAATGTCAAAAGGTATAATCAAGACTTAAATGCTAATGAAACAAAATATAAACAAAATGAATGTTTAAAATACGTACTGTTTTATGTGGGCTGTATTACAAACTAAATAAATGACATCACAGGACCAGTATTTAAATATAAACTAAATAAAGACACTAGTAAATAATTAAATAACAGCACTATAGATACCCACATTAATTCTGAATACTTATAATGTGTGTTGGCAAATAGGAAGGCAAACCGTTGCATGAGAATGAACAGTGTGAAACTCCATTGTTATTATATTCTTATAAATCCATAATTAGCTTAACTTGGCCCCAAGCCTTTGCTAGACCAGTTATAACAGCCTTTTGAGACCAGACTTCCCTTGAGCCACATTGGCTGACTCACTTTGTCAACAGACTGATCGGATTAAAATGTGCGCGATTAGACTAGTTTATTGTCTTTCCTAGGCCGAAAACAAAACAGAAGATACCACTGCCATCCATTCGTGACCAGACAGAAAGCTTCTGAAAGCTCTTTAAAGCAGACTGAAGGCGAGCTATACTACAGCTCAGCGATCTCCCGCCTAAGGGTTAACACTATTGGTACCACGGTTGATTGACGGACCGAGCAGCCAATAGGTGCCGCGTGTGTGCAGCTCAGTCTGACCCCCTATTTTCGGGAATCTAGACGCTTGACAGGAAAGGTTAGCTGTAGCTAGATTATGAACTTCAAGCCTGTAGCTAACGTTATATCTCTCTATAAGGCGAACTCGGATACAAAAATATTTACACTGGGAAACGTACACACATATTAGGTAACTACTAACGCTGCCTGGGAGCGAAATTAACGTCACGTAGACTCAGAATACAGCGCGCGAAGGAGTTTTTTCACTCCTAACATCTGTGATGATCGAAAACCAACGGAAGTAACTCAGCTTGCCTGGCGAGGTAAGAAGAAGAACCGCTTTCGGTCTCTGTTTTTCTCCCTCGCCCTGTTAGGTTAAGACTGTTCTGGACCTAGACTGTATATATCTATCTTTACGTCGTGTGATTTCAAAGGTGGATACGTTAGCAGTCGTTGTGAAGACGGCAGACTTGCTCTTGTTTGGCGTCCAAAGGGGATTTATGACATTAAACTGCTGGGCAGACTTACAGCTCGCTAGCTAACCGAACGTTAGCCTGATGACAAATCTGGGGTAGCCCGTGTGTTCGCCCGGTTTTCGGCCTTCCATTGCAGCTGAAGGTTTGTAAATATATGATATTATTCCTTTATCTGCTAAGTGTCGAGTATTACGAAGTACACACAGTTTTGGTGTTGTTTTAACGTTTTCGTATAGGTGTCATGGTGGCTGGTTTGGCTGGAACCAGCTAGCTGGGTTACTTTTTGTTTTGAAATGAGTTCTTCTGGTATCTTGGAGCTGGAAAGCCCTTTTAGACTGTTCACAAAATGACCAGGTAAAATATGCCATTGTGTCACTAAACCTATAATTATCAGAAGTAACCATTAATTAATCGCTTTAATCGCTTAATTAATCACTTTTTTATTCGCCTAATCTTCTGGTGTAGGCAGGAAAACATAACTGGTCATCATCAGTAATGTGGACTGTTGTTTGTATTCAGAGCAGAATTCTGCTATGTGAGCTTTAAAAAAACATTTTCCTTGAAACTGGACCGTTTTTTTTTAAAAAAAAGGACATACTTGAGGAGCAAGGGGTGTTAAGATGAGAACATACAGCTGCATGCTGGAGAAATCAATTTTACTGTATAGTAAAATATATCTGCTCAATAAAATGGGTTAAAGGATCTTGAATCTTCACTTTGGTTAACAAATGGCAGCCTGTTTGTCCCTGTCAGTGGACTAGCAGCTACTGTTCTTCCCTTTTCGAGATAGATTTCCTTAACTAAAGTAGGTCATACGTATATATGTATACATGTGCATATGTATGTGTGTTGTAAATTGTGCATAAGGGTAAAACGATATGTATGTTATTAGATAATAATAGAATATAAATGTATAGTTTATTATAATAATGTTCTTACATTGGTGTACAATAAAGGTTTTGACATTTCAAAATAAATAATCAGATGATCAGACCTGTTAATTTATGGATTGTTCACCATCCGTTCAGGTTAGTACCTAGGTAGTGGAGGAGGATTAAGAAAGCGCCTAAAGGCGGTCCGGTCTATGGCAGCAGACACTGAGATACTTAGTCTGCTTAGTCATTTCAAATAGCTAATATGGCAAGAGAGTAAATATTATCCTTTCAGCTTGTTTACTCACTTTGCTTGTCCAAAAGATTTGAGACCGAGTGGTATACCAAAGCAGTGTTCAAACTAAGTCAACTCTCTGGCATTGGTATGGTATATAGTGTTGTTATATTGAAAAAAATGATTATATTGTAATATACTGCTAAAATGGGCTCTGTGGATTGGGGAACATTGCTCAAACCTTCATTGTAATAAAATGGTGATATGGTATTGTTATTTGGCTATTTGTATGGTATCATGTGTCATTTATGTGTATTTTGTCAGGCTTGCCTTGCAGAGATCCTTTTGTAAGAAATTAAAAACCAAAAAGTGATGAGTTATTAATTATGTTAAGTTAAAACCTTATGTGATGGTGAAGACTTTCTTTTAGGACCATGGATGGCTACAAAATAAAAAACAAAAACATGACCCAATACTTAAAAAAGTTCAATCATCATTATTGAGACCCTGCAAACAGGATGACCTTTAAGTTAGCTTGACGTAGACACGTGTGAATCACTCTGGTACCACTTGTCAACCAAAAGAACAGTTTGAGGGTTGAGAACACTGAAAAGATGATCGCAGCGGGCTTGGTTTCGACACAGACAGGAAATGAGGCTTTGTAGAACAATGGTGACATAAATGGTACTCGGGTACACATAGTGGACTCCCAACAGAATGTCACGCCAATATTTATCTGAAAAAGGAGTAAAGAAGTCTAAGAAACTAAGAACTAAGAAATAGTTTTTTTAATTTTTTAAGCTTGTGAACATTTAAAAGTCAACAGTTGCTTTGCATTTAAAAGTAATTGCCTAATCATACTCTGTTGCATCGTTAGATATTTGATTAGGCTACATGTCAAATTGTATTTTTTCCTTTTGTTACAATGTTCAGAAGTTGCAAAAATGCTAAATGTATATTTCTGTGGAACATAAATGTATGTACAACAGTAAGTTCACATCACATTTAAGTAATAATTATAATAATAATAATAATTTGTTCTTCAACACTAAAAAGTTCTTTGAATTATTGTAATGTGGTTAAACATGAATAAAAACTAACAAAGAGAAATACAAAGACAAATATGCTATTGACTAAAAGTAAAAAAAAATTATGTATATATATATATATATATATATATATATATATATATATATGTTTGTATGTATATATTAGGGTCAAAATAAAATAAGTTGAACAATAATAACATTTAAAGATTAAAGCAGCTTGCTTTGAATATGCAAAAGTGCTTGGCAGTCATGGCTATTTATAAGGTCACTTGAATGATTTGGCATGTTTGTATTGCATGAAGTTGCATGAAATTGAAGTTGTGGTACTCAGCCTGTATAAGTAAGCCACGGGGCCGTAGGTTTAAACCATACTGTAAAGTATATGTTGGCAGTGAACTTATGCATATTATAACTTATCCATATTAAGACTGCATGATATGGACAAAACCTGATTAGGAACAATCGAGAATCTTAGGCTGTGAGATTAATCAGCAGGATCCCACTGCATGAAATGCTTTTTTATATGGTAATTTGTCCACTTTTCTATATTCTTGTAATGGTGATCACCTTTAAAAACATAAGGAGCCCTAAGGGGTTTATCATTGCATGCATAATGTGTTTATTCAGGTGTACATCATCAGTCACGCATTTTTCAGTAGTCTTTTGTGTTTCATGTCTGTTTACTGTTGACCTGCTGTTGAAGGTTACATGAATAGAGAATTATTGGTTGCAAATTCAAATGTGCTTACAAGTGTGTTTTTCCACCGTTGTTTTTAATTTGGAACATTTTCCAAGGCCATGCTTTACTGGTTGCAATTATAGATAACTCTAACCTGATACCAGGTATCAGTACCAAACCAATATCAACAGAAAATCCTGAATCAGATATGTAAGGGAAAAATAGAATTGATTAAATTCTGTAATAAATCTATCTTTAAATAGCGCACAATCACAGTATGTGATGGCATGTAGTTAGCTGAGTAGTAGAGGTAGTAGAGTGTTTGAGTAGTTTGAGCATGACAGCCTACTGTTATACCCTTACCTTAAGTGCTTCAATTGATTAATGCTAATCTTGATTAATATCAATTAATAAAAAAGGATAATTTGAAAGCTCAATGGTAATTACAAAAGAAATGTTGTATGGGTGTATGTGTATTTGCTCATACACAAGATTTCAGTATAAGGAATTGTGTGGAAAAATGTGCATCCCTAGTTACAATACATACAGTTTTGTAAGTATGTTAGTTTGGTTGGTAAGTGTCAGTATATACATAGTTTAGTCCAGTAGGTCTAATAGTATCTTATGCTCTAAAGTACTGTAATGCTCCAACAATTAACTCATTGACAAACACTTCCTGAGTTGAAAGGGGGTTTACAGCAGTAAAAACAACAAAGTGTGCAGAGCAGAGGGTGAAAGTATTGGGAATATGTGGATTAAGTCAATACTTGTGGTACAGACTCAGGATTTTGTCAGTCACATGTGATTTGGCTGTTGCCAATGAAGATTCAACTTTTTATACCTTTTCTTTTATATTACCTTGCAATCGAAAAATGCATTGGCCTGAGTTTTAGGGATGATCTCCATCATATTTAAAAAGTTAAATGTTATATTTGGATCAGTTGTATAGAAACGGCTTCTCTGAGTAGAGATGGGGTTTACTGCTCTCTAAGTGGCAGTTCTTTCTCTGTAAAAAGGATGTGCTGTGTATGAGGCTGCTGTCTTTTTATATTTATATAATTCTGCATTAAATCTGCCCATATATTAGAGAGTGGCCACTGTGTTGCACTGTGGAGTCCTTCAAAAGATAGAAATGTCTTTAGATCTTTAGACCAATAACCAGTCCTAAACTGTCAATTCAGCCCTAGACTTTACATTCAGAAATAGATTTGTTGATTTTACAGATGAAAGGATGGCTAACCTGTTTCTAATAATTACTTTCTTATGTGTTTAATCAAATATAAAGAATAACTCAAATTAAAGCATTTTGCTACAGTTTGTTGTTTGACCAGACTGCTTAAACCTTTGTGTCCAATTTTATGTCACACTGCATATTGAGGCATAGATACAGAATATTGATTTCTGCATTTGTTTAATGTCCTCTATGCCAAATTGTGTATATTAGCTTAATAGTTAGACAGGCCTCATTGCAGACAGTATGTCTACTTAGTAAGGACATGGTCACGGTTTGTTTCAATAAAGTTTGTGTCGGCTGCAAATTGGATCTCTCAGTGTTTAGCTGTGTTGAATTAAATAACCAAACAGAGTTTCATGTCAATTTGTATTTTGAATATAGTTTAATTCCATTATTTGGATCTGTAAATCCTAAGAATGCATTCCTGCCATTCCTCTGTAATATTTTAACATATCACGTGTCAATTTGGTGTTGGAAAAGGCAATTATTTGCAGTTTGAAAAAGGTGGATCAAATATCCCTCACATTTTAAGCATTATTAAAATCTACACTATCATCACACATGGGCCTGTAAAACCTCAGGCCTCTAGCATCATCAGATCCGGACCTTGTGACTAGATACATCTGTAAACTGCTGTGCTTTTTCATACTCTCTCTCTTTTGCTCTGCAGTGTCTGGATGCCAAAGCTAGCAGTCATGGAGCTGGGCAGGCAACTGTGTGGGAAGATGAAGAAGCAGAAGAAGGCTGAACCGACAGTGCCTGCTGTCATGAAAGGCCTGGAGATTCACTTCTACCTGCCCAACACCAACCAGCTCGAATACTTTAAAGACTGCCACACTGCTGAGGACTTGTGCATAGAGGCTGCCAAGAAATGTTGTATGTATACATTTAAACGTTCTCTTAGACATATGAATGTCAGCTTCATCTGAATGTGCGTATGATATGAAGTCAATGCCAAACAAATCCATAATGGAGTCAACCAGTGACAAGTGCAAGACAAGGTCTGTACATAAGTACAGCTGTGAACTACTTTGCACTTCAGGATTCTATTTAATTTTGTTTAGCTTGTCAAGATGTGATTACAAAAGTCTGAATATGTCTTATTCTTTATTTCTGTAGGTGACATTGTGGTCTTCATAACAAGTCAAATTTAAATATAGTCTGTACATGGGACATTTGTTACTTACAAGCAGTTTATGTTATGTGCCTTACAGGACCTAAGCAACATTTTCTCCACATTTATTTATAAAAAGTATAAAAGAAATGCTTTAATGTGCATTTAGTGTGTCGATGAACAGTAATACTGTCTATACTACTACTAGGCGGACAGATTAAGGTTCAGAATTATTCATTGCCTTTGGATAATTCTGTGCCACATAAACATTTCTTTATGCCCATGTTGCTGTTCAGTGCATTTTAGAACTATAAACATTTCACAATAGCAACATGTACGGTTGTCCAGGAAAAATCTAGCAGGGGAAAAAAATCAGGCAAGGTGGCGTCCTATGACAGTACCACATTTAAGGTCACTGAGCTCTTCAGTTTGACATACTCTGCTTCCAGTGTTTGTCTATGGAAATGACATGGCTTGCTTTTATCCACCATAGCAATATATAGTTGAAACACCTCAACTCAGTAATTACAGGGAGTGTCCACATTTTGTGCTGGTAAGGGTGGCCAGGATATCTACAAAAACGTCTATGCAAATGAACACACAGACAGAGCTTTGTGATTAACATATGAAAAGCACAATATGAACCCCGTTTGCCTGGTAGTCTTCTTCCCCGTTTCTAATTCTGATTCGAAATCATTATTTTCAAATAATAGTTAGTTAAGTAGTTTAGTATTAATCTACTTTTTAAAGTCCAAAAAATGTGTCATTACTTTATGAGAACGTAATGATTATATTAAGAACTAACGATTAAACAACCAGTGGCAGCCATGTTAGTAGCAAAAACAAGACAGGCTAAGACATATCAGAATAGGTGCTTCGCCATCATCACGATATTTTGTGCTTTGAGAAAGTAACTTGTTACTGAAATACATATCATTATAGCTACCAAATGACAACTTCACAACAGTAACAATGTCCTTTTCTTTTAAAGTAAGTAAATGTAACATGGTTTTATTACAAGCAATTTTGGAGCATTTCTATTGGTGCATTCATTGCAAAGTGTTCACACATTTTAAACATTGAAAAAAATTGTGACTCAATTTTGGAGATAATATTTATTACCATTTAGTTTTTTGAACTTTCATGTAGTTCATAGAAGCGGTTCATTTAATGCACTGAATCAATGCTCCTCAGTCACTTTAGCTTTCTTTGAGTGTAGTGTATTTGTCTTTTTTATAAAAATTTTTTTTCTTCATAGTGATTGTTATTTCACCTGCAGCCAAAATGGTGGATCAAACTCATTCTGTTTACACCTATATAATGGTTTAATTTAAGGGAGTTTTAGTACATATCTTTATTTATGTTTTTCACTTCTCTAGTTCAGTCTTTTTAGTATCCTGGCTGGATTTAAAACCTTTAAATATGGGAAAATGTAGTTGTATATTAATACTAAATGATGCACCTTGTTGTTATGCCACATGAAAATCTAAGCAGTAGATAAAAGTATCTCACTTAGTATTAAAATTAGAAACGCACAGCTACTTTTGATTTTAATGTTTCTTCTAGGGGAGTGTTAGTCCTTTGGTGAGAAAACCATGTCTCTACTTTGCAAAAAAAAAATATTAGCAGAATTTGTTACAGGATAAAATCTTTAAACAGCACTGTTTACGTAGATCAAGTTTGTGTTTTATGTGTGTGGAGGTTAACTGGTGGCAAAAAGTAAGAAAGTAAAGAACTAACATAGAAGTGTCAGGTTTAGTATTTTAGGAATATGTCTTGTATTGGTGCATTCTCCAATAATTTTAATGGTTAGTATAAAAAAGGCTGCAATACACTGTTGCTGTACACTACGAGACACATGTGAAATGTTTGTAGATTATTTAGTACAACCACAAACAACTCATGTGCATTATAGTGTATTTTTGTATTGTATGAGAGCCATGTAACTCACTAAGCTACTGCTGTCTAGAAATTGTTAGTTGTAGTTATTTCATGTTGTATGACTAATGTTTGGTTAATATAGCTAGATGTTAGCTGTAGCAGTTAGCTGGGAATATCATCTAGATCTCTTGTTTATGTCAACCATAAACACCTGCCCTTTGCCTCAAAGGGTGTGTCCGATCATTGTGTTCTGTAAAAATGAAAGTCATTGCATTCCTGTTCCAACAGCACATCAACACCTTTTTGTTGTTATTTCTTTGATCTCACATGTTTATAAACCAGTTTCTAAAGTTGTAAAACCAAAACGTCAAGTCTGACTCAAAAGCAGATTTAATGTGAGTGTCATTTATGCCACCGTTCTGATGTGGCCACAGTTGTTTTAAGATTAGTGGGTTTACACACAAATACACACACACACACACACACACACACACACACACACATATATATATATATATATATATATATATATATATATATATATATATATATATATATATATATATATATATATATATATATATATATAAAATGGTTACTATAATTATTTCCTAAAATTCTGAGGTTTTTACTATACTACACATATATGGAAATTAGGCTACAAATGTCCCTTCTGTTTACTTGTATCCATCTCTTCAGCTTTCTCCCATTTAGTCCTGCCCATTCTTGCTAAGGTTTTAGGATTTGTAACATTCTGTGTCCTGTGGCACAAAACAGGACAACCATCCAGAACAGAACTCAATTACATATGTCAGTCTTAAAAGCACAAAAATCAGCCTGAGTAATTGTAAGCCCTAAGGCTCTTTAATTTTAAACAATAAAGAGAGGTTGGACAATGGTCATTTAAAAACATTATCACAGATTTTACTACCTACAGGCACATTATAAGTATCATATAAATAAATAAGTTGTTGTGAAACAGTGATTAGGATGCTTATTTTTGTGCCTGTTTATAATTTTTGAACATGTCTCAGCCAAGAAGGTTGTTTTGGGGCAGATAGCTAATTGACACTGCTCTTTACACAGTGACAGGACTGCTGTTCGGACATTGTTTAAATGGTTAACTTTCACTTGCCAGAGATCTGTTTTTATTATGAGTACTTTTCTTCTGTGCAGACTTTGTCCTTTATTAAATTCTTGTCTAACAGGCACAACAGGCCATTGTCATAGAGCAGAAGGAGTTTTGCATATGGAAATTACACAATGCAAATTGTGATCTAGCAACGGTACATAACTGTATATAACTATTGTCATGCTAGAAGTAAATAATTACAAACAAAGTAGAGGGTAGAAAAGAGGTTAAAGTGTATTATTGTTCCTGTTTGCTGTTTGCGTGTAAAACCATGCAGCACCCTCCCTTCCCCCTCCCCTCTCCCTCAGTCTCCAACTGGAAAGGAATGTTTGTGAGTTTGGCTCCCAATCAATTCTTAGACACAAAATGGCTGCCGTGTTGTCAAGTCAAACACAGAGTTTCCTCTGAGCTGTGCTGTGGCCAAGACCACGAGTTGGCCTGGGCAGTGAAAGAGGAAAGGGAAGTTTATGCAAGACTAGAATTCAGAAAAATGCTTTCGATGTGCAAGAGGCCATCAGAGGCCATCAACAGCTTCTTATTAGATACTGTCATGCTCTCGAGTGATAAAAGGGTCTTTAAAGACTGATCTCATGTAGCAATCTGAAGTCCTTACTCATCCAGTCATCACTGCCATCATGTATTATAAATGGGGCCATTAAAATTCTTAATACGCTGATGCTGCGTTAACTGTTATGTCTGCATATATCTAAATCCTGGATTTTTAAATTACACCATGTAAATAAAAGTGGCCTTTAGCTGGAGGTTCTTTATTCCATTACAGATGTATATGTAAATTAGATAATTTTGTTATCTCTTTTTGACTGACATGTCTCTCACTTTTTCAGGCATTTCACCCCTGTGCCACAATCTGTTTGCTCTATATGAAGAGAGTCAGAACCTCTGGTATGCACCTAATCATGTGTTCAAGATCACTGAGGACACCTGTATTAAGCTTCATTACCGCATGAGGTAAGATACCAAAGAGTTAATAATATCAAGAGAGAGATTGCCTGCATTATCCCTTGGAACTAGTAGACCTCTTTGGAATGTTCTCAAGTGTTTTATAATGCAACATATTTTAAATTGAGCTGATATTTCTGTTAAGTCTTTATAATTTCCAACGCTGCATAACGCTGCATATGTATATTTGACAGTAGACAGAGCAGAATAACTGTAAAATAACTCAGAATGCTCAGTTAGTGGTGGCCTACCGCACAGAAATAATTTTATTCTTTTTTATTAGATTTGTAGCCATGTACGCATAACATCGCATTTCTCTATAATGCTAATCAAGTGAATCTGCTCACAATTTATATGTTTTGTAAATGTTTTTTAATGGACAGGGGGTGCAGATTTGATCTGACAAGTGAAGAGGCTGGATACTAAGGCGCTGTATGATTTATAAAATGCTAACACTACTAAATGTGGCAGTGTTGTGTAGTTGAAATTAGATAAAGGAAATGCAAATTGATGTAAGCTAATTCTTTCTATGTCATTGTTAATGAACAACAGCCTTTGTCTTAGCTTTTACCTCATTAGAGTTGGTGTGGGAGAAATTCAGTTATGTACTTTTTTGACAATCCTGCTAAAATGATCTTTGCTTGATTTTCAAATGGAGTGGGTGACATCACAACCCACTGCACAACCCATCCCCTAACTGAATTTTTACCAGTGTGTTCAGTCTGTAAGTAACTATGGATGTAGCAGATTTATACTAAATAAAATTAAAATTAAAATAAAAAAATATCCGGTCGTCAGTGACCTAAATTACAGCATGTCCTCGGGTAAAGCTTATATATCTGAAATTGGTCTTCATTGAGCTTGTTCATGTATATAATAGTAATAATAGTTGTGAACATTCAGAGGATCTGTTTGAATAAAAACTTAATGCATAAAGTGGTCCTCCATTGCTGCAGCAGTTGCTCACTATGGGTTCTGAGTACTCCTAGTCATTCTCGGTCAACTACAGAACCTGAACAATACCTGCTGCTTGTGACATAACTCATCAAACAGGAGCAAACATGCCTGAGAGGCTTTTGCAACACATTGCACAATGTTGTGAGCCAGTACTCCTTCAATAGAAGAATGTACACATGGTCATGAAATGTTTGCTTACTGTTACCCGTGCTCCCTTCATGCAAAAACTCATCATCTTCATTTTAGTTCTACCGAGTTTGATGCATCTGGCTTGAGTGGGTGTAGTTGTGAAAGAAGGTATCGGATACTATTGTGGGAACTTTATGCACCTCTTTGTAAACTGTGTGAGCAAAAATAACGTTTGACATAAAAACATGTGCATGCGTTTGTTTCTCTGTGTTAATAGTGTTAACTGTGTTAATTATTCATTATATAGTCTTACAAATAGCTTTTTAATAAGAACATAAAGAGGTCAGATTACAAACAAGTTTAAATGCACACTTAAGTGCACATTTAATATCATCCCTTAATGCACACTTCCTAATGCACTTTTAATATTCTCATGTGAGCAAGTAAAAGGTGCCTGCTTGGCATGCTGCTGTTTGACTTTGGCTTCTGTTTCATTAAAAGAAACAAAAATACTAAAACAAGGCAGTTTGACCTACGACCAGTGAGGAAAGACAGCATTTGTCTAGTAATTCTCATTTGAGCAATTAGCGTTGCCCTTTATTGCCATTCGCCAGTTGTTTAGAATGGCTCTTTTTGGAGTAATGTCCCAGTTTTCCTCTTGGTATAAATTAAGCATGTATAAAAAGCATTCATAAATAATCAGCTGTTGCTTGTAATAAAAAAGGATGTCTAACTGCTAAATACTGATATGTTCATATAGTTTATATTAAGAGATTTGACCTATTGGTATTATTGGTGTTTGTTTACAACCTTCCTTGAAAAATTCTAAAAAAATTTGCCTGCTATCTTCCTGCCTTTTCATCAGAACTTCCCCATTGTGTGCAGAACAAAGACTATGCCTGCATCTAATTATTTTATTTTGCTTCTTGGACAAAAAAAGAACTGCTTTTGTTTCCTGCTGGAAACAAAAAGGAGAACTTTTTAAGGCAGATTATCACGCTCTCTGAGCTTATAGATAATTATGAAAGAAATCTCTTGCAGTATAAAGAAAGTAAAAGCATTGCTTGCAGGCAGAAACGCTTAAAATCCCCTTTGAGTTCCCTTTTTAACCATTGAAACTAAGATAAGAGTCAGATGGAGTATTTTGTGTTACAATTGGGTTTGGAACCATGTAATATACCTGTTGTGCACACAAACAGGTTATGGTCAACCTTTGCACTCACTCTCTTCCGCTGTGGTACAAACTACACAGCTCTCTCTCTCTCTTTTTTTTTCACCTGTGTTACTTCCTGTTTATGATGATTCTTTGCTCGTGTGGCACCTCTGTGGTGCACGCACCCTGATTATTTACATACAATACAGGAGAAGTCCCAATGTTTACATATGGCTGCTAAATATAAAAATGCAATTATTAGTTGTTGTTTTTTTTAACACAAGGTTTGTGAATCGCTAAATATTTTATATCATGTCTTATCATAATGTAACTACTTCTGTCACGATTGTGTGTAGGACATGCAGACATTCATATGTGCAACTATACTGACTTTACCTTTTTCCTACTCTTTTAACTTGCACACTAACCCACGAACGCACTTTTAAATCACACACTTTCTTCCTGCAGGTTCTATTTCACAAACTGGCACGGCACATCTGAAAGTGAGTCTCCAGTGTGGCGGCATTCTTTGAGCAAACAGAAGGGAGGTTTAAGCCCTCAGAAAGGCCCTGATGGGACACCTCTGTTGGACGCTGCCTCGCTTGACTACCTGTTTGCCCAGGTGGGTACATGGAAAAAAAAGTTGCTTGTCTGGGAGCAGAGGAAATTGTTAATGAAATAATTAACAAATTTATACCTTAGAACCAATAAAATTAATGTGGCCAGGTTGTTCTTTAAATCATCTGTTATCTGCACATTTCCATACTAGCTGTTGGGTTGTAATGTGATATGTAGGGTTTTTTTTCCAGGTGAAGTAACCATTAAAATTAAAAGAAAAAAAAATATATATATATACATATAAGCATGTGGTTGACCTTGTTTTATGGACTATGGATTGACATTTTAATAATACACTTCAGGGTTCTAGATGAATGCTTCTATTTTTTATAGCTATGTAATGCACTTTGGTCCATTGCATCTGTTGACTGTTTGTCTATATTTACAGTTGGTGGAACCATGTAATGTTTTTCAGTTAAAATGGAAGCCTTAATAAATGTAAAAATGCCTGACCAGTAGGACTAAATAGACATTTGTGTTTGTATGCTGCAGGGCCAGTATGACTTCCTCAGGGGTTTGGCTCCAGTACGTAGCCCCCAAAGTGAGACAGAGCTCCATGAGATAGAGAATGAGTGTCTGGGAATGGCTGTTTTGGCTATCACTCACCACGCCAAGAGCAACAACCTACCCCTCTCTGGGACTAGTGCAGAGACCAGGTGAGCCCTCTTGCAGCTTACTTAGACAACAGGGATTAAAAAGTGATGGCACAGTGGTGTGGGTGTGGATGGGTATTGGTAATGGGCTAATATACAGTAAGTAGAAAATGCTGGATATGACAATAAAAAAGCTTGATTTAATAGAAAAAATAAACCAATCTTGTAACAAGTTTGAAAATAACCTAAAAAAGCAACACTGTGTGTTGGTGCTTTCGACACCATCTGCCATATTAGTACTTCCATGTGTACTGTGTCCTTTGACAAGATCAAGCTGGTGAGCTGCACTTTCTCCACATGTAATACTCTTTTGCAAAAGGTAAACAAAATTCTTTGTCAGTTCTGTGGACCTTATCCAGTCTTGCAATCTGCAAGCTAGCATGTAAGTATGCTTTAAAAACCTTTTTTGAGGATTTGAAAAAAAACGATAGGTTTATCCTTTAAATGTGCCACCTCAGATGCTCTTAATGATGAGAATCTCACAGAACAAAACACTAAACTTGGTGTGTGTTCTTCCTTTGTCCCACTGAAGTTAGATATCCTGCTTTAGTACTCATTTGCAGTACGAGTACTCATTTGCTAACTCTACCGTTGCTGCTGTTTGGACAGGATTAGCATAAGCTGTTGCATGGTGGTCTTTTGTGTGTCTGATGTATCAGAACTGGCATCATTCCTCTTATTTCTGTTCAGCCTCAACATTACAATAATTTTTATCAAGGTGTCCATTGTTTGTTGGTTCCTGCAAACATGGTAGGCATGCTAATAGTGTATTTCCACTGGGCAGTATGGTACAAAATGGTGCAGTTACAAATCCAAACCCAGAGATGTCCATCTACTGATCGAATATTGTGTTTACCATTGTGCAGCAGAACCATGGATGCAGGCAGAGTTCTCCTTAGCTTGTGTGGTCACATGATTTCTTGTATTAATAGTAAACAGAAACAGCAGTTGCAACAAGGGAGAAGGTTTAAGCACTGATTTACCGTTGTCTTTTTGTCTGGTTTCCAGCTGTGTTGACACAGACACAGATTCTCTGACAATTGCATGTCAATTCAGTAAGTGGTTAGCTTCACTCATACGGTCTGATGTTGCAGGCAAGTTAAAAACGTACTGAAGGAGAACTCAGTCAAAACATGGTGAATGTTGTCGTTCAAAGAGATGAATTATCTACTATAGTCATCATTGTATCTTTATCAGTGTATTGATTTTGTATTTAAGGCTTAAACATCGACCTGCTTCTTCTTTTTGATCCTGTGCCTGTGATGTCAATATGCAAAGATGTATGACACCATATTGTAGCATGCTGTCTTTTTTATATTACTTCTTTCTATTTTGACAAAACAATCTTAGTTCTGTCTTACATTAAATAGATATTCAAAATCTTAGATATGCTCTTTAGGCAGTTGCATTTTTGCCAAACAGCACTACTGATTCTTAAGTTAGACTCCACAGCCCTGATGCTGAAATTTAGATTTTCGTTAATGTAGCATGTGCTTGTGCATGTTCCAAACGCATCTAGTCTACCACCTTTGCTAGAATGCTAGAACGTTTGGTGTTAGGATTGAAGAAATATAAGCAGTATAAAACACATACTTATATATTTTGTTAAATATGCTGTGGTTGACTTTTAATATCATCATCTCTGTCTGGTGTTTTGCAGACCGTTTTTGTTGGTGTAATTTTTTAATTTCCTATGCTTATGATAAGAGGTTCATCATTTCTTTCGTTTTCACTTCTGTTTGTATGTGTTTGTTTGGATACGAATTGGACGCCTGAAAGACTGATGAACTTTTGATCACTTTAGTTTCAGGTCATTGTCTTTTCTGAATAGAGACCCAGTGCGCTTTTCTGATGTCACTTTACTGTTGCTGTATTTAATGACAGTATGATTAAGGAGAAATGAGTCAGTTCCGGGTTATGTAATGTATTACTAAATCACAAGGCTGTCTTTACCTTGCTTCACTCATGAGGTAATTATAGAGCTGTGTGCAAATATTTTGGGTGCTCCTTGTCAAATTGCATGTTTTGCTGATATGCAAAACAGAAGTTAACAGCATCTGCATTGTACAAACCTATATATCATTTCAAAGCAAATATATTTTTTATTTGCTGAATATACCACCTTTGAAAAACACTCAAATTAAACCCTTTAATTGAATTATTTAGTTTTATGGTTTGTAAGCATATTGGACCCGTTAAATGTCAAATGTTAAAAAAAGAAGGTAAGGAGAACTGTTGAGGTCAAAACTGAATCACCAAAAAAAATAAAATTTGTTTGGTTCGCAAAGCAAAACTCCCATATTAATACCAGGGACCAACAGGAACATTTGGCTGACATGATTATATTTAACTGCAATCCCCTGAGGTATGCAACAGAACATTTAAAATAGATGCATATTGAAATCAAGTGCTGTAGTCTGGTGAAACACATAAACAAACAGGAAATGTATCGGTAAAAAGTCATGAATCAGTAACAGAAAGCCTGTTAGCTGGCTGCAAAAAATGTTTGACGTCTGCGATTTCAGCCAGCAAGCGAGTTCTGACTGAAAACGTGCCTGTGTAAATAATAATTGAGCATTAAAAGTTGAAAAAATTTAGCCTATTTAAGTTTATCTCATGAAAAGGTGATCAGCAAAATTAATAATTTGATAGTACTTTCTCTGCAGAAAAAAAACAAGAAGACTGCTTAGCATACTGTAACATGACCTGATAGTTTTGAAAGGAAGGTCTGTGTTGTTGTTGCAATTTGCATCCTTTAAAAGGTGTTAGTCAGTAGATCCTGTCTGCACAGTGGAGTTGCTGCTGTGTACTTTAGGCATAGTTTTTGTTCACAGTTGACATTTTTTTGCTCTTTGCATTTACACAAGTCAACAACTACAATCAGCCTCATCACTTTTTTACTTTTCAGAATACTAGCACACAATAGTAGCACACTATTAAAGCAATATGCTATAGGAAGGTTGTGCATTGTATTGATTGTACAATGTTTAAGAGGTGGTGTTGCACAACATAGATTAATACATTAGCAACAAAATACAGTATCATGATAAAATACACTGCTACTCAATAAAAAAGTGCATGAATAATTTTTTGTCCGAACACTGTAGATTAATAACAGTAGTCAGTGGTCGCCAATCTTTTTAAAACCTGCTCCTTCAATACAGAATTCACAAGGCGAATATGGCCATTCATATTTAGAGTATTATAGCAGTTAATAATCATATATTTTTTAGAATTGCTTTAGCGAATGTTTTACCTAGAATCTTTCCTTAAATAGAAATGTTTTATGTTAGTATGAAAGAAGTGAATTTAAACAAGTTTGATATTTTACAATACACTATTTTTTTATTGAAATTATTTCATGGCTATAATATCAAAAATCCAGTCAAAATTTCTATAAAATCTCACTTGTCTATTTCTGTTTTCCCTTTTTTCTTTTGTACCCTTCACCCTTCTGTTCCCCCTATTCACTTGTAGCTACAAGCGCTTCATCCCTGAGAGCCTTAACCGCACCATTAAGCAGCGCAACTTCCTCACCCGTATGCGCATCAGCAATGTATTTAAGAACTTCCTCAATGAGTTCAACAGCAAGACCATCAAGGACAGCAACATTACTCTGTATGATCTAAAGGTGAAGTACCTGTCCACCTTGGAGACTCTTACATGGGGTCTGGGCCAAGAGGTGGTAGAGCTCAGATGCCTCCATGTGTCCGGGGAGGGGGAAGGCTCACCTACCCACACTTCCAGCACAGGAGAGGAAGGAATGGTCTATGAAGTGCAGGTGTCCGGCACAACTGGGATATCCTGGCGGAAGAAGCCTCAGTTTGTGAGTGATCCTTTCAGATTAATAGGGGCGCAGCATGTTAAAGCATTTGCCTATGAAAAAAAACATTTAGTTCATATGACATAGGATTACCATATATCATATAAACCTCTTTATATAGTTTTTATCAGGATTATATGATTATTTGCACATGATTTTCTTCCATTCTCAGTTCAGTCATAGCTAGTTTCTTGTATAGTGTGGCAGTTCTGTTGTATCAGTGGGTAAATAGTTTTACCAACATGATTGACTGTAGTGTCATTGATGAACTTAAATGAACTTGGTACAGTGTTAAAAATAATCACATACATTGATCACTGTAAGAGACAGTAGGTGTATCAACATTCATTGTCCATTTTGTCATGTTAACCTATTTCCTTTTTTCCCCACTGAGAACATAGCCAGCTATGCTCAACAACGTTAAAGGCCATAACTGCTTTTCCAGCTCTGTGATTCCAGATAGCTGGAATTTGATCAAGATGAAGCAGTAGTCAGTTACATAAGTCAGCTCTAATCTGTGGTATCATATACTGCATCATGTATATACTTGTATGTTTATTTTATTGTTAGGCTTAGTTGCTTTACATTTGACCTTTATTTTTGTGAGATTTTTTCAGCTTTCTTTTTCTGTTTCTTCTTGAACAGAATTTCCTGGCAATTAAAGAAAAAAGTAAATCACGGAAGAACAAGATAGACAGCAAACAGAAAAATGACAAAAAGAAAGATGCCAGCAGTGGATGGATACTCTTCTCAGACTTTCATGAAATTACCCACATCGTCACAAAAGAGTCCTGTGTCACCATCTACAGACAAGACAACAAGACCATGGTACATCCACCTTGTTGATCTTGTAGGACTTTCAATCTTTTGGTGTTTAAAATATTTGAAGGTGTTTTCTTCTAGGTACCTATATGTTTGTTGAATTGATTTAATGAATGTTCTTAAGGAAAAGATTCAACTGTCCTTTCCTGTGCAGGAGCTGGAGTTGGCATATCGTGGAGAGGCTCTGGCCTTCGCTGCTCTGGTGGATGGATATTTTAGATTGACCGTAGATGCTCATCATTACCTCTGCACTGAGGTAGCTCCCTCTTCTGTAGTCCAGAATCTGCAGAACGGCTGCCATGGACCTATCTGGTATAGTAACACTTATACTTCGAAAACTCTCTTCCTCTTGCCTGCTAATGCTACTAATGTGTAAGCATGTGGTTGTGTATACCAGCAGTAGTTTTCACCTTCTGTGTTTTCTGTCCACAGCACAGAGTATGCAATTCACAAACTCAGACAAGAGGGCAATGAAGAGGGGTCCTATGTCCTTCGCTGGAGTTGTACAGACTATGGCTATATCATCATGACTGTTGTCTGCATTGAGGTAATTGTACACAAACTATATTGTCATTAGATGTCCATCGCATCATTTTCATGAAGACTTTGTCGTCATTTGTAGTAGTTTCATTCTCCCACCAGAGGGGCTTTAGCAGTTAAGTAGAATGTCTCAGCACATTGTTCTTTCTGCTGCTACTATATGATAGATGCACAATTTTTCAATTACATTTGAAAATGCAGTTTTTCTGAATTATTACGCAAGCTGTTTTGAGTGTATTTTGGAACATTAATTGCTGATTATTGATTTATATAATCAGAGTAATGGTTAATCACAAACGTGTGATTTACATTCCTATTCATGTTGCATTCCTATTAAAATATTGCCTGAATCTGACCTTGTGCACCCTTAACCTTTAATACGTACATTAACCCCTTTAGGTCTATGCAGGCCCCTGTTTCACTTCTTTAACAACATAACATATATATTAGTTTTGTGATAGTTACTAAATGCTACAATGTAGCATAATGTGGGAAAAAGTATCTGAGATTTATAACAGCAATAACATGATCCACATGGAATGGAGTCATGCCATACAAAATTTAATTTTATCAGGTTCCTGTACAAGCATTTTTGGCAGAACCCAAGTGTCTTGAACATGCCAAATAACACAGCTGGAACAGAACTTTATTCCCCTTTGTAGAGCACAATGTCAAAACTGTAGGAATACCCTAAAGGTATGTTGGCTTATGTTCTGTTTTTCTAACTTTCCCAGATTGACCTGTGCGAGTCCAGATCTGTACCTCAATATAAGAACTTCCAAATCGAGGTGTGCACGCAGGGCTACAGGCTATCTGGAACAGAGACATTCAGACCAAATCTAAAGGAGCTTCTGGATCACTTGCAAGGCCAGAGCCTGCGAACAGAACACCTGCGCTTTCAGCTACGTCGCTGCTGCCCACCACAGCCCAGAGGTAGGCTCAGTGTGCTTCTGATCCACTCTTCAGTTAGCCTGAATGACCAGAAGCATTTAGTAAAATAGCGTCAGTAATCAAAACACCCTCAGACACTTGTTTTTCCAGATGGATAATTTACAGCATAGTAGGAGCATTGCTTAATATTTGGAGTCACAGCTGAATGATCTTTTGTTTTAGTAACAACCGCAAGATACGGCTGGCAGAAGCCTTACATTTATGTTTCACAACAATTTTCACCCACACACAAGTCATCCTTGACAACATACTCACATACTCTGAAAATGTCACTGAGAACATTTGTTGTAGGGTCTTTTTCCCCTTAAGTCAGCATTTTCACTGCTGGTGATAAAAAACTCACAGACAGTGGTTCTACAGTAAAGTTACTAAACTCAATTAGAAAGCTGTTTCTATATTTCTATAAGTCCTTCTTTCATGTTCAGATCATGTTCAAGCCACGGACACTTTGCTAGCTGACCACTGACACTGAAAAATCTTTCTTTAGCTGGCTGAGGGGTCATCTCACAAAATGCTATTGTTGTTGTTGAATGAGGAACTTGAGTGCTTATAGAAAGCCTGTTCCTTCTGAAGATTTTGTGTCACATTACTGAGATAAACACAAACATTTATGTAGACACCGAAAGTGCAGTTTGACCTTAAGTGTATTATATTTAAGCTCCTTTTTAAAGAAACTGATCAGCTCAGTAGTTCAGTTACTGTGTCTCATAATACAGTGGTCTCAACATGAAGTAAGTAGGAAATAAAATATTGTAATGTATTTTTCTTCAGTACCGTTTTGTCAAAGTGAGGTTTTTCCACAATATTGGAGGGTCCCCGAACTAGCTAAATGTTATTTGCTGTATGATGTGGGGGTGTACATTATATTTACCTGCTCTGTCTGTGGTGATGTAATCAAAAAAAAAAATAATTATTGAATGATAAAAAAGGAAAAGGATGAATTAAAGGAAAACACAAATTGTTATTGTTATCACGATATGATTAATCTTAATATGCTTAATATGGCTATAGACATAACTTATTTGACCCTGGTTGTGAACGAACAAGGTACAAAAGGCCAATTAAGTTTTAATTCCAGTAAAGTGTTAATTAAAGGAATAATAAAGGATTAAACCAAACTTGTAGGACTGGTTTTGAAAAAGAGTTACTATTTAAAGGAGTTACCATTTAGGAGAAACAGGGTGGTTTAAGCCCTGATAACAAAGCCCATTGCATCAGACAAATCTGAGACCACCTTAGACCAAAACTTGATGATACTTTGTATCGGAATGGTTTACATTACACTAGTAATTATAAACCTTTTGTCGTCTTTTGAGTTGTTTAATAAAACTGGCTTCTTATGTAAAAAATATTTCAGGTCTACTTTATGTGCACCACATAGGTGCTTGCAGATGTATGCATGAGAAACTTCAATGATTTCTTGTCCAAGTCAGACAGGACGTGAGATATCACCTTTTTATGGAGAGTAAAGACAGAAAAGCTTTGCAAAACCACAACTCACCTACACATTTAGAAGTTTTTTGTGGTTATTATTATCATTATGTTTTTACAGCAGTTACACCATGCGGTTACAAATACACAGGTTATTTAGGTATTTTACAAACATATTCACTAAATGTTTTTATTCTTATAGGAAGGTTTAAATTCTGTCTTTTTTGAGCACTAGTGTATTTTTCCACCTGTAAAAATTCTGCTTGTCTCACCTGTTGCCTGCCTCAGTTTTAGCCCACAGCCAGCTGTTTATTATGTGCTCTGGAAGGTGAATAATAGTGAAGAAATGTGTCTTGTAACATACGAAAAAAGGGGTTATATCAACAAGGAACCAACAAGTTGGACCCCCTCCAATCCTTCACTATGCTAGACTGATAAACATATACTTGGTTTGACAAGTCTTTAGTTGATCGGTTTGGCGAGTCTTTAATATCTCAAATTCTGTAAGACCTTACTTCACATTTCACATGTCCTATTTTAGTGGTCTTTCACAATTTACAAGGCAGCTGACATGTGTTAGGGTAGTTCCTTGTTGGCTAACTTTTGATAGGTAGACACTAAATAAAGGAGAGGCTTTTGGGTAATTTTCTGTGAAATGTGTTTTCCCCCGTTTTACTCTGAATAATGAATGGCTTCTACCTGACAGGTGTTTTGACTGGACATAAAAAGAATGAATGGGTCTTTTTCACAAAACTGTATAAAGGAACCACTACAGGGACAACTTTTGATTATAAGCTAAAAATGAAATTGGACAAATAAGAATTTAGGAGACGGTTTAAGAACCGTGTAAAACAAATGAAATGTGTGCCCCCACATTAATGGCAGCCACACTGTTTTGTTTACATCCACATGCTGTATGAGTACATGCTGAGGCATTGGTGTCAAGCAGGAAGTGTAGTAAATGTGGTTTTCCGTTGCTCTTCACTTCAAGATCTCAGATTTTGTTCACTTCAAGATCTCAGCATGTCATGTTGTGAAACACGTTGTCTTGTCTTCACATGGGTGTGTAGGACATGTTTTTAACAAGCTGTTAAGTAAATCAAGATAAAATCTAGATGATGTTGCAAGACAACTACAAGCAAAACAGATCCATCATAGAAAGCTGTCTTTCTCTTTTAAAACAACTTTACAGTACGTTTGTATCAATTTTCTGTGTGACGCTGTGCGATTTCCTCCTTCCACAGACAGCATCTGAAGATCACACACATGTGGCAGCAGTGTAGAATTGAGACACCCACATATGCACCGAGCTAACCACAAGCAGACACATTATATAAATACACTTGCTTGTCTTGTTTACATGCTTTTTTAAATTTTTATAGTAGTTGATTTAACTTAATCTAGTATACATTTAAATGTGTTTATCCAATAATTATGTCATTTCTTAATGTGCACATGTACAGTCTTAATTTACATATGTACATTTCACATGTACAATGATTGTACAATGATTGGACTGTACTAATTACATTCTTTCCTAACCAGAGACGAAGGGTCAATTCATAGACATCTGTGCCAGGTGCTTTCTTAGGTCAGTGCCTTTCTTCTAAACATTGGCCATCCTTCTCTGTCTTTCAGAGATTTCAAACCTGTTGGTGATGACCACGGACAGAGAGCCTGCCCCACAGAGACAACCCCAAGTCAGTCAGCTAAGTTTCCACCGCATCCTTAAAGAGGAGATTGTCCAGGTAAAATTCTACACCACTCTCTGCCATACTATTAGAGTGACATAAAGAAAATAAAACACAACAAAATGCAAATTGGTGCAGACATTTTGATTGTACATTCATAAACGTCTCCTGTTCAAAACGTTTTTGATTTCTTAGCATTTTTTAGAACAAGTCCTTCATAAATTAAGTTTACCTGAATATGGTAAACAACACGGAGAAATAACTTCCAAACAAAAACTCAAACTGGGTGTTTTTTGCTACTGCGGGTATGCGTTTGAGTGGCCTGTCCTCCCTTGGATTGGTCTGCTTATAGCATGGAAGTACTTGGATGTACAGTCTTTGTATTTCATTGTACCTGAGCAAATAGCCTAGATAATTTGCTGTTTTTTGTTCTGTTAAATCCAAAAGAACATTTTTTTTTTTTTGCATCTGTAAAGAGGCAGGTGTAAAGAGGCTAAGGCAGGTTGCACACACAGAGTGGCTTTATTAAGGGCTGTCCACTAATCAAAATTCAGACAGGCTGGGGTCAAGACAGGTAGACAACATCAGAGACAAATCTCACAGCAAAAAGTACAAATCAAAAGCAGAGAGCACAAACACACAATATTGTCAAAGGGTTTAAAACATGGAGACTTTGCAGCTTAACAGGGAAAACAAAGGGTCCTCAACCAAAAGTTCAGTTCTAGATCAGCTGCAGGTGTGACTAGTAGAGAAGAGTGGGTGGAGGTTTCCCATAGGAGATATATTATCAGAGTTTGCATAGCCATATACAGTTGTCATGACTCAGGGAGCATTTGTTCATGCAGTGGTCGTACACTGTGTAAAATAGGGTTGTATAGCTATGCATAGCTGTAATGTTTAGGCTACTGTTTGCTAACTGACTGTGGCAAAATGTTCTTTAATGTACACATTTGCACTTAGTTAGCCTACTAACAGTGTTTGTAATTTGATATTGCTTGCTAATCTGAGTTTAATTTGGTTAGTAATTTTATATAGAAAACCTGATCTTTTCAGTAGTTTAAGAAACTTGTTTTTTAGCTGATTGGATGGCATTGAACATTCAGCAGTGAAGTGACAAACATTAATAATTTCATTTCATGTCACATGGTTGTCATCATGACTGAAAACAGTTTATCACAAAAGAATCAGATGATATTTTGAAATAAATGTGATGCAAAAAAGTCAATTAAATTGATTACATTGAAGTACATTAAAAGTATTTTTACTTACTTTCTTAATAAAGACATTGAGAAAATTGTTTTATAATATTGCATATATTGAACAGTATTTACTTTCCACATAGTTGAGTAAGGTCACTTTGTGCAAGTCATGCTTTTCTTTTATCTACTGCTGCCAACAGCATGCTATGCTATCACTATGGTGACATATGCATATGCGTTAATAAGACCATTCCGCTTCCTGCAGCCCTACAATGCGAGCCCTCTCTAACTCTTACAACTGCTCGATTTGCTTTGAAATTCTTCTCTGTTCGCTTGTAAAGAATGCTACCAACACAACAGCACAGAGTCAGAATGGAAGCCATGTGCAGCAGGGCTGTCTTATAAAGTCATTCAGGTACAGTGATAAGGCTCGTCCTTGCTTATGTCACAGCCAAGCGTTAAACTTAAATCATTTGCACGTATAACGATGTCAAACCTACCCACCAAGCTTCACTCCTATTGGTCGATTCCTTCTGGGAGCAGCTATTCTTTTGTTATTATGAGTGTAATTTAAAAAACGGTCTGGATTTACAAAAATGAACCCCAAACTTCATTAAGATGAACATAATAAATAACATTTAAAATGCAATTTAAAAAAAAGCATTAAAACCTAACCTTTACCTTGCCGGTAAGTTATAACCCAAACAAAAGAAACTAAATTGCACTGTAAACACCATTGTTGATTTTATCCCTGGTCATGACTCAATCACGACTAGCCGTATATGTGGGTGATTTTGAACACAGTCCTGTTTTTCTATTGTTGCTGTTCAGGGAGAGCACTTGGGTCTGGGCACCAGGACCAACATCTATGCAGGTGTGCTGAAGATGAAAAGCGAGGATGACGATGATTTTGGGGGTTACGGCACTTCTCAGGAGGTAAAGGTGGTGCTGAAAGTGTTGGGGTCTGGACACAGGGACATATCTCTGGTGAGTCCATCTCTCTTTTTTTCTCTCTCAATGTTTAAATTTCTCTGTTCCCATTAAAGTAAAGATATTGGCTAACTAGCGTGCCCTGGTCTTTCAGAATGTACCCTTTCCTCTTTTTAATGTAGACCTCTGTGTATGTGTGTGTGTGTGTGTGTTTGTGTGTGTGTGTGTGTGTGTGTGTGTGTGTGTGTGTGTTTTATAAAAAAATGAATGAATGTACATTACGGTGTATAGTAGTGCATTGTATTATACAAATATTTTGAGTGATATATGCCAGGAACAAGATCTTAATTTAATTGTTCTTTTTGCATAGGCCTTTTTTGAGACAGCCAGTATGATGCGCCAAGTCTCACACAAACACATTGCCTTGCTGTATGGAGTATGTGTGCGACACCAAGAGAGTAAGTGACATCCACAAATTTGTGCATGTGTGCAGGGGGAGAGGCATAAAAATGTTTAGATCTTGTCAACCTTTATAATTATAGACACTAATATTGGATGGTGCTGATTTATTTTAATCGCTGACAAGCAAGCTTTTTTTGTAAGTGTATGCTGTATGCTAACAACGGAAGTACACTTGATTGCATTAGCCCTCTGGCAGAACATTAGCAATCAACATAGTGTAAGCTACGCTGTCTGAAAAACACAAGCAGGCAGGAGACAAAACAAATGTCTGTCTATGTATGTGAGCGAGCAATGGAGAGCTTGTTAATGCTTTAGTTCAATTGAGAGTAACCCCTGAACCATGAGAGGAATAGGCCTATGATGAGCCCACTTGGGCATATCATTATTTTCAACTGTAAAGTAGAGATAAAATACACTGCAAATGTTCATATCATGTGATTCAGTAACAGATTCATGTAACAAAAGCTAGAGGATGGAGCTACCATGTTTTGTACTTTTATCACTGAAAATTTTGTTATTTTTTAATTAATTTTCTTTGATTTAAAAAAACAAACAAACATGCTTTTCTTTAAATCTTGTTTTTACTCTAAAAAACACCTTTAGCTCTGTACATGCTTCTACTGGTCAGGCTTATTGTAACACTACTACTATTCCTGAAGCGATTTTAGCCTCCTCATCAATGCCATTGACAATCATTTGTAGGTTTTCAGCACCGAAGATGAGGTCAACTATTTTGATGTATTTCTAAGTTGCACTAATTCTATGTCTGAGGTCACATTCAGATATGTGTTGTCTTAAGATAGACTACAAAATTATGACAAAACAAAAAGCATATGACCTTTGTTAATTAAAGAACATATGTTCAATGTTAATAGATTTGTGTACAGTCCAGTGAACAGACAATACAGTTGACTCCAGATAGTTAGATCTCTCCTGGTGTTTCACAGGGAAATGTGGCACACTGTAAACACATGGCATATTGTCAAAAAGCTCCACCTTTCTTATTAAGTTAATTAAATTTTAAATATATGTGCTTCACTGTCATGACATTCATTCTGAGGGGTTAAATTGCTCATAATTCTTTTGTAAGATTCACAGCATCATCTATAATATGTATGTTATGCAGTCATAGAGTGAGGTATTTAATACATACACCCCAGAGCAGGCTAATGTATGTTGTTTTGACTGTAGATATCATGGTGGAGGAGTTTGTGCAGTTTGGTCCACTGGATCTGTTCATGCGCAGACAGACGATTCCTCTCAGCACTTCATGGAAGTTCCAGGTGGCCAAACAGCTGGCAAGCGCCCTCAGTTATCTGGTAAATACATACACACTTCATACACTGAATTATCTGTTTATCTCATGTGGGTCAGTATTACACAACGCAAGCATTGTGTACCCGTATATTGGTCAATGTTGTAACGTTGTATATGTCAAGTGGGGTGTGGAAGAAAGGCGGATGAAGGAGATACCTGAGGCTGACCTTAACTGTTGGTAACATTTGAATGAATTTGTATTGTGAGCGAAACCTTGAGATAACCAGCCCTGACTTGGTGTTCATACAAAACGAAATAGAGAGACAGAGCATTACAGAAACAGAAACACTGACCTACATATTGACAGCAAGTACCTAAAAAATGACCAACCTTTGCTTTTGAAACAGCTCTGTTCAGTTTTGTGCTTCTGTTTTTAAAACAGCACAGCTATAATTTCTCCTTTAAGCAAAAGCAAAAAACCAAATTACCACTACTGTTTATTATTCTACAATAAATACAGCAGCACAGTGCAGACATATATTTGTTAATTGAAGGGCTTTTAATAAACTTCATAACTTTATTCTATGTAGGACAAAGAAATACAGGCAAAGCATGTGGACAAAAGATAGATAAAGAGCTGGCTAACAAGTTACTATGAACTGATAGGATATTTAAAGCCATATATGTGTGTGTATACTTTGTTATGGAAGTAGTTCTCACATGGGATGTAATGACTGAAATGACTTTAGGAACTCAGTTACATATCCAGTCAGTTACCTAATTCACTGTAACTCAGTGTCTGTGGTCTCTGTGTTAGCACGGTAAATGAACTGCTTTTGTGTGTGTGTGTGTGTGTGTGTGTGTGTGTGTGTGTTCTGTAGGAGGATAAGAAGCTTGTGCATGGGTATGTGTGTGCTAAGAACATTCTCTTGGCTCGAGATGGTTTGGAAAGCGAGGGCGGTCCCTTTATCAAGCTGAGTGACCCTGGCATCCCCATCACCGTCCTCACCAGAGAGGGTAAGAGCCTTACCCTGTTAATAGGAGCATTACACCACAAGTTGATTTAAACTAGAACCTTTTCTTGACTGTTAACCTGTTTCCTGAGATTTTTTACCCTTAGTTTATCCCTTAGAATTAAATTAGTTGAATTTGTTGCTGTGTGTGTAGGACTAAGCACTTGAGCTCTGTTCTGGTTGGCTCTCCTGTATTGTACCTTTTCAAAAAAGCTGTTGATCAAGTCAAATACCTAGTTATTAACGATTTAGCACTTTTATCTACTGCTTTGTCTTAGCATATAAAATCAAAATAATATCTATAAAACAGCCCCATCAGTGCAAAGGTATACATTGTAGCTATGATCACTGATATTATAATAGCTTTAGCTGGCTTTTTCGTTTGTCTTTTTTATGTAACAGTCATCAACTTTTGCAAGCAGCAAGTGTAGTTTTTAAGTAGAAGTAAGTTTAAGGAGAAGTAACTAGACAGCTAGGTACTAAAGTGAGCACTTTACAAAGAAATTTGTTAATTACAATTATACACATGAATCATCAGCTAAGCGTTGATAAACATAACAGTCCTAGTCTGTTTTTTTTAGTTATTTTAGTCTTCGTTTAGGCTTTAAAATCTGGATGCAGACTCATGTACTAAAAACTAACTTCTACCATTTTTGCAATAGCAAACATAATGCCATCTTCTGTGCAGTGCTCTCTGTAGCATGTACGATAAAGGTGTGGTGAGATTAAAAGCAGGTTAGATAATGTAACCGACAGGAATGCTGCTGGCCATTGTCCAGTATTGCTGCTGTGCTGTTTAACTTTCTTTATTTGCTGTTTGCCAGGGCTCTGAAAAGAAGGACAGGTTTTGTGTGTGTTTGTGCATGTGTGTATGTAAGATGTGGGAGCAGGGTGTTGGGAGCTTGACAGACATATTGTGAAAATATAAAAAAGTGCTTTGGCCTGTGGCCAGAAGATCATATTACATATTTAACAGCATAACTTTGTATTTTCAGAATAGAGCAACTCTCGTATTTCCCAAACGCTATCTTTGGATAAATAGCAGCGGTGCAGGTTTTAACGTTTGGCTTACGTCCTATTTGTGTTCTGCTTGAGTGAACCTGCAGGAGGTTAAAACATGGTTCATGGGTCTTTAAGTAATTAATAAACTGTTAATAACAGTTAATAAACTGACATTCCAGGTTATAGGTAAGACAGATTGTGCTTTCAAAGACCTGAATGCGTACCTGCAAATATAGCAATATCTGTGTCTAACAAAACGTATGTATGTGCGGTTTGTGTTGACGCAGAATGTGTGGACCGTATTCCATGGATTGCTCCTGAGTGCGTGCAGGACACAGCTAACCTGAGCGTAGCGGCAGATAAATGGGGCTTTGGCACGACTCTGTGGGAGATATGCTATAATGGAGAGATCCCGCTCAAAGACAAGAAGCTCACAGAGGTGAGAATCGGAATGTATTTATTGGCCAAGTATGTTACACATACAGGGAATCGAAAAAAAGTTTTGATGAGTCACACATGTATGACATGCATACAAGCAGTCCAGACAAGCACACAGACTGTTAAAAAGGAATTATATATAACTAAGGAAACTATATAACTAAGGGAAAATAAAATACAATAGATAAAATAAAGCATAAGAACAATAAAGAGCTGGGAAGAAGTTAAGACATGCTTATATATCTGGATGTATATGGATGTTCCATACATGTGGAAGTCTGAGTAGACATATATTATAAAAACTGCTACTTTTTGAATGTTACAGAATGATATTAACATTTCTTAAAAAAATGAACATCTGAATAGCTGTGCAAACAATTGTTACATCACAGAGTAGTTACTGTGTTGCAGTGAGATTCTGTACAATCATGAATTTTAGTTTAAAGTGACTGCTCTGGGGAAAACACTGTTAACGTTTAAACTCAAATGCTATACACCCTGTCTCCCACTGAACAATTAGGGGAACAGGAATATTACTTTTTTCACTGTTCCTCTTTTAACCGGTCTCTCTAACTCACTCTTTTTCTGAGCAGAAGGAGAGGTTTTACGCAGCTCAGTGTCAGTTGGCCACCCCGGACTGTCAGGAGCTAGCCAAGCTCATGACCCACTGCATGACTTATGACCCTCATCAGAGACCATTCTTCAGAGCCATTGTGCGTGACATCGACATGGTGGAAAAACAGAGTAAGGAAAATCTAAGGAAATGGTAAAGTGCAAAACACGTTGAGCAAAGACAGCAAATATGAGAAGTAGACTTTGTTCTTACATAAGAATATTTCCTCAATAATAAATCTACTGTAAGATATAGGTATTTGGTATGCACACAGTAGTTCTAGATGTAGGGATATGTTATGACGGAGCAAAAAAAAAAGAAAGCCATAAATGACACATTATGCGTAGATGCACAATGGCCAGCATGTCAAGAATGTGCCTGTGGGGTGCTTGGTAGAATTGACAGGGCCGAGGTGTCCTGCCATGGTGAGGCCAACATCACAGCTAACCTTAGGAATCTTGCCAGTGAGGAAATTAATCCAGACCGGAATTTCCAGACCACCTGAGTACTTTAATCAGCTCTCTTGCATGACAAATATGTACTTTAAATATTGGAACAGTCCCTTTGATGCAGATCTGGACCACATACGTGTAAACATAGCAACCTTAAAGGGTACAATTTTGAACAGGATTCTTGTTCTGCTTGTTCTGTCTTAAGGGGTTTCTACCTGTAATCATATGGGTAAGAAAACAGTAACCAGATAGAATTTAACTTCTTGAACGTCTGGCTTGTTATTTGATTGTTAAGACCCAGGAAATCTGAAATGAAATGAAATGTATTGTTATGAAGGTGAGGAATTGAACACTGGGCCCACATATGCATCTTGTGGCTTAAGGTCCTAAGTCCGGTTAGTTTAAGGTTTGAAAACAGCTCATCCATAGGGACAGGATAGAGAATTTGTCTGAGAATTCATGCAATTGACAGATGAAATCTTGGTCTCCTTGACTGAGAGTCATTACTCTGTAGCTGTGTAGCTTAAAACACTGACCCCTTGTGGCTTGATAAAAGACATGCAGGTAGGGAAGCTGTTTTCAAGAACAGCAGACGCTAGCAGGTCTAGGCATTGTTGAACCACCTTTCTTCTTTTGTTATGCAAGTTGTGTCAAATTCTTTTGATTGATGGATGGATGAATGTGTGATTTAGTGTATTAACGCTGTGTTTCCCCTGCAGACCCCTCCATTAAGCCTGTACCCACTCTAGAGGTGGACCCCACAGTGTTTGAAAAGAGATTTCTTAAGAAGATTAGAGACCTGGGAGAGGTATTTTTTTTATCTTTATGATCTGTGATATAAATAGATAGGTTTGTAAAGTAACAATATTTAACATGCTATGATGTAATTTCATCCATGTTTAAATCTTTTAAGCAAATCACAAAAATATGTGTCATTTGTTATTAATACTATTGCTTTTGGCAGAATAAAAAGATAAGTTATTGTACATGTGTGTATGTGACAGGGACATTTCGGAAAGGTGGAGCTATGCCGGTATGACCCACGTGGTGACCGGACAGGGGAGCTGGTGGCGGTAAAGTCCCTGAAACCAGAGAGCAGAGAGGAGCAGAGCAGTAATCTGTGGTGTGAAATCGACATTCTGAGAGAGCTCTACCATGAGAATATTGTCAAGTACAAGGGCATCTGCCAGGAGGAGGGTAATAAATACAGACCACATGTACACACACCTTCTGCCCAATTATGGATCTGGTGTAGACATGTAGAAAAACTTGAACATTTAGACATGATTTCAATCTACTGTAATAATACAGGATGTAGCTTTATAAGTTCCTGAGTTCCTGATGTGTATTTTGTAATTTCATTTTCATTTTATACATTATGCAACTATCATTACTGTCCAAGGAAAAACAAATATCTCAAGAACTTTAGCTTTTTAGAAGAAGGTAAAAACGACAACCTACAATAAAAGTCTTGCATCTTATTATTAATTTAATGTAAACCAATTTCCTTAAAAGGCAGTTTTGGAGCCTTTCTGTTGTTACATTCATCATGAAACTTTTGTATTATGGTAAGTGGAGCTGCTGTGTTCAAATTTAGCAGAAAAATGAACATCAAAAGAAACAGAGATATATGTTTGTGTGGTGATGATATACTGTTGTTTGTAATTTTTTTTTTATTATTGAACATATTTATTACTCTTTTGCAACAGCACAAACTCTATTAAGCTCTCTCTAGGCTATATTTCCCTTTGGCTAGAATCCTGTGATTTCATATCAAATATGTAAAAGTGCCCCCCCCCTTTGGCCCCCTCATCCCCCTCGCCCCAGGAGTAACCTTCAGTTAAAATTAGCCTAACAAATGAACGTTTGACATCTACTTCATACATTTTCTCTTTATCTTTATTTCAGGTGGCAGGTCCATCAAACTCATCATGGAGTATTTGCCTGCAGGCAGCCTAAAGGAATATCTTCCCAGAAACAAAGCCCAGACAGATCTAAAGACCTTGCTCAACTACGCTGTACAGATTTGTCAGGTAAGCTTCTGAGTATGGCTGACACATGAGAAACAGAGATAAAGCCCAGATATGCTGGAATATAAGGTGTGTTTTACCACAACAGTCTGCTATAACTCATGTAGTGCACTAGTATGGATTACATTTAACATAATGTAACAGCTTCTTACTTTGTTGCTTTGTTTTGCTCTTTCCACTGCAGGGCATGGATTATTTGGGGTCTCGGAATTACATCCACCGTGACCTTGCTGCCCGCAATGTTTTGGTGGAGAACGAGAGCACGGTAAAGATTGGAGACTTCGGCTTGACTAAAAGCATTAAAGATAACGAAGGCTACTACACAGTGAAGGATGACCTGGACAGCCCTGTGTTTTGGTAAGTTCCTCTGATGCTAAGGAGAAGGCATACAGAAATGTACTCTATGCAAAAATGTTTCATCTGGCTGGAGAAAAACAGAACACCTGTGATTTTTTGCGAAAGGCAGGTGGAGCTGCGGTCCAGTATTATAATGTGGAGATGTAAATAATTTCTTATCCAGTCTTTGTGTAGTCAGTTATACTCAGTGGGCAGACAGATAAATCCCTAGACACCTAAACACTACCTAAAGTCATTTCAAGGCTTATTCTAGCAATTTATACTACCCATTAAGCTGTCCCGTCATGCTTATATTATTGGTATAGCACAGTAACTTTCAAATGTTTATAGTGTTTTAACACTATTTCAATACGAACCCAACTTCATATCACTACTTGCATGCTCATAAACTGATTTAGACTATTAAAACATAACATTAAAACCTAATTATTTATCCTTTTTAATGCTGCTGACCGATTCTCATAAGGATGCTTTCAAAGGTGGTACAGGAAAATTCAAACAAGAAGCTGGCACTTAGAAGCTGAATGCCTGCAGCAGAATGTAAACACTGCACCATTTAAGGTGGAATGTAAAAATTCCAAGTTTGTGCAAAAGTTTGTGATGACTAGATTAAATCCACCTGAGACTCACCTGACCATCAATTTCAGTAGAATAAGACACAAATTTGTCATGCAGAATCCTTAACACAAAAATTTAGTTTTAATTTAACATAAAAAACTGTATATTATTCTTTTGGATGATTATTTCTAGCTTTAAACAAAAAACAATCCCTGATTTTAGTTGGTCCTACACTTTTGGATCCCACTGTAAATTCATAAATCCATTTTTATACATCCATTTTGGTATATTGTGAGAAATTTTAAATTATCTGTTTAAATTCACATATAATGCAATAGATGTGATAAGGTCATGGCTGTGGTGATCATTTGCCATTGCGATTTGACACAGCAGTCCTTGTCATATTCTGTTACTTACATTATTGTTTAAGAACAATTCAGAATTATATATTGAACATATACATTGATCAGGCATAACATTAAAAAAACTCAATGTATGCACACTATATCCATTTAATCAGCTCCACTTACCACACAGGTACACCTTGTACTTCTCCAATTGCAAACTGTTCATTCAATTGTCAGGACCCCATTTGTGATAATACCAGTTGTCAGGTATTATGTGGGTGGTGGATCATTCTCAGCACTGCAGTGACACTGACGTGGTGCTGGTGTGAGTGGATCAGACACAGCAGTGCGGCTGGAGTGTTTAAACACTGTGTCCACTCACTGTCCACTCTATTGGAGGCTCCTACTTTGTTGGTCCTGCTGCTGCACATTTTGTCCAGTTCTTTCAGTGGTCACAGGACGCTGCCCACAGGATGTAGTTGGCTGGATAGTTTTGTTTGATGTCTGATTCACTCTGTAATTGTAGAACTACAAGGTGCACCTATGTGATAAGTGGAGCTGATTGGATGTAGAGTGTAGATACATTAAGGTGCTCATAATGTTATGCCTGATCAGTGTACATTAAAGTACATTAGTGTACATTAAAGTACATGTGATTGGAGGGTCTTATGCAGTAATGGAACATAGACAGCAATAGCATAGTAAATAAACTAGATCAGACTGTGTATTTACAGTTATTTTGACAACTCCAGAGCAGTGCGTTGTGTTTATTGCATTTTTATGTTAATAAATATAATTATTGTTGTTTGAGCTATTTGTTTGTGTATCTCACTAATACGCTGTATCATTTTCTCTTTCCATGGTTTAGGTATGCTCCAGAATGCTTGGTTCACTGTAAGTTCTACAGGGCGTCGGACGTCTGGTCATTTGGAGTCACAATGTATGAGCTCCTGACCTACTGTGATGCTTCATGCAGCCCCATGTCGGTAAGCAGCCTGTATGTGCTGGTAGCATATTTTGTGGGGATCATCACTGCCAGCATTCTGCTCACTTTCCTTTTTACTCAAACTGCTCTTAAATGACTGCCTCGTGTGAGTCCTTCAAGATAGTAGCCCTGGCACATTGCCTTTCCTAAACACGTGTTGACCTGTATTGGAATGTCCTCGGTAAATGGTTTGCATCAGGTATTCGTTATTTGAATCCTAGGTGTGAGAGTTATGTAGAGATTTGATTGAACTTGGCCTTTCATTGAGTAGAACAGCACTGCACTCTAGTCCACTAATAAAAGAGCTCTTTGTTCAGACAGGCTGTGATAGAGGCTCAGTCTCTCTCTCTGGCAGATGGTGCCAGTCTCTGCCCATGGTGGCAGATGCCTTGCCCAAAGGCTGTGTGGGCACTGGTGCCAGATCAGTATACAGTAGTCCCACTCTAGACTCTGTGCCCCGTCTGGGGGGGACTATTGAGGATATTATGGGATTTCTCAAATGAATACAGAGTACAGCACCTCAAACTTTCATGACTCCAGTCAGAAATGCCTTTTAAAACAAGCAGTTCAACAGTAAAAAATAGGGCTTTCCAAAAGTTCTGAATATAATTAAAACAGAGAGAAAATGTTAAAATGATAGAGCAGCAAAACTGTTTTGTACTTATCTTTGAAAAAGAGGAGAATCTCTCCAGAAAAGCTGTAATATGAAGGTAAATGGCAGATACAATCAATACTGAAAAGTGGTATAGTGTTATAGTTTGTATAGTTGTGTGAGCATTTTGACTGGAAATGAAAGAAATGAAATATCTCTGATCTCCTAGCCGTATGTATTTCATTCATGTAGACATTAACACATTTGAATTAAGTAAGATCAGTGATCAGCTATTTTAGTGCAGTTCTGTATTGAATGTAGACTTGCACGTCAAGGTTAGCAGACAGTTGAACCTTTGCTGCACCCCCACCAGGTGTTCCTTAAGATGATTGGTCCAACCCATGGCCAGATGACCGTCACCCGATTGGTCAGAGTTTTGGAGGAGGGAAAGAGGTTGCCTAAGCCAGAGAGCTGCCCAGAGAGGGTAAAACATTCACCACACAGAGCTAACATGACAGTGTTGAAATGCAAACCCCTCAGCTGATTGTAAACCGCCTCAAGGCAGGGATGCTAAGTCACTGAGGAGGGTGCTGTCTCTTTGAGCTGCATGTGACCACTCTCTGTTCTTTCAGGTGTACACTTTAATGAAGAAGTGCTGGGAGAGCACACCTGACAAAAGGATAGACTTCAAAGGCCTGATCGCTGCCTTTCAGCAGATGCTTGGCGACAGCCTGTAACCATGGAAATCCACAGTGCTGCAGACTCCACCTGCCTTACTAGAGACAATGTGAGAGGTCGACGCAATGAACTTCTCTAAAAGAAGAGGAAAAAAAGAATTCATGAAACATTTTCTGCCGCTTGGTTCAGCACGAATGGTCACACGACGTCTTTCACCTTATTGCCACACAGAGACCTCAAGTCATAAGTCTGGTGAATAGACCTCCTGCAGCAGAATAGCTGAATGGTTAAATAGGCAGTCAACTGCACTGCAGGAGGCAGCAGTGAGTCCAGTCCCTTTCCCAAGTATGCAGGTAGAGAACTACCGCTTCATTCATTAAATGTTCATTAATCTGTTTCTCCGGTAAGCCTAACATAGTCTTCTGTAAAACTAGAAATATAGTGACTGCTCTGTGTACCACCTGATTTTAATGTACATGTAGTCAAAGAGAAAGGCTGTGCACTCCTGTGCATGCTTTCGTATAGTGTGCAGAGCTATCACAAAGACATTTGCTGAACCTTGCAAGTTTAAATGCTTGGTCATTTCATTTGTAGCACAGTGAAAGTCATTTGCTGGAAATGTGCTGCCATTTAGACCAATGCAACTGAAAAAAAGGGATAGAAGCATTGAATTTAACTGTTTCAAGGGTGTCCATCATTGCACCACACAAATGACATGCATTACATCAGCCCAAATAATGTCAAAAGAGTGTAACCTAAAGATAAAGCTGTTCTGATGCATTTTGTGTGGAAATGATGCACATTTAAATGGAAGCTTCTGCCTAATTCACTAGTTGAGATGAACTCAGTCGTGTAGAGTGGACTGGTGTAAAGGGTATCAGACACTTGCTGAATTCTTTACAGTGGAACAAGTTTCGCTCGAGTGTTTCACATCAGACCCCTCTGAAAGACTAGTGTTTACGTTTTAACCATTTAATTACAGTTGCCCTTTAAGAACCGAGCTTGTGCCAGATATGCCAGGAGAAGCTGAAACCCTCTGCAGCTCACGTGAGTGAATGGACAAGCTGCGTGACACGTCGGCATTGTGTGTTTATCCTGAATTGGAACAAGCTGTGCGTGTGAGAACACTGATGGAAAGGAACTCTGAGCTGACAGGTGACCCTTCTTCGTGGAACAGTCTGGAACGTCATTTACAGACATGCTGAATTACAGACTTGAAAGCCACTTTAAGGACAGCACTCAGCCTTGCTTACAACATTGCTGCACCCTCAACCTGTTTAATTTCTCCACCACCTCTCTCTCCAGTCAGTGACCATGAAAGACTGAAATGGACATGTACCTTGGAATGTAGAAGGCTGTGCTATTGAGGAGCTTTTTGAGAGACCTTAAATGCCTACAGTAGGCACTAGGGGACAGTAGAGATTATGAAAGCTATTATATCTAATAAGATATGTATTATTGCTCAAATCTGGCATAAAACTAAACTCCAGTTGTAAGTGTGGGGAGAGCTGAGCCTGAATATTTTATCATTTTTATCTTCAGAAATTAAAAGCAATGTATCACACTGGGGACGGTATGTACTGTTACAGGAACTGTTGTATTATGCATTATTATAACCATCGTGTTTGTTTTGGGGTGAAGTTACAGGGTTTTGCTTTCTTGCTTTTGACAGAGCTGTATCTGACTAAAACCACATTAAGAGGTTCATTGGGGTTTTCTACTGCATGATAATGTATCAATATTCAAAGTAAACAACAGCAAGGCAACAGTTACTGACTGTGCTTAGGAACAGAATGCAGACACGATGAGCAGCACAGCTCTTTTTCTTTATTGCGGAATGTAAAACCACTTTTTTCTGCTCAAAATGAAAACTCCAAACTATTTTTTTTCTCAGAAGAATAAGACAGAAATTGTATCCAATAAGGGAAAAATGTACATAAATAGACAAATAAATACAATAACTTTTTTTCTTTACTACAATTTAAAACTCAAAATAAGCCTGGAGCTCTAAAAGAAGACCTACTAAAGAGGGGAAAGTGTTTTCTGCTATAATACACAAGGGTAAAAGCATGCTTAAATCCCACTGTACCTAAAAATAGCTTATTCACAGAAAGCAATATCAATATAGTTTGGATATAAAATATTGCAAAATCTGAATTCCAGGTCAGAAAAAAATGTACAAACTTTCAAATTAAAAACAAGTTGCAAAAATGTCTACAGAGCAAAAAAAGCGCTGATTCCTCCTGCACCTTCAGACAGGTGAACACATATTTTCTAAGTCATATAGAAACACTCCAGTATTGCAAAGCAACGTGATACAAGCCAGCATTTATACACCTTAGAACGGCATTCAGAGGTCAAGATGGTCACCCTGTTCTTAATTTGCTCTTCTGAGTAACCTGCACCCACTGAATTAGGTATATTTGTTGTCTCTGACTCAGTTTAAAAATTGGGAAAGGAGGATGATATTAACAATCAACAAAACATTATTATTATAGCAACGAAGAGAAGAGGCACAGCAGAACTACGCTCGCCCACAAAGGCCTGCTTTAGCCTCGTCTGGAATAACTATGCTGAGAGACAGGACACTGTAAAACACGCAATCAGCTAGAGAACAAGTAATGGCAACAGGTAAGTACTGTGGCAAAGGCTGGTCAGAGGTAACTGTAACTGTGCTTTAGTAATCCCTGCCGAGGGGAGATCAGCAGTGTTAGTGTTGGGAACCTGTCTGACCACTGGAGACATGGAGGACAAAACACTGAGCTGAACGTAGGGAAGCAGAAGATGAGCAGCCAAAAGCCAGACAGTACATTGGCTTAACAGCAGGCCTGTACAATATACCATTAGCAGATCTTTATCCCAATAGAAGACTGTAATACGCAAGTGGGACTCTAAACTACCTGTCTATTCAGTAAATTCTGACTGGCCTGTTCCAGATCAGTTTCAGTTGGTATTTTGGATCACGATGGGATTAAACCAGCAAAAACATTTTGGTCAAATGAATGCAGATCTATTTAAAAAACAAGTTTGGTTAACTTCCACTCAGAGTTAAGAATGACCCTTCTTCCCCCCACAAAGTTCACTCTTTGGAGATATGAGGTTATATTGCGACTGTGACATGTATGTTACACTGCAGAATCTAGTAATCTAATCACAATCATTCCATCCCAGCTCACCAAGAGGACAGTTTTATTGCTTTAATGACGCTCTGTAATGACTATGGAGTCTTAATGGCGAATCTCCTACGATTCTTTAGGAGAGATACAGGAGAGGTTAAAGCGGGCAGATAAAGATGGGAGTTTACTTGGCAAAAAGAGAAGACGTACGATTCCAGAGGTCTTTTGTTCAGGAGAAATATCTGAGGGGCAGAAGATTTTTGCTGAAGTCTTTTAAGATATTTCTCCAGAACAAAAGCCTTCTGGAATTGTACGTTTCCTTTTTTTGCCCCAGTAACCATCCATCTTAGGTAGGTAGGAGAAACTACAGATATTAAGGATATGAGAGAAAAGATCTCGGACTTTGATCATGGGTTTCAATAAAAGGTTTTCAAGCAAAAACTCTAATTTAACTCATGAATCCGTGCAAAACTTCCACTGTGCTCCGAGTATTATTTTTATTATTTGTTAAATTTGCTGCATCTGCCTATAAACTTGTATTGAATTTAACTACTCATAGAATAACCGAACTAAAATATATATTGGGTATTCATACAAGACTAATCATTTCATTTTAAATTGACTGGTTTCATTTTCATACTTACAACATCATTTTTACAACAGGTTAACTTACTGGCAGATGTTGCTTTGTATGTCAGACTGTAACTGTAAAATTCAGGCTTTATGTAAAATTTCTACATTTCTATTAAACTAATGTGCAAAATGTAAGGCATAGTGTCACGATTAAAAATTGCCAATTTATTGGCAGGACAGGACACAAAACAACATAACAAAAAGCAAGGAATATATTCCCACCTAAAACCAGATCTTCTGATTTAGGTTATTTTGGAAATCCAGTGTGTTCGATATACAGTTTTACTACCCCAAACACATTAAAACATGAGGGAATCAGAGCACATCTGTATCTTCATGTGTTAATCAGATTAAAAAGACGAAAATGAAAAAATATTGCAAATTAAAAAGTACATTCAGCACAACAACCTGTCACAATGAATTTATTAAAATATGGATACTGATGCTGTATTTGAAGAACTCGATTCCAAAATCCTGTATATCCTTTTATAACAATTAGCAGCTGACATACACAAGGAAACGTATGTATGTCTCTAACAAATTAGGTTTTAATCAACTAAGCACGGTTGTAAGTCGTTCTAGATAAGAGCGTCTGCTAAATGCCGTAAATGTAATCATAATATAGCACAGATATTTTACCTATGCTATATTTTCATATCAACAACACCCATAAAAACTGAAAATCTTAATTCAGTTATTCTATAAAGGTCAATATGTAAAACACAAGTCGGAGCCTGTCCTAAGTAAAAGAACCAGATTTGAACTTCAGCACGGTGGCACAAGTTGAACTCAATTTTTTTGCTTATTTTCATGGAAATCCATGACGTGTGAGTGGATGTGGAGTGACCCCTATGGTACTTTGTTATAATAAACTTGTGCGCCCTGAAAAGAAGTGAGCCATGGTTTGTCATGACAGCTACTATGATACACACACATACACCCGCTTTTCTCACAGCTCTCTCAATGTCCATATTAAGTAGAGAGTGTGTGTAATCATCCCTGGCAGGCCTCAGCACGGCTATAATCCTTCAGCCTGGCTCTTAGAACTCGCAATAGTGCCAGATTACAGTGATCTCAACTGCACTGCTTCTCTCACACATACCAAAGAGAATGGCTTTCAGAGTGGGCAAGGGAAATCGAGCTAGTCCCATACAATCACTAAGTATAGTAGAAAGTACAATGCACATGTACACACAGCCTTATTAATAAATGGCTGGATAAAGCAAGAAACGCAGCCTGTACACACTGTACAACGACAAAGACACACTCGTGCCAAAGAAAGGGATGTTTCTAAGCATCAGCTTTTGAAGACAATCTACTGGTCTACTGCTGGACTATGTCCAGCCTGTAAGCTATACACACACAAAAAGAGCTATGGCTTTGAGCCGATCAAACTCACGGTTAAATATCATTTACATAAAAAACCCACTTTGATTAGAATGCTCCCACTAAAGAAGCAATGGTAAATATAATAAGCACTTAGTCCCATTCTGTGTATTATTAGTACAGTCATATGATACAGTAATGCCACACAAATACTGCCTTAACAGACCATTAAGGGATTAGAGGGAGAGTAAGTAAAGTACACAATAACACAGCACTAACAGCCATATAGTGGCATTGTGCTGAGATTATTACTGGCAGGGTGTTTTAAAATGGGAACTGCTTTCCAGCATTCTACCTCCACAGATTACTGTTAATCTGAAGGGCCACAATGACCCATTACACACATTACATCCTTCCAGCAGCTTTGCATTGTTATTAGAATTGACCTACCCATGCCCAACCCACACACCAGTCCTTTCACAGTGACAGATGCATGGCTTCCTTTTGTTTTGAATGGAAGTTTAAAATTCAGCATTTCTGAGCCAGACAACAGACCAGCACAGTGAATATAGTTAGGTTGGAAAGTACATGACAAAAAAAGTCTGATCAGACCTAATAGTGTGACCTTTCACATGCATACAGTACGGTGCAGAGGTCAAAACCCGCCTTTAAGCAAGGTGCAAAATATGTACCCTTTAATCAAGCCTTGGGCCTCCTGAATTAAAGTTCTAGGGGTTCGCCAAAGATTTTGTTATGCTGTACAGAAAACGAGATGCTGTAATACAAATTCAGGGAAATATAACTGTTTAGCTGCTTTCTCTGGTATTTTAAACCAACTAGAGATTCAGCACCATTCTGGCTCAAGGTGGTGGTTTCTGCAGTCACAGGTCAGATGATTTAACAATATGATGTAGCATACTTGTAAATGTGACTGAACATGGCGATGTCCAAAGGGAGTGGTGTAAAGCGTGAACTGTAACCCATTTCTTAAACTTAAGACAAGAAAGGAAACGTGTATGATCTTAAGGTGTGGAGAACCACATTACCAACAGAAGAACAGAACAATTGTTAAACATTTAGTTTCCACTGAAGCTAGCATCAGCACTGCTACAGTACGTGAGCTAGCAGCAACCTAACGATGGAGTAGCCAACTAACATGGGACCCCTAAATACCAGGGGGTACTTTGCACCATGCCTTTAATTATTTCATTTCCATGTTACTCATTTTTCAGTGTCAGAAATAAAAGCAGAAAGTACATTAAACAAAATATTCCACATAAACAACCACATATCTTTTTTTCAGTAATCAGTGTCCCCGTACCCCGTTACAGGTTTGGTGATGTCAAGGTCTGGACTCTGGAGTGGTCAGCCCAGTTGCAAATGTTCTTTTTTGTTTATTTTTTGTTTCATAGCAACAGTTTCCTGAAGTTATACATCCTTTCAGACCAATAGATTCCACCAAGATTCACACCATATGTGATGCAGATCCACCTGTATTTACACTTCGTAGTGGAATGCATCTCCAGTCAGTCGGACTAAAATTTGATTGCTTTGTGGGACAGAATATGTAAATCGTCTGCAGTTTAGTATTTAGTTGCATTCAGTTACCAGCAAGACGGGAGCTTGATTTTCTCCTTAGAGGATGAAATGTGAATGTGATGGTAAACAGGTTTGGTGGTCTTTAGGATTATTAGGATTTCCTCTGTATCTTTTGTTTTTTCCTTTCTCTTCCTTATGCAAGTGGACTATCTAGCTAATCTCTGCAGATGTCAAATAAATTTTGTGAAAAAAGTGTGCCCTGACTTTTGCACAGTACTGTAAAAAAAAATATTATTTGAAATCAATTACACTCTTTAAATGTACACGTCTTTTAAGTTGTACTGTAGAACTTCTCTTTGGGCTGAACATTCAGTAAAGCTTGTTATCCGCTGCAGGGAAAGGTATTTGTGGGGCGGAGCATGGGTAGGTCAATTGGTATGATGAGCAATATCACTATTGCTGTGTAGAAAATGGCAGACAAGTTGCTCTGAGTAAATACTCCAGAAGATTTTCAGATTTGCACCTCAATGAGGCAAAATAAATGCCATCTCTCATGGAAACAACAGGCTGCAGAGAAACGAGTGGCGTATATATCCACTTGAGCCTGAAAAGAGTGACTGTAGAGTGTGTCCATCAGCAGAGAGAAGAGGACCCATTACACATTATTGCCTTTAGCCTTTGCTATGGCCTGTCTGAGTGCCTAAGTGCATTAGTTAACAGACTCATTCTGCCTTAAGGCTCCTGCAGTAGAATGGCTGATCTTTCCTACAGTTACAGCACTATGTACAGAGCTATTCACACTCCCTCACACACGCACACGCACACGAACACACAATGTACATTTACACATCTTTGTAAGAGAGGATTACTCCACATTAATAGGGCCTCATGTATACATGTTTTTGTATACAGGGATGTCTATTTGGCCCGTGTGTTAAAGGAATACTCCAGCATGTTTCGAGTTATCCGCTGCTCATATAGCAAATAGCCAACTGCCACAGTCAATCTGATGTACTTACCTGCGCTTAAAAAAGAACAGCAGAGCAACTGCCCCTGGCTTGTATTATAACGTTATAACAATGATTCTCTGTTCTTTTCCAAGCACAGTAACAGACTGCTCTTAAAAAAGCTTGATTTGTAGAAGACAAAGTGTTTTAGGCTTATGTGATATTTTATGTGTACATCATTAAGAATAATTATACATGCAATAACAAATTAAAAAATATGAAAAAATATGAAAACACCTGCAATTCTGAATGACTGTGTGATTTCACAATAAGCAAATCACACTGTGCTGTTTGTGTTTGTGAAATAAAAGACCATAAAAATGCATTATAAATAATTTTGGTTGTATGATTTCCTCCCTGTTGGAATAAAATGTATCACCACTTTGTCCTTTGTCATGTTTCTGATCATTTGAGTCCTCTGCTCTTGTGTGTGTTGAATGGACCAACAGAAATAGCACTAACCTGCCTGAATTAAAATCTTTACCATGCGTTACAAATTGTTAGTTTTTGTACAGGAATGCAGCACAGAATGCGTCAAACATGTTTAGCGTTCAACAATCTTGTGCTGTGCAAAAATGTGGTGTTGGTGTGGGCTATCAAGTCATAGTTAAACTGCCAGTAAGTGAATTTTAACCAGCACAGGGGGCTGTTATTTTGGTGAACTGTCAACATCCACAGGCCCAAAATGCTTAAAAATGATTACCTGTGCTAATCAACTGTTTAGACACAGATACTACAGAGGCTAACTGAAATATGCTGGAAAAATCCTCTAATGAAATGACTCATACTTAAAGTATTTACAGAATGTTTGTACATGAGTTATTTAATATTATAGCAAATGTGCCAGTAAGATCCAACACTTCAAAGCAAATTCTATTTTAAAATGATTACAGTTCTCTGAGTATAGCTCTGTTTTTTACAGCCCTTGACCACTTACAAAGAAAACACACACACACACACACACACACAGACATATACATACACACACAAACATGCACACACATTCCCCTGGAGTGGAAAAGTACCCTGCCTGAGAGACAGAGACGGAGAGAAAGACACAGAGGCAATCAGAAGAAATGGCAGGAGAGAAGACAGAAATGTCAATAGCACAGCGCCTTCCATTACACAGCACAGAGTGTGCCACATTCAGAGAAACAGCTGGGCTTTAAAGCCAGGAATAAACAGGCCTGAGCACATTCAGACCTTTCAGAGAGAACACAAACTTTCAAACACTAAACGCAACCAGTCTCAGCTATCAAGGGCAGAGTTTAGACTTAAGGCTTGGACATGACAACAACAATGTAGTCAAGAGAATTGTGTGCTTCCATGTGAGTGTGTGTATATATTCTCTAAATTCTCTTCTTTTTGAAGTAGTCGGCGTACTGGCCACCAAGCCCCTGAGAATGCTGGCCAATGTACGGCCCCTCCGATGCCACCTCCTGTACAGGTAGTGCAGGGTATTCCCGTTTCTGTCCTCGCGCCTGACTCTAAAAAGAAGGAAGGAAAGAGAGAAAGAGAGAGAGGGAGAGTGGGAGAGAGAGAGAGGGGGGAGGGGAGAGAGAGAAAGAGAATTAAGTTTATTCTAAGATTGTACCAAAATGTGTCCATAATTAAATTAAGATCATATGCTTTAATTATTGACTGTAAGGATTTCAATGCATAATCACTTTTTAACTGACAAACCGGCAGTATACAACTGTTTAAGCAATGCTACCGGTTACACATAGATCTGTGTAGTGGAAATAGGTATTTGCAAAAACAGGACATGTGAGGGATATATCTACTGTGATCATTATATTTAACTTCAGTTTTTCAAATGTCAATGGTAGGTGTGTGTGAAGCATCAAACTCGTAGGGAATGAAACCAGAAAACCGGTTATTGCACAACCAAAACAACATTTTGTTCATTTCGTACCTTCATAGGGTAAACAAGTGTCTTGACAAGACCCTACAGATAGTCCAAAAGGGTTAAATCAGGGGAATGTGGAGGCCAGAATGTGGGACTACAGGACTACATGCACAAAGACAATTTTGACAACTGCTCGTAAAACGTTGACTTCGCCAAAGACTGCAATGGTGTCATACAAGACTGTCATGGAGTGACAGTGGCGGCGGGTCATTTTCTTAGTGGGAACGACCAACTAATTTGTGTGTGGAAGCATCGTGGTCAGCACCAAGATGAGCGGTTTGTTGTCAAGCGTCACACATCCAAAAGGCCTGGAGTCACTTCTCCTCCATCCCTACCAATCTACAGGAACTGTGTGAGAATATTCAAGCTGCATGAGATGGATTTTCACAGGACACATTTAGTAACCTCTACAACTCCATACTGAGACATCTGGCAAGTTGTGTTAGCACTACTTCTGTTTGTGTAGCTTAATGAAAATTGCCCATGTCATTTATCATCATTTATTGTTCCCGGTAACGTTTATCTTCCCACAGAGTAGCATTGCAAACCCACACTTCCTTCTGGGTGCAGACTTCCTCCGTGGGCTAGTAATAAGTAGTAAATATAACTTTTAGTAGCTTGTTGTAATATATTCCATGTATCATGTCAGCCTTTTAGCTTTTGGTAAAACAATAATAAACTTGCACACTCAAGGAGTACTGTATTAGGAAGACTTGTAAACCTTATTGTTCATGGAATTATCTAACCAGCCAGTTCTGTGGCAGAAGTGCAGTGTCTCTCAGGGTAACTTTTACATAAACTATAACAATGGAGGAAAAAACAATCTCAGATTTTGACCATGGCATAATTGTCAAAGACAGATGGGCTAGTTTAAGTATTTCTATATTTACTGATCTCCTGGGATTTTCATGCCCAACAGTCTCTGGAGTTACTCAAATTGGTGCAATAAAAAACCAAACATCCATTGAGCAGCAGTTCTCATGAAGATGAAAAAGGTAATCAGGGAATGGGCAGACTGGGCCAAGCTGACAAAAAGGCAAAACGTTCATTCTGACAACCACTCTGCACTAATTGTAGTGAACAGGAAAGCATCTCAGAATACACAACATGTCCAACTTGATGGCAGATGGACTACAACAGCAGAAGAATTTGCCAAAATGTCCATCGCTAATTGGTGGTAATAGCCATGACTTTAAAGGGCTAAATAATGAGTAAAATCACTCAGGCCACACACACACACACGCACACGCACGCACACGCACACAGACACACACACGCACACACAGACACACACACACACACACACACGTACACACACATACACGCGCACACACACACCCACAGTTCCAGTTGTCTCTGCATGCTCTGAAGCCAAAACTGTCCTGGCTGCACCGGCAGCAATGCACACAGACATGCTCATCCTAGTCTCTCTCTTTCTCTCTCGCTCTGTCTTTTCTCCTGCTCCATCCGATAAACACACTTCACACGTAACAAATGCCAGACTCCTACTGAGCTGCCTGTACACTAAACCAAAGACGAGAGGAAAAAAAAAATATGGGAACAAAAATACTCAATATTACCCTTTCTGGTTTTAAGCTGACTACACTACAATAATTACACTTAATACGGCATACAAGTTATACCAATCCCTATCATACAGTCTATATGCTACCGTTCAAAAGTTTGGAATCACTGTTTTCAAGAATATAAAACCAATATGATGCAGTTACATGTATAAAATAATTCTATTATACTGGTATTACAGATCTACTGCTTTAGTCGTTTCAACCAATTAGCATGAATGAATTTTACATGTTAACATGAGCCTCATGTTTTAAATGTGTTTGAAAAAAGGTTTGGTTTGTTATTTGATATTTATTTTATTGCTATTTACTATATAGCCACAATAATTAGGATTTTTTCAACTGCATTCTAATTAGCTATACACATCTGTTCATCTGTATGCACTTCTATACATTCTGTCTAAAGGGAAACACTAATGCAAGCTGTTGCCCACTCTGCATGCCATGACTAAGCCTTTCAGAGAAAGATGGATAAAAATAGTTTGGGAAGTTCATCATATTTTCAGAAGTTACTCAGGAGTTTTCTTTGAATTGTTAGGTATCATTAGGTACACTTCTTAACTCAGTACTGCCCTTCAATAAGATGACTAGTACTATTGCTTGTTAGGCTGCAAAAGGAAAATGCTCTTCTCTTGTCATGAAGATAGCCAGAAATAATGTGTTTTTGTGTGTTGTTTAATCTAAACTGAACTATTTACCTTTTTTGTCAGATTGTATAAGTTATTTTAAATGCTTTTGAAACATTAGTGTTGTTTTCGGTTTGGGTTTATTGTTTATTATAGTCTTTAATTGGTATTGGATCTCGGAAATAACTACCCAGGAGCATTGCCAATATGGCTTTTTGAGTGGACTGACTGTCCTACAATGACTCTCCTACAATGTTGAATTCTGACTTTCAGAGATGGCAGAAATACAGCTTGTAATACCACAAAAGGTTGTGTACATATAACAAAATATATTTACTACAAACAGTGCAGTATACTGTATATATGGAAAAGCATTTCTGAAATGACATGGTCTGGAGCAGCTGCACATGAACCTATGCCGATGCCAAGCACTATTCCTGCTGAAAACAGGTTCGAACTTCCTTTTAATACCCTTAGTTTCTGAAGAACCACTGGATGCGCATACAGTCACATGAAAATAATTAGGACACCTTTTGATATTTAATATCAATGTTAACAATACTGGGAGTTCAAGTAAGATAACTAAACAATTACAACTAAAATGGAGGTCCTGGATTGGCCGAGTCAAAGTCCAGATCTGTGGGGTGACTTGAAATGGGTTGAGGAGTGGGACAAACTGGTAGATAGTTACAAGAAGCGTCCAACTGAAGTTAATTCAGCCAAAGGGGGTAACACTAGCTATTAGGCGGGGTGGGGTGGCCCCCCGTTTTCTTCAGCATTTGCGTTAATATATTTTGTTTACTGAGTAAAACAAAGTTAATTTTGTGTTGTTTACCTGCAATTCAATCACTTTCTTTTCCAGAGATAAATAAAAACACGATTAGACATAGATATGTGATCATTTCTTAATAAGGAACTGAATATTCCATGTGTTGTCCCACTTTTCCTATGACTGTACAGTGCATTTACTTCCTATGACACCTAATATAAAGACAAAAGTTAGTTTGTGGTATAACCTGATTGTGAATATGATAATAAAGAAGCAAGCCTGAATGTATAGACTTAAATATCTGCCCAAAATACAGTACATGGCTGTAAACCTTAGTTAACTTATAAAATTAATTAACTTACAAATTCACAATTAATTGTACAAAGTGTTGGCAAAGCGTGTTCCACCACACGCAACTTACATAGTAATACTGGTTCCAGTCTGTGACGGTGTGTGCGCTGTGTGTGTGTGTGACAGGGCAGGGTGTGTGTGTGTGAGTGTGTGTGGGGGTGATGAAGCCAGGCATGATTGGCAGGGCACTGTAGGCGGGCAGCACAGTTTGGGCAGTGCCATTCAGAGACAGAGGGGCAGCCAGGGGGGGCTTTACTACCTCCAGCTCCTAGAGAGAAAGAGAGAGAATTAGGAAAGGAGGGAGAGCGACAGAGAGAGTCAAAATGGACAGAATGGGAAAGAGGATGAGAGCGAAACAGACAGAGAGAGAAAGAGAGAGAGAAAGAGGGGGGGGGGTGGATTAAAGTACTGCACCCAATTTCCTTTTAAGTCAGAAATCGAAATCTATTTTCACTCATTACAACATGTAAACACTGTGATGTGTGAACAGTCATTAAGTCAAAGAACCTTTTCATGTAGTTTTAATGCTATAAAGTACTTAGTTCAACATTGGTTGTATAAAAGTGTTATGGAAACAAGATAATTATTCCATTACTTACAGCATAATTAAAGTGAAGTATAATATATTTTAAGTAAAACACTGTCTATAGGCAAGCGCCACGTTCTTGCTGCCACTTCAGCACGCAGTTTAGACAGCAACTAACTGGGAAATAATTAAGGTGTTCATGTCTGATATTGAGTTATCAAACATAAGAAACACATGGGACAGTGAACATGAACAGAACAACCCTCTAGGCGAGAGTACCACAACATCAGAAACAGGACAGCTCCCAGCTACAGCCTGCCAGATAGAAAGGACAATGCAGTTTCACTTACATATACTGGAACAAATCAACTCCATGTCCTGCTTGTTGGTTAATAAAAAATTTTAAACACCTATTATTACAAAGCAGTGAATAGCCTAATTGGTGCGAGCTTGTAATCTTTTAAAAAAAATCTTGACTGAGGACATCTCCAGGGTACTTTCAGCCTTCTGCCCAATGAGGGTCCAGCACCAACAGCAACCCAGGAGGATAAACAAATTAATTAATTATTTAATGAATGGCTGACATGCCATGTACATTTTAATTAAAATAATTAGCAAAATGTAATTAATAGAAATCTAACTGTCTTTTGAGAAAAAAAGTTAAAAGACGTCCACATTTATTGCCGATTAAAATGTTATATCTGCTGCAAAAGATTAGAACATTGTTAAAGAGGATTTATGTCTTATTTAAGCCTCAGACATTCAGTTTGGTTTTCTCTTAATTGTTGAGGCGAGTGGTATCATAAAGCAGAGATCGAAAGAGGTCTCTAAAGCATTCAGTAAAAAGACTGCATGGGATAGGTATGAATCTGTAAAGGCATATAAAAAGATCTTAAAAACAATTAGAAAACAGCCATTCTACTGTCCAGACAATAATTTACAGAGGGAGAATCTTTAAAACAACTGCCAACATGGCCAGGTCATGCCATCCCAGCACGTTTTGCCCAACAGCACACCTCAAGATGTATTAAGAAGTCTCCAACAATCCTACAATTTCAGTACAGGACATACAGGTAGCACTGGCCAAAGTTGATGTCAAAGTACATGCATCTACAATCAGAAAGAGACTACACAAGTTTAATTTTCATTGTAAGTCTGCAATGTGGAAACCTTTACTATCACCATTAATGAAATACTCAGATTTGCAAGAGAACACCTAAACAAACAACATAACATCTGGAACAATGTGTTGAATCCAAAGTTTAATTATTTGGGTATAGTAACAGAAGACACAGCATTTGAGCAGAAGGCTGTGAAGCTTGGAGGTGGAAATGTCATGTTTTGGGATGCTTTGCTGTAGCAGGGCCTGGCCAGTCCTCCATCATAGAATCTGCTGCGGGTTCTTTTTTCTTTAATCAGAGAGTGCTTGAGAAAAATATAACACCATCTGGTCAAAAACTGAGGTTAAAACTGAGGTTGACCATGCAGTGTGACAATAACTAAAAACTGTCCAGTGAGTCCCCCAAGGAATGGTTCAACAAAAATATATGCAAGGTTCTGGAATTCTGGAAATGTCTAATTGAGATTATTTTAGCAAGAGGTAGAAATACCAGCTATAAGTGTGTCCTAACTAAATCTACTTTTTATGTAAATTTTATTCCACTGTAGATTACAATGGTTCTGTGTAGGATGGTTCAATAAAGATGATTAAAACAGATGACACAAGAAGGAATTAATTTATTTCTCATTTACAAATGACATGTGCCTTGTTCATTGTATTAACATACCATTAGGAAGCAGCTCAATAAAGCACAAGATTTTTGCATTCACATTACGAGTTTTCTTTAAGAAAAGTTACTGTGACTGTGATGATATGGAGTGTGTATGCTGTACATTTCATTAGGTTTAATCAATGACCAATATTAACGCTGTAGCAGGTGCAATGTGTTGAGTGACTGTGTGTGGCTATCTCTGTACCTTGCTGAGGTCTCTTTGCTGGTAGGCTTGAGTAGCAGCCTGGTTCATCTGAGTCTGAGAATAGTACTGACTGACAGCCTGCATGTAGGTAGTGTAGTCTCCATATGAGGACGTGACTACAGCCTGAGAGGGAGAGTGAGAGAAAGAGAGAGAGGGAAGAAAGAATGAAAGAAAGAAAGACTTTGTGTTTTTATCTTCCTTTCTTACTTAGATTTTTATCTGGTTTTGGTCAAAGTTTGTTGATTTTAAATGTGTTGTGTAAACAATGATAGCTGTTTAAGAGTCTGCTAATCATTTTTAACTTGTTACTAGTCACAAATTGTTCACATCAGTTAAGGCTTAGCTTGTATGTGTGCCCACCTGAGGTTGCTCTTTGCTGTATTCGCTGGCTGTAGCAGTCTCTTGGCCACTGTTGCTGTAGCTCTGTGCCTGGTAATGTTGGTACCACTGTTGCATGGCCTCCTACAAAAACACACACGCTAATAAGAGCAATCATGCACATGACAAACTCACAGCAGCACTGAGCTCATGAACTTTGTGCAGTCTCTCTGAGGTCGGGAAAGAAGTTTTTGTGCCAGTCAAAGGGCAAAGAGCTGTGGTAATATCAGCAAGGCATTTAAATTGTGGTGAAATCTCATAGAATTTACATTACATGGTGCTGCGGCATTTACATACTTACTTTGTGAACAGGTAGAGCTGAAATTAATGTTGTTTGTTATCAAAGCTTTGAGGATTTGTTTCTGTTTGCATAGTAGCATCCCTGTGCTAATCTTAGCTTAATTTACACCATACTAGCTTCAGCTGGCAGAAAATAAAATGCAGAACTATGGTCATATTTCAAGCTTTTTATCTCATATTTCAAAATCTATTTGTGATGCAGGAAGACTATTATGCTAGCCTGGAACTCCAAATTGCAACAGTTGCACCAACTAAGGTTAAATGAGAAAATCTGAACAAGAGGTGCACTAGCATTTAAGCTAGGACTTTAAGGTGGAATGGGAACATTTGGAATGTAGCCTTACTCCTTCATCATTTAAGGTTGAATGGGAAAGTATGAACAAGAAGCTGAAGCACTGAGATGTAACTGCAGCCCCATTTAAGGTGGAATGGAACAAAAAGTTGACTTCAGCTCCACTGAGAGATTAAAGGCATGCAAAGGGATGAGGGTGTTGTTGTGTTTTTGCTTGACAGATGGTTAACATCAACTTTTTCTTCCCGTTCCTCAATATGTTTTGTCACGATCGATAAAGTTTGTGATAGCAACTGGCTAGCACTGCAGCAGCAATTGTAGCAACAGTTTGGTAAACCACAGCCTGGCTTTCATTAACCTACATTAGTCACTGTGTCGTTGTTCATACTAACATTCTATCTTGGACCATGGTAAGTACAAAAGACGAAGGGTATTATAAAGGGTCTCATAACCACTATCACTTCTTTAATATATAATGCTTCCCCCAAAATGATCCGATGTACGAGGTTAATGAAATAGACAATTACAAACAGTTCATTTTTGGTAGCTATCAAAACCAGTTCTTAAAATCAAAAGTGCTGTGTGATACCAGAAAAAGAAAGCATTCAGGTATGTAAGAATGGGGAGAAAATTCTAGGACAGTGTAAATAAGGGTACGTTCTAGTACAGTAAGAATGGGTAAACATTCTAGAACACTGACAATGTGGAGAACATTCTGAACAATGTGAATGTGAAGAACATTCTTAAACAGTGTAAATGGGAAAGAGCATTCTAGAGCAGTGTAAGGACAGGATAGGAGAACATTCTGTAGCACAAAAACAAAAATTTTATGTTTACTCAGCTTTGCTTTGAAGTGTGCTCTGGACTTTGCATTTCAGTTTTTCCTTCTCTCTTATTCATTCACTCCTTTCTTCCTCTTCCATCCATTATTCCACGAGCATACTTCATCTCTACTTGCTTTCACCACTCTTTCTGTCATGCCCTAATTGCTGCTTTCTCTCTCACTCTCTTTTCCTCTCTCTCTGTCTCTCTCTCACTCCCACCCCCCACCCCTCTTTATCCAGCGTGAAAGCTCGTTGTCTCATTTCTCTGGAGCTGAAGAGTGCGGGGGAGTGAGGGACCAGATGGGACAAAACTACTCCCAGCCAACCCCCTCCTCCTTTTCTCTCTCCCTCTCCCACATTCTCCCTCGGTTTCTCAGAGGTGCACTTGGAGTAATATAAAGGAGAGGAGACCCATATTCATGCCTCGTTCTCTCAGTAAATGCCCTCATCCTCCCAAATCAGAGCCAAGAAGGGAGTGTGGGCAGGCATATGTGTGTGATTGTATTTTTTTACATTTCCATGACAGAAATGTCTAGAGAAACAGAGTTAACCTACAGGACCAGCAAAAATGATGAAGTTTCATGCTTAATTGTGTTTTTCTTTACTAAAAGGGTACATAAAAACTTACATACGCTACTATGCAAAAGTCAGAGACCACCTATCATTTTCTCATTTCCAGCCCAAATCAGGGTGGAAGCAGAAAATATATTAACAGAGAATTACACAGGTCTCAACAACTAAATGCATTACGACACTTTTGGCATTTAGTGTGTCCAAATTTTGGTTTTACTCCAGCTTCCATTATTTTTAAAGATTTGCTTTCAGGTTTTTAGAGAAATCTGCAGGGATATTTCCAAACACATTCAGTGATGTTGAGGTCTGGATGATGAGGAGTCATTTGATTAGTTAGAACTGAGAAAAGAAAGCAGTGCTTCATTTAAAAGTGCTCTTAAAACCATCATGATTTCTAGTTTATATTAAACCAAATTAACATAATTATCATCGCAATAGCAGCTTGGCATGTTTTGGTGTCTCATGTTTGTTTCTTTAGTTTTGCACTGAAGCAACAAGGCTCATGTAGCTAACCATTAAAGTAAGCAAAACATTTTTAACAGCATGCCTAATTAATCATATGCTTGTCACAGAGCATGTTAACTTATCAAAGGGGGTTTTAATAAGCTTTTTCAGTTTCATCCTTGTCTTTAGTGTGCTATGTGGCTTTTGTGCCTATAAAAGGCCTGCAAAGCTCTAAAGCCCAAAGTACATGCCAGACGGAGAAACTCTCTCCCACAGAAACCAATTTTCTCACCTGCCTGAAACACCCAGCAGAAATTACAGCACTTTTCTCTGTTACAAGGTGACATCATTTTGTAACACTGTTTATTGCCTGCCTAATGGTAAGCTTGGTACACCACTGGCACAACATACATAGAGCTAAAAACATCAAAAGCCTACCATTCTAAAACATCTCGCTACAGTCTAGCTGGCTAGATTCTAAGAATACGTTCTTCCTGACTTTCAGGATGTCATTGTAAGAACAATCACAGCTGTATGGGAGCAGGACTTGTAGCAGGATGCCGTTCTGGTGGATAACCAGCAGAGTGAGTAAGCTGTCCAATCAGAGCACACTGGGAGGCTGGGCTTAAAGACATATGAGCTCAAAAAAGTGTTTGTACAATATGATATAAATGTGTATTTGAAATGTAAAATAATAGCTATTCTGGCAGACCTCAAAAATAAAACTATGAATATGCAAATGCGCATAACAGGTCCCCCTTTCAGTGGTCTGTAATAGACCTGCTTGTGGGGTTTGTGGCAAGACATCTATAAAAATTAACAAACACTGCACTACAAACACTGAACAAACTACAGACAAAAAAACTGCAGTTTATATGATGCTAATTGTTGAGGCATAAGCATCTATTATTTATTACCTAAATTATCTGCATACTAAAGAGGCAAACTAAACATGTCTTGGCTGATTCACTACTGTTACTGTAAAAAAAAATAATCTTTTAATACTGTATTCCAGCTCTTGCAGTAGAATAATTCAGCTGTTCTGCGAGAGACAGAGAGCTCCACTGTTCTGTCCTTCCTCAACCTGTCTAAGGAAAGAGTTCAGCTCCTCTCTTCATTTTCCCAAAGACCAATCATTGCTGCTTATCCTCATTCTGCCACGGTCCCTGTGAATTGAGTTTTCACCACTCCTTTATTCATTTTACTGCAGGCATCTGCCAACCCCCTGCAGCCCCTTCTGTCATGTTTGAGACTGAACAGAAATATGTGTAGTGGATGGCGAGGAATGGCACATAAATTAGGCAGAAATTTAAAAATCATCTAATCAGGGGTATCTGCATTTGCCAGCAAACGCTAAGACTTTGTACACTTATAAAGCCCAAAGTAGACATTACAATGACCCAGTCTCTGAGCCTACATGACATCCATTGGAAACAGCTCACAAGGCAGCAAAAAAACAGAAAACTATTATCAATTTGTTCAATAATATAGTTAAATGCTTTAATTATAGCGCACACAGTACCAAAAATACATTTGGGTACTGCTCTCCATAGTAGATATCTTATTCATTTTTACTGTTTCCCACGTTTTACAGTAACAGTGAATCGTTATGATACTGGGCTCCTTCCCAGTTTCTGTACAGCCTACCTCACAACAGAACTGATCTGGCTAAAACATCCAAACAAGAACAGGCATTCTACAAATTAATGTTCAACGAGACACACATACTTCTTTAATGATGTAATGGCTCAATACTTTTTTTTAAACTAAGGTTCAAAACAAAAAGCTACTTGTTTGGGGGGACCAATCAAATAACTCCAAATTATTTGTAATAAAATCTTTTTGAATGTATGTGAATATTATTGTGTCCAGTACCAGTGCATTGCAGTCCAGTACCAGTGCAGTGTGCATTTTGTAGTATCAAGTACAGCATTATATGTCATTTTTATCTGAATATATCATGACAAAATAATTAGAATTCATTACCAGCTATCTACAATTTAATTAAACACAAATTACAATTTTTCATTTAAAAAAAGTTTGACTTCCACTTTGATGGATCCAGTCTGGACAAACTTTAAAATGCATTTGTTCTACCTTGGGTACCAAAGAGGACCTCTCTGCAACAGTAAGTGACTCCAATGTGCCATTTAAAAAACTGTTTGACCGTCTAATAAAATCAGAGAAACAGATTAGAAAGAAAACAAAAACAACTAAATACAACAATTAGAATAACAGTGGCCAACACGGATCGAATTGTGATTTTTATGAGGTTTGTACAAATATTGTTTCAGAGTAAAGAGTATGTGTGTATTAATTTGAGTTACCTGTGAGTATTGCTGAGTATACTGTTGCGTGTACTCTGAGGAGTTGCTCTCAGTGTTGTACTGATTGCTTGAGAGTGAAGTAGGAGGCAGGACTGAGCTGTAGGTTCCACTGACTGCCTGAACCGCCTGACCTTTACCACTGCTGCTGCTGGGGGCTGCACAGAGTTAGACAGCGACAGGGAGAGTGAGTGAGTGAGTGAGAGAGAGGGAGAGAGAGGAGAAATAAACCAAGGCCTATCCAACATTCCTGTCGCACACACCCACTCTCACAAACACACACACACACTTTGCCGCTAGTGTCTGCCAGCTGTTGGCACCCTGGCGGTAAATGTAGCCTTGAGCGGGGAACAGTTGAGACAAGGCAGTTCTGAACTGTAAACACAATAGAGTGAAATACTGAGCTCGCACAGGGAGATTTTGTGAGTGAGCATGTATTTTACTCTGTAGAAACCAAATGAAATGGCCCCCATTATAACACTGTAGGGATGTTTGGCGGGTAGCTATGAGAAAAATGTGTTTTTGTTAATATTATTAAATACATGCATGCATAGACACATATATAAATACAGTGCTGTGCAAAAGTCTTCTAAAAGCCATTTGTCTTGGCAGTAAGTCTGTTTTTGCTTGTAAAATCATCATATATCAATAGAATAAACACACAAAAACATACCTGATTAACTTATTAGCCCTGATTACTCTTAAGCCAAGCCAGATAACCTACAAATTAGGTTTGGGCTGTGCGTCAAAGTAATCTGATATCTAGTAACTAGATAGGACTAATATACCATTAAGTTAACTTTATACCTGACAAACTAAATTTACAAAATTGTCCCATTCCGTCTTTGAGGTAAGGTAATCATTGTGTAAATTTACCTTCTGGCCAAACTCTTTCTATTAGAGCTAGGTTTAGGTGTTGGAGGAACAGACGTTTAGGTATTTTAGCTACAACAACTTATCATTATGCATACTATGTGTGTATATGTGTGCTGTTGGTGCAGATACCTTGGAGAACCACTCCAGGCAGTACACTGGCCAAGTTTAGGTAGGGATTGGAGGGCAGTTTCACCTCTTTGGGTGGTTCTCCCAGCAGAGATGTCTGACAGTTGGGTTGAGTCTGCACAGAGCAGGGAAGAGGATTATTCTTACTGTTAGACACAGGTGTCCAGAACAAGGACAAATGAGGCCTTAATCCAATCTTAAATCGATCAAAAACTTCAGAAATTGAATTATAAGAAAGGTTCTTCTGGGGCAGCAATTTTCCAGCTATTCTAAACTATACACTGAAACACACTTATACACTAAAACACACACTGAACCAAGGTCTGTTTAATACAAGCTTTCTACTCTCTCACAAACATCATCTATAATGCAAGGGAGAAACGAGCTCATTAGTCCACATGTGCATAGTCAGAGGTCAGGCCATAGGCAGTTTGAGGCTGCAATAAAGAACAGTAAGAGCATGGCTAATAGTCTTCAGCTCCCCACATATACACATATACACACATACTGGAGACATGGGCAGAAATGTTGGTGGAGGAAAATGTCAAAGAAAAGAGCATGACATGCACACACACACACTTAAACGGTTTGTCAGCATTTTTGCTTAATCCATTATTGGTATGTAGATTCCTAAAAGAATTTTCCTTTTTGATGGAAAATATTCCGATAACAGCTTCTGTCTCAAGCATAACTGTTTCTAGGACAATGTTGGTACAGCAAACGTGTTGTAAATGTGTTATTTCAGCCAACAACTAACTTATAAGCTATTTTAAATGACTGTATTTATGCAATTTTCTGTTACATTTTACCAGTAATTTCCGATATGATTTTGAATGGTTACTGGAGCTGTTTGGTTTCTTTTTGGAGAGAGAACCCTGATCTTTTATGATCAGAAACAACAGCTTGGTGAACAGATTTTTACTTTATGGGCATTATTTATGTGATGCCATGCTGAGGAGTGTAGTCTTAGCAATTATGCAAGACAAATTGTTATCCATTTTGTACTTGTACTTGCCTGACCACCAACACTGGTAAGTCCTGGTCAATCACATCTCTACCTCCGTTATCTCAGAGAATAGTAGCCCTACTTCTGTCAGAAATCAAAGTTGCTGCCATAGGGCTGTTTACGTCACTATAGCTCTGCCACTGCCTATCAGCATGTGATCTGAAACATCCTCACAGTTCCATTCTACTTAACATAGATGTAACTGTCACATATAACTGTTATTAATCATAATAAGTTACATATAATATGGCCGAGAAGTTTTAAATATTTGTAATAGAGTACACAGCATCACACAAAAGACAAAAAAACAAAAGACAAAAAGAACTTAAAAAATGTGATGTACACACTCACTGTAACAGCAGTGCTAGTCTCTGATGAAGTACTGTGAGAGTTAAGCAGAGTTTTGTGAGTTGTGCTCCCCAGTAATGGCCCCAGGCCTGTTCTGGTTAACCCAGGAAGGAAGCTGTGTAGCTGTGCTTGAGCATTAGCAGAGGCCCCTGTGGTTCCTGGAGGTGCAGGTTGCTTGTCTGGGGCAGCAGAGGTAGCTGGGACTCCATTCTGTTCAGTGCCCGAAGCGGTGTGACAGCGGCTGGGGGTGTAAGACATTGGCCCTGCTATGGAGCCTCCAGCCTGGGATGAAACAGGAGTGCACTCCTGACCCAACTCTAAGTAAAAAGAAAAGAAGTGTGAGACTTGGTGATTATTTCGTGTTTAGTTCTTAAGTCAAAGCAAGACTGGTTAAATTCTGTGCAAAAGCAGTTACCTAGGAATCATGCTGGTATTCACAGATAATTGCTTTAAAGAAATTATCAAGTCAAGTCAAGTCAAGTCAACATTTATTTATATAGCGCTTTTTACAACAGATGTTGTCACAAAGGAGCTTTACAAAGAATCTCGTGTTTGAGCCCCCAATGAGCAAGGCGAGGGCGACAGTGGCAAGGAAAAACTCCCTTAGTTAGGAAGGAAGAAACCTCGAAAGGAACCACCCAGAGAGCAGCATCGCACAAAAGTTTAGATTTCGAGATACTGATCAATATATGATAAATCAATATCTGATAATGTGGTTATTGTACTCTGTAAGAGCAGAATATTTAGACAGTATGGAACTACAGTGCTAAAATATCTAGCTGCATTTACATTGTGTGAACAATTCATGATGATGGGTACATTTCTACATAATAAAAATGCTAAAACTGTATCCAGTGTATTACCATCTGTGGTAATAAGAACCATTATGGTAGTTTGGGGTTTGGCCTAAAACATTCCTTTTAAAATACAATAAAGGGTACAGTTGTTTTGTAGGGCAAAACAGTTGCCAGAGAAAAGTAATTTTTTCAGATCGGTCTCTACTGTAACATACACTGGCATTACATTTCTTCCTTCTCTTATTAAATCTCCATCACAGGGATTATTATTTAAAAATTTCATGTGGAAGGTCTTGTGAAAAGAATCACATTTTCTTTTGGTTCCAATTGGGAACAACACTGCACTGACATTGAAATGGTAATGATCCTACACATGTACATACATTTCAAAGGTTTTATCTGCTTTAATATATCAGATAATAGTGCATGAACGCACACACACACTCGCATTGAATAACATCACAAAAGGAAAAAACACTGATTGAAGCAGCAGCCTCTAACTATTCATAATAGGTTTCTCAAACAGTGCGAAGATTTGCATTGCAAATGCATTTCTCTGAAGCAGCAGCACAGACCTCGGCACTCAGGGTATAGGGTAGGGGCCTGGCTGCCCACGCAAAACCAGCTTACAAAACCCACCAGTGGGGGAATCTCCCAGCAGCCCCTTTGCCAACGGCACCGGAGCACGCAGACCCAACACTTTATGGAGCAGCAACCGGGAAGGGTCACCTAAAAGACTTGGAATCTGGAGTGGATGGAGGTAGGGAATAAGGAAAGAGGGAGGAAGAAAGAAAGTGGAAAATGGATAACAATTCGTCTTGCATAATTGCTAAGACTACACTCCTCAGCATGGCATCACATAAATAAGTGTGTAAGTACATAAGGACCAATATATAAGTACATTGGATTTGAAAAGGTTAAAATGCAGAACGTCAGCCTTCTGCTGGATCTGATGTACCAGTGTATCAAACATTACCATACCACTACTGTCATGGTCACTGCAGTGCAGTGAATAATTCACCATGCCAAAAACATCTGGTAAGTGGTGGTAGCTGCCCTACACTGATAGAGTAAAGAGAGATGATAGTTATTTAACTACAAATAAAAATATTAATAATCAAATTGGCAATAACTGTAGATCCAAAGTGTACTTAATTTTGCAGGTCATTGGTTTAAATCCCAAAATTGACTGGGTATTCCCTGGGTATTCCCTAATCCCCCACTACCACGGGGAACATTGTGTTGCTCCCAGATTTAAGTCAAGTCAAGTCCAAGTCAAGACTAACACTTTATAGTGTTCAGGTTAAAATTAAATGAGTAGAGCAATTACTTTTTACTTTAAAATAAGCGTCAGTTTACACAGCTGTGTGATCACATAAATAAATATTTATTATAAATAATAACAAAAGAGCAATTGCACTCAGCTGGCATAAAGGAAAAATAAAATGGTCGTCCTTCTTTCAAGAATGTAGAGTACTATAAGACTACACAGACTTCTTCTTGGCCAGATACGTGCTGTCGTATTATTAGTTTTTACACAAGAGAGCTAATAAAGAGGTCCAGCATTCCAGACAAGGCATTTGGATCTGCAGGCCTTTTATTGCTAAAAATCTGAACTATTCCATTACAGACATATCAAAAAAATTACTTGTTAAAATCCACTGTTTTCTACACAGTAAACAAACGGAAATGCAGTAAGTAAGTTCAGCAATAGCAATCAACATTTCAGATCATGCAAGACAAAGCAGGGGATGACTGAGGAATAATTTCAATAATTATAAGTTTGTTAAAAAGTGCATTTAAAAAATTACAATGCTCTGGCATAACTGTTAACATAGTGATAGCATGAGAAAATGTATGGAGGGGAAAAGAAATCTACATCCAAAGCGCACCACCTGCTCAATTCTATCTTAATGCTTCAAAACATATTCTCGGGTGGCCAAGTAGATCACCCAAATGACCTTTAGCGGGGAGAATACCCAGTGCCTGGTGATATCTAGGGTTCTCTGACTTTACACATTTAGCAACTGCAATGTATTTGCAATAATTTTATAATAATTTTATAATTGTTTAGTAATTCTAGGCAATGTATTTAATATTATGTGGATTTCTCAATTCACTGAAAGGGACTGGATGGTTCTAATTTCTGTTAGAGGTCTGTTACTGGTTTTAAAAATATTTGTGGATCAGGCCATGGTCAGTGTAATTTTGTTGTGTAGGTTGAAGTTTTATTATGTACAACGCTGTTACAATGCTGTACAAAATGTAAATGGATACAGAATGCAATCATGTGCCAATCATTTATATATTTCATTGAAATCTGTACAAATACAACATACACAATGAACCTAAAATTATTACAGGGGCTGGTCATAAAATTAGAATATCATGAAAAGTTGATTTATTTCAGTAATTCCATTCAAAAAGTAAAACTTGTATATTATATTCATTCATTACACACATATTGATATATTTCAAGTGTTTATTTCTTAAAATTTTGATGATTATAACTGACAACTAATAAAAAACCCCAAATTCAGTATCTCAGAAAATTAGAATATTGTGAAAATGTTCAATATTGAAGACACCTGGTGTCTCACTCTAATTAGCTAATTAACTCAAAACACCTGCAAAGGCTTTACATGGTCTCTCAGTCTAGTTCTGTAGGCTACACAATCATGGGGAAGACTGCTGACTTGCACAAGGAGGGCAAGACACAAAAGGTCATTGCTAAAGAGGCTGGCTGTTCACAGAGCTCTGTGTCCAAGCACATTAATAGAGAGGCGAATGGAAGGAAAAGATGAGGTAGAAAAAAGTGTACAAGCAATAGGGATAACCGCACCCTGGAGAGGAGTGTGGAACCAAACCCATTCAAAAATGTGGGGGAGATTCACAAAGAGTGGATTGCAGCTGGAGTCAGTGCTTCAAGAACCGTCATGCACAGACGTATGCAAGACATGGGTTTCAGCTATCGCATTCCTTGTGTCAAGCCACTCTTGAACAAGAGACAGCGTCAGAAGCGTCTCGCCTGGGCTAAAGACAAAAAGGACTGGACTGCTGCTGAGTGGTCCAAAGTTATGTTCTCTGATGAAAGCAAATTTTGCATTTCCTTTGGAAATCAAGGTCCCAGAATCTGAAGGAAAAGAGCAGAGGCACAGAATGCGTAGTGCTTGAGGTCCAGTGTGAAGTTTCCACAGTCATTGATGGTTCGGGGAGTCATGTCATCTGCTGGTGTTGGTCCACTGTGTTTGCTGAGGTCCAAGGTCAACGCAGCGGTCTAGCAGGACGTTTTAGAGCACTTCGTGCTACCTGCTGCTGACCAACTTTATGGAGATGCAGATTTCATTTTCCAACAGGACAAAGCTACCAGTACCGGGTTTAAGGACCAAGGTATCCCTGTTCTTAATTGGCCAGCAAACTCGCCTTAATCCCTTGGAAAATTATAATCATCAAAATTAAAAGAAATAAACACTTGAAATATATCAGTCTGTGTGTAATGAATGAATATAATATACAAGTTTCACTTTTTGAATGGAATTACTGAAATAAATCAACTTTTACATGATATTCTAATTTTATGACCAGCAGCTGTACAGTTTTTCCGTAAATATATGTCCATTTTGAAGAAGCCATCAAAATGTTTCACGTTGGGGCAGAAGCAACTAAAACTGGTAAAATTAATGCTAAAACCACCTCATGGAACAGAAGAAATAGGTTAACTGGCTACAGGTCAGTAACACTCACTACGGCTGTGAACACACCTATTAGTGCATATGGCATGGATGACCTGCACATCTGCAACGACAGCTTCAATGCTAAACAATTTGGAGCAAAATATTTAGTGATCTAGACAATGTCTTTTTCATTAAGCATTTGCTTATTTATGCAAGACAACGGTAAACCACATTTTGCACATTCTACAAAAGCATGAATCAAACATTTGCCGCATGAAAGGAAAATCATGACAAAGCGTTTGGTTTAAATCCCACATCAAGCAGAAAATTTAAATTCAAAATGGGGCTACATTTTTTAAAAATATAGGGTTTAAATGATTTGCACGATTTGTACAGTATACCAGTCTTACGTGGAAACAGGGTTATAGTAGACATGCCTTTGGAGGGCTGCCTAGCTGGCCAGCATATGAATTGATGTCTCTGTCTCTGTCTCTGTGTCTCACTGACTGACTGGCCAACTTAATAAAATGTAAAAATTTTTAATCTGAAGCTATGTCTGACAAAAATGTATTTTTCTTTATTATGTATAAGCAGAGTTATTTAGCAATTAGAACATGACCAATAAGTTCTATTTTTCAGTATTATGTTAAGCCACTGATGTAAGGCTGAAGCCAAGCTAGCTAACGTTAGGTATTCCATGGCAGTAAAAGTTGATTTGGGTTTCAAATATAGCAGTAGGTTATTTCTAAAATTGTGGCTACAGGTCAGGTTCGGTGGGCAAGTTCATGCCTGTACAGACCTCTAATTCCTATATTTAAATACTACCAACTTCAAGCTGCCGTTCTGCATTTTAATTCATAATTATTGGTTCATTACAAATCCAATGCGGTAGAGTTTAAGGAAAGAAAGTGTGTCAATGTCTTATAACTTACGGACGACAATGTATGTGCATTTTGTCACTGTCACAACAAAACCTTGTCTCTCCATAATACTAACTTTAGCATGCAGCATCATATAATATTGTCACGTTAAAACATTTGCAGCATACATTTACTGACACTTCTAACATGTGTATTAGCCCATGCCTGCTCACACACTCAGAGGAAATTAACGAGAAGTACGGAGAGGATGTACTTTCAGCGTTACAGCTGCATACATCATGTTTCTGCCTTCCCACATGCCTCCTCTGGGCTGAAGTGAACTGTTATTGTGTAATATCAAATAAAAGAATAATTTAGGCCGCAAGCTCTCTGAGTAGCATGCAAACTGAACCAAAAATAATGTCTTCCTGAGTGGAAGTCATAGCTTTCGTTATATAAAAAAGAACAGAACAGAACAAAGCAATAATTTCTTCTCAGGAGAAGCAGCTGCTGAATAATATGGTTGGCTTTAGATGAAGGCAACACATCCAGCTTTCAAGAAGATGCAGCAATACAGACACGTTTACTCACAGACTCATGTACACATTCTCATGTTACACAAACTCACATACGCACACCCTCACATTAGTGATGTGCTTGTCCTTAATGTGCAGAAGCTGTTGCTGGGCCATCTGCATGTGGAGAAGGTTTTGCAGAACCAGTCCATTCCCCAGCATGGCACTCTGCAGGACATAGAGAGGAGAAATGTCACAGTCAATGCCCAAGAGTGTATGTGTAAAAACCTATCAGCATCTAAACTCCTGTTCCTGTGAATTTGGATAGTGCCATTTCCACTACCCCCTCATCCACAATACTCAATTTCCTGTGTGCTTTACAACAAAGAGAGAGGGAGAGATAGAGGGGGGAAAGAAAAGGAAAAGAGAAGTTACACAGGGACAAAAAGAAGAATAAAAAGAGAAAAGAGAAAGAAGTAGTTGGAGAGGGTCTGAGAGAAGTGAAAGGAGGAAGAAAGAAAGGAGGACAGAAAGAGGGTGAAAGGGGGGAGAGAAAGAGGGGAAAAAGAAAGAGAATAAAATAATGACAGCCAGAAATACAGGGAGAAAAGGAGAAGGGAAGAGCAGAGAAAGAGAGAAAGACAGAGAAAAAACTGACAAAAAGGAGAGAAGGAAAAATACAAATAAGGCAAAGAGATAAGGAGTATGGGACAACAGCTGTGGTAAAGAGATAAAAATGGGAAAAAAAAGAACAGCAGAAAAGTTACAACGGAATGAAAAAGAGGGAAAAAAAAGAAAGAGGAAAAATAGCACAAAGAGAGAAAAATATTGGCCAAAAGTCAGAAACAGAAAGACATAACTGAAAGAAAAGATTTGAATGGAAAGATTGAGAAAAACAGAGTGTGAGGAAAGAGAAGGATAAATAGGTAGAAAAAGAGACAGACAGAGACAGTAATACAGAGAAAGTGACAGAACTGAAAGATAGGAAAAAAGGGAGATAATGGGAAAAAGAGAAATAGAGTGTGTTTGAGAGCACAACAGAGAGAAGGAGAGAGAATGGATTTGAAAGAGAGTGAGTAAAAAGAGGAGAAACAGAAAGAGGGAAAAGATAGAGGAAATGCAACGATAGAGGAAACAGAGTGAGGAAGAAGAGAGAGAGGAAGATAATGTAGGCAGAAGAGACTGAGCTAGACATAGAGAAAAAAAAAACAGACATAGAGATACATAGATAGACAAAAATGGAGCCAGAGGAAAAGGGGGGAAGAGAGCCAAAGACAGTGGATGAGAAAGAGAGAGGGCGAGAGCAAGGAAGAGGTGGAGACAGGAAGAAAAAATGATATAGATAGGGAAAGGTAGAAAGAGTGACATAGAGAATAGTGAGTGTGTTAGAGAGTGAAATACCTGCTGTGCTTTTCCAAGTTGAAGCAGCGCTGCTGTCAGTGGCGGTCGGAGAAAGGGAACAGCATGAGGGCGAAACTTCCCTGAAAACCAAAAGGAAAAGACGGCTGTGTGGTGGAGACTCGCCAGGAACGAGAGTAAATGAGTAATTAAAAAAAAAAAGACTAAAAGAAGGTTGTGACAGTACAGAAACAACACAAAGAGCATGGGCAATGGCAGCGATCTACATTCTCCTCATATCAAATTCCAGCTTGGGCACTAATGGCAGCTTGTTCCAGAATAGGTGAAGTTTAAGATTTAATCATGGGCTATATTTGGTGGGCTAATTGTGTGTTCTCCTTAAGCTCCAGCTTGCAGGCTTTCCGGAGCTCATTTATCCTCGACCCAATGAAAAGTTCATTTTAATATGTGATTAGATTTTCATCAAAAGAGGGACCTGGTCTGGGCTGCTGAACTGAAGATCAGCTTTTGATAGTGTGACCACACATGGATAGTGTGTTTTTAAGCTCTAGCCTCAAATGCCAGCAATTGAGATTAACTAGAAAAAACCTTCAACTGTTCTGTCTGTATATATACTTTCCTAAAATGTTGTTAATTATTTAGGATTATTTTCATAGCAAATAGGGAAATAATAAACAGGGTCAGCATGTGTGTGTATGTGTTTGTGTATGCGTGTGTGTGTGTGTGTGTGTGTGTGTGTGTGTGTGTGTGTGTGTGTGTGTGTGTGTGTGCGCGCATACCTCCTCGTTTGCCAGCGTGGTATGGTCTCATAAACACCTGAAGGGCAGCTGGATTGGTCATGCTGTTGAGGAGCTGAGCCAGATTCGGCTCTGGCAGCAAACCCTTTTTATTGCTCAGCATCTATAAGAGAACACACACACACTTGTGTCAGGGCCAGAGACACATAATAAGCTCAGTTTTTTCTATTTTGTATTGAGACATTATAATCTATGCTTTCATAAACCCTGAAACAGAGCTGAGTGAAGAAACAGAGTGCATTTTGAGCATGTACCGAAAGGATATGTATATTAGAGAGATACTGAAAGCCACTGCACTTCAAAAAGAGACATAAATATTAAATGAATATAAAATCCACACATGGGCAATCCACAAACCCAGTTCTATCTTATTTCTGTTTAATAGTTTTTATTCCTGTAGGTCTAGCTGTGAGGAAGTGAATACCAATACCACCATGGTTAACATTGTCCAATGGTTAATTTGGGTTTGTGTTCCCCATAGTATTACAGTTCAAGCAATACATCGCTGCTGAGGTCCCGTAGATTTATTAATATCAGTGATAAAGCACCTATTTTTAGTAGCTTGTTACATTACATCAAACAAAGTTCTCTGATATGAGAAAAATCATTTTCTTTATAAGCTGACAATTACCAACTAGCCTACTCGTGTCACAACAATACAGGTTGAACAAGTTAAACACATCATCGTGAAAGCCCACAAACAAGTGCACCTAAATATAACCTTTCTAATGGCTGTAATGTGTTTTATCACATTTTTTTTTTTTTTTTTACAAAAAAACATTTCTAAAAATGAACTAACACAAGCCAACAAAACTGGTAAAGTTCAGTCCCTGTGCTATAGTATTCAATTCAATTTATATAATATATATTGATTTATTATAGTATTATATTGAAATTCTATAGTATTTATATTATTATGTATATAATTGTTTATACTATTTTTTAAGATTGCTTTAAGGCTGATTTTCTGTTGCTTGTGTTTAGGAAAACAACAAGGCACTATAGGTCTAAAAGAAAATACCACTGTCAAGAAGGAAAAAAGAAAACAGTCAAGTATGACAGACAACAGTCAAGTCATACAAAGAAGCTGCTGGATTTCTCAAAACAATCAACTGACCGCCCCTGAGATCAGGCAGAATGCGCTTGGGATTACCTGCACTGTGAGATGCAGAAAATGTAAAGAAGAAGCAAAAAAGCATACTTCTTGATATTTCATGATAAGTTCCCTGACTACTGAAAAACAACTATATTGCAGTTCTGTGGAGGCATGCAAAGTCAGAATGTACAAACTGGATTCCAAAAAAGTTGGGACACTAAACAAATTGTGAATAAAAACTGAATGCAATGATGTGGAGGTGCCAACATGTTCCCTATAGGTGAAAGATCTGGACTGCAGGCTGGCCATTTCAGTACCCGGATCCTTCTCCTACGTAGCCATGATGTTGTGATTGCTGCAGAACGTGGTCTGGCATTTCTTGTTGAAAAATGCAGGGTCTTCCCTGAAAGAGATGACGTCTAGATGGGAGCATATGTTGTTCTAGAACCTGAACATAGTTGTCTGCATTAATGGTGCCTTTCCAGACATGCAAGCTGCCCATGCCACAAGCACTCACGCAACCCTATACCATCAGTGATGCAGGCTTCTGAACGGAGCGTTGATAACAACTTGGGTTATCCTTGTCCTCTCTGGTCCGGATGACATGGTTCCATAAAGAACTTCAAATCGTGACTCATCTGACCACAGAACAGTCTTCCATTTTGCCACACTTCATTTTAAAAGACCCCTGGCCCAGTGCAAACGTCTGAGCTTGTGGAGCTTGCTTAGAAATGGCTTCCTTTTTGCACTGTAGAGTTTCAGCTGGCAACGGCGGATGGCACGGTGGATTGTGTTCACTGACAATGCTTTCTGGAAGTATTCCTGAGCTCATACTGTTATTTCCTTGACGGTGGTATTCCTGTTTGAGGTGCAGTGAAGTTTAAGGGCCCGGAGATCACGAGCATCCAGTAGAGTTTTACGGCCTTGACCCTTACGCACAGCGATTGTTCCAGATTCTCTGAATCTTTTGATGATGTTATGCACGGTTGATGATGATAACATAAAAGTCTTTGCTATTTTACGCTGGGTAACACCATTCTGGTATTGCTGCACTATCTTTCTGCGCAACAATGGTGGAATTGGTGATCCTCTTACCATCTTGGCTTCAGAGAGATACCGACACTCTGAGAAGCTCTTTTTATACCCAATCATGTTGTCAATTGACCTAATTAGTGTTAATTGGTCTTCCAGCTGTTCGTTATATGCTTAATTTCCTTTTTCCATCCACTTATTGCTACTTGTCCCAACTTTTTTGGGATTTGTTGACGCCATGAAATTTTGAAACAACATATTTTTCCCTTAAAATGATACATTCTCTCAGTTTAAACTTTGATCTGTGATTTGTGTTCTATTCTGAATAAAATATTAGATGTTGGCACCTCCACATCATTGCATTCAGTTTTTATTCACAATTTGTTTAGTGTCCCAACTTTTTTGGAATCCAGTTTGTAACTGCTTCACTATGTAAAAAGAACAAAAAAAACTGAACAAGAAGCTAGAAAATAACAAGCCAACTTCAGCTCTTTCCTCTTATGAACCTAATTATGATGTTGCTCATCATACTTAATATCTTACATTTAGGAACAATTAATTGTTTATTTAACAAATACATGTTAACCAGTAAATTATTCGGGTAATATTGACAAAACAAAGCTCCTCAATGTTGTCCGTCTTCGTTAACCAATCACAGGGTTTGTCACATACAGTTTTCATCGCAGTTCACCCAACTATGCCGTCACTACAAATGTGTGCTGTGACTCTAAGGCCGATCTTTAAATGTGTGGTAAAATATCCCAGCAGATTGAATTAAACAATAGAAAGCAAATGTCCTATCTACTTGTACTTCATAGGTGTTTTGACTGGAATTAAAAACAAAGGAAGACATTCTTTGTCTTTTGCACAGTATTGTATGCACACAAATGTTGCACACAAAATAATGTTTTGGTTGTCTTTTTGAAATCCACCTGGCATAGAGTTACTAGACAGTGCGGTAATATAATTTAACCTCTTAGAATGTATGCAGTAGTTAAAAGCCTGAGTGTAAGGGCCAGTGTGTGTGTGTTGGCAAGAATGTTAGAACCTCTGATCTCCTCATTAGATCTGAGATGTCTGCAAGTAGAATGGCTTCATCCCAATCACACTGAAACTCCATCTGCTGTATACTGTACCCCAGGAGGCCAGTACAAACACACACACACACACACACACACACACACACAAGCTAATGCACACATGTACATATACATGTATAAAATTTAGGCATTTCTGCTCAAATTACATGTTTTGTTGATTTCCTAAGTGAATATTAAGTTACATGTTCTCTACAGAGAGCACACTGCTGCACATATTAACGCACTCTTACTGTCGTTGCTAAATATAACATACTGGGATAAGACAAAAACATAAACATGATTAGTGTCAAAGTGACTGTACTTTTTATGTTTTATGTTTAATTTTTTCATTTTTTGTCTAACATGGTCAGCTATGTTCAAACCTTCACATGTACACAAAGGTTCTAGCTAGCGTTTCCACAAGATACAATTTTTGTAGTAGTGTAAGATGTCCTAATGCAGTTGTGAGTGATGAGTGAGGAGTGGTGGCCCCATGACTCATACGCGTCTGGCAGTGTGAGGATAAAGCAACAGACTGTGATTCAAAATAATGGATCACGATCCACACAAAATATCCACTTTGACATCCTAGATGTTGCTATGGTATAAAAACTGAGATACCCTACTTCTGCAGCTGAATTAATAATTTAGATAATTAACACTACACAAAAGGTCAATAACCAGTAAGTCACATACCAAGGGATTCCCAGGGATTCCCCAGTCCATTATAAACCATCCCTGATCTCTAAGCACTTTCACGATGTCTTAGGGTTTTCAAGTCTCCTTTATACACCCCTTCGTTTTTACCTGTTTTGTTAAAAGGTCTTTGTGTTTCATTAAGTACTAAGCTTGTTTCTTTTGTGTTTTTGCTTGTTGTGGCCCTTGCATGTTATCCTGGTTTTTGGCGTTATAGATCTGTCTCTGATATTGCCTTCTTGTGTCTGGACTCTGATTATTAGACCGTCCATAATAAGCCACTTGCACAAGCAACCTGCTTCAAGTTCTACGTATGTGCCAATACTAAGTCTTTTTCAAAAGTATATTTGTCTCCAATGAAACAACTGTATAAAGAAACCAGGAAGCACATTAAATATAGTAAAATTTTACACAACATATGCTAGGCTGCCAAATACTTTTATATACACTCATTTCACATACTAGTAGTACGAGCATAGAGGATCACACACTGGACTGATAAGGGGTGCACCGAAATGGGACTTTCAGAACTCTTTGCCAGCACCTCTGTCTCGCTTCTTTATTGTCTAGCTTTCACATCCATAAAGCAAAGATGACAGTCTGGACAATTCTCATCCTTGTTAATACATATTACACATTAAGATGCTTTTAAGTTACTTCATCTTTGTTTTGAGTGCCAATCTGTGTTGTAGTTCTTGACTGATGTGTACTTTTACGTTTTTTCCACCAATGTGAAATGGGTTTTGTTCCGCTTTGCGCACCTTTTAAACTGTTCGGCAGATTTTCACCAAAACCAAAAAGGTCTGGAACCAAAGAAAAGTAGGTCCTTTAACACAAACTGTGATGACATCCATGGGCTCCCTGGTTAGCACCAAGCTTCTACAAAGCATGAAAGGAACCAATTCAAAAACCAGGGTTCTGCTGGTTACAAAGGGCTATTTGTAGATAATAATTGTGATTTAAATAAGCAAAAAGTTGTCTACCACTTCTACATTTTCACTATTTACGGTAAGGTTAGCAGTTTTGTTCCAACGTCGTAACCTTTCTCCCATCTGTTAACGCTGTTCTTTAACCTTCTCTACAAGGGCTTTCCAATCTTCTGGTCATTTTCCATGATGAGTCTTGTGTCATCTGCAAATTGGTTGCAAAATGTTATTGATGTTTCTTCCACTTATCTTAAATGCTGAGTCATCTTTCTCCTGTACTGGTGCTCTCATAATTTCAGCATACAGGCGGGATAAGTATGGCAATAGTGGGCAGCCTTGTCTGACTCCATTGCCAATGAAGAACCAATATATTACTTTATTCACTTCCGAAAGTCTCCTGTGCTCCAATATTAATTGTAGTCATTATGCAATACCTTTTTGATAACCACTGCTAGATAAAGTTTCTGCATAAATTAAAATGCTTTAAGAAACTTGGACTCTTGTAACTTCATAGGAACCAGACACATGGAACAGTTATGAATATTCTCTCTGAGACATGGTATTTCAGTAGTTGTGTGATAAAGTTTTGGACTATTACTTTATTGAATTCATTTCTTTTAATCCATTCATGCTGGAGGGATACATGATTGGCATTCTTAAACAAAACTTAATAACAAAAAATGTGTTATTTTAAATTTACCAATAATTTACTACTCAGAAGACTGATGGTATCCAATGTTTGTTATGCGCTTTGAGTTTTCTGAGAAGACGCAATACAAATTTGTATTATTATTAAAAGAAGTAGCCATAGTGGTACAGTAGTTTTATGGAGAGTACACATAATGGCTATATTTGTACGGAAAGTAATGGTTCCCATCACCACCACTGCAAAAATCTCTTTACAATCATTATAAAGGCTATATTTACCAACTTTACTGTAGGATATAGTAAATAAGGCTACAGCACCCACATCAGCTTGTCGTGGTTCCAATAGATGTCATTCATTACAACATTTACAATACGCCAGTTTGAGGAAAGTTAGTCTTTATGACAGCTGGCATTTACTAAAATAAGCGTTATAAACAGTTCCGTAAAGGTATGTCAACTGTCATGGCAAGGTTTTTTAACTGTATTGCATTTAATTCAAATAGTATATGGCAATTTGTTCAAGTAAAAACAATTTCTGGCAAAATAGTTGGCTTTAGATTATATGTGCTTAGGTGACTTTATCACAACGCTGCATATCCACCTATATAGCAGTTTAACTCCACCCAAATACAATAACAAATCTGTAAAATTAGCGTTTTGTTATGAACTGCTTCTTAAACGATGTTTACATTTACATTAAAGCATCCCTTGATCAACACAATGAATTGAATTGAAAACTTGAATTGGCACATCTCTAGCCACAGCTGATAAGGACTACAAATGCCAAAGCAGCAGTGAAATTCTACTGCCCCCTTTATATCTAACTGAATGTGATAGACATATCCAGTGGCCATGCAAAGACTCTTCCTCTATCATCACAGCTCTCAGCCTGTGAGGAATAAGCAGGGCCAGTGGAGACACCTGCAAGTCCTCAGGCCTCTCCAATTTTGCTCTGCCATGAAAACACAGGAAAGTCAAACACTGGCAGGGGCTTTCGCACCAGCCCAAGGCTCAGGCTCCACTGGAGTGAGGCTTGCGCCCCCTCAGTCTGAGTGTGAGTGTGTGTGTGTGATTCAGTGCAACAGAAGCAGGCACATTTGTCATTTGAGCAGAGTGTTGCTCGTGGCTTGGAGGGCTAGGTCTGCAGAGAAATGTCAACTTGAATTCATTCTGTTGGATTTGATGTGTTTCGAGGATAGGAAGAGATGGATGGCAGGGTTTACAGAAAGAAGAGAATGCAGCAGGCGTAAAAGAGGCAGGCAGAGAAGAGATGAGGAAAAGACTAAGGGGAGGAGAGCGGAAGAGAGAACCGAGGAGAGGAGGAGGATGTATGCACTTTTTTGTAAAGAAAAAATCGTTAAAAAAGGAAAATAAAACAAGGCCCCTGAGATATTTACTTCCCTGCTTTGTGGCTCTTCCGCTGATGCTAAATCAACGAAGGCTCTGATGTAGCGAAAGCTTAAAAAACAGCACAACTGCCTACACAGCTATGTCCAAAGGAGAGGAAGACAGAGTAAAGAAAGTTCGATAAGCACAATTAAGCGTATTGATTCAAGAAGAAAGACGACCTATTTGGATCAGTGGGGAAAAAAAAAAAAAATCCATGCCTGACACCAATCCGCCGAGACCACTATCTGAAAACATACAAAAACGTGCGAGTGTGTAGGCGTGTGTGAGTGGGCTCCTTTCTGTTCATTGGTCCTTTAAACAATGAAAGTAACACTTTTCTAAGAAAACGTTCAAAAAAACAAAAAATCAAGCTGCGGCAGGTGGGAATCCCAAGCGAGTGTTGTGCATGCTCAGATGAATGCTTAACACCATCAATGAGGATGGTCTTGCTGCTGATGCTGGTGTAGATAAGCCTGGTACAAGTCTTCCACTATACCAGTCCCACATCTCTAAAATAGCAGCCTGCTTTATTTCCAGCCTGGGAAATGCAGCAGAGAGGGCTATGTATGTTACAGCAGTGTGTGAATACTGTAATTAAAGTGCCACTGCCTCTGCCTCTACCCTCACGTCTTTTGGATTGTATGAATTTGTGGGTAAGAGCTTGTGTATGCTTTTCAGAGTCTTTGGTTTTTCCTGCTTTATCTTGAAAAGCAAAGATAAATTAATTTACTTTTTCTTTATTCATAAGTCAGGGTATATGAGCATGCAAGTGTGTACATAGCTTTGTAGGGTTGCAGCAGTATACTGGGTTCACAATGTACTATCCTATAAAAACAGTTATCATACAGTTGACGTTTTATTATTACCAGTATTGAAAAAAATGCAATAGAGCAAAGAATCTCGACTGTCTTAATAGCCAGTAATGGGTACACTGCATCTATAGTGGAGGAAATAAATATTTGATCCCTTGCTGATTTCGTAAGTTTGCCCACTGACAAAGATACGAACAGTCTATCATTTTAAGCGTAGGTTTATTTTAACAGTGAGAGATAGAATATCAAAAAGAAAATCCAGAAAATTACATGGTATAAAATATATAAATTTAATTGCATTTTGCAGAGAGAAATAAGTACCAAACATTAAGAGTTCTGGCTCCTAGAGACTAGTTAGATGCTCCTAATCAACTCGTTACCTGCATTAAAGACAGCGGTCATAAATTGTCACCTGTATAAAAGACACCTGTCCACAGACTCAATTAATCAGTCAGGATTCTAAGGATGTAAAGGACAAGATCATAGACCTGCACAAGGCTGGAACGGGCTACAAAACCTTAAGTAAGACGCTGGGTGAGAAGGAGGCAACTCTTGGTGCCATTGTAAGAAAATGGAAGAAATACAAAATGACTGTGAATCGACCTCATTCTGGGACTCCATGCAAAATCTCACCTCGCGGGGTATCCTTGATCATGAGGAAGGTGAGAAATCAGCCTAAAACTACGCGAGGGGAACTTGTTAATGATCTTAAGGCGGCTGGGACCACAGTCACCAAGAAAACCAATGGTGACACATTACGCCGTAATGGATTAAAATCCTGCAGTGCCTGCAAGGTCCCCCTGCTCAAGAAGGCACATGTGCAGGCCCATCTGAAGTTTGCCAATGAACACTTCTGATTCTGAGAGTGATTGGGAGAAGGTGCTGTGGTCAGATGAGACAAAAATTGAGCTCTTTGGTATTAACTCAACTCGCCATGTTTGGAGGAAGAGAACTCCAACTATGACTATGACTATGACTATGACCCAAAGAACACCGTCCCCACTGTCAAGCATGGAGGTGGAAACATTATGTTTTGGGGGTGTTTCTCTGCTCTTCCATGTACCGCAAAATCCTGAGTAATAACATCCGTCCCTTCGCCAGGATATTAAAAATGGGTCGTGGGTGGGTCTTCCAGCACGACAATGACCCAAAACATACAGCCAAGGGAACAAAGGAGTGGCTCAAAAAGAAGCACATTAAGGTCATGGAGTGGCCTAGCCAGTCTCCAGACCTTAATCCCATAGAAGACTTATGGAGGGAGCCACCAAGTATTAAGTCTTGTTTGATAGAGGGATCAAATACTTATTTCTCTCTGCAAAATGCAATTAAATTTATATATTTTATACAATGTAATTTTCTGGATTTTCTTTTTGATATTCTATGATATTCTTTGACTTCACTGTTAAATAAAGCTTTCCCTTAAAATGATAGACTGTTTATATCTTTGTCAGTGGGCAAACGTACAAAATCCGCAAAGGATCAAATATTTATTTCCTCCACTGTACGTACCAAAGTAATATGCACAGGAGCATAACTCCTATGCAGCAGAGAAAGGCTGTCCTGTAACTAAAATACACACTACTGCAGCAAATTGGCAACTAATTTGACTAGTCACAACCAGTAGAGTTTTAGGGGAAAAAAAAAACTATCAAATAAATAATCAGCAGGTTAATCCATAATATCATTCAGATACAAAATACTGTCATACCATGAAAATCTTTAATGCGCATATTTGGGCAGTAAGTGCATTTCTCCTCAAACGATATAAGAACATACTAATTAAACAAACCAACACAATTAAAACATTAATCTATTACAGTTGAAAAACAATATTTGCTGATATTTCATTTTCTTTGCTTCTCAATGCTGCCCATTGCATGGATTTGTTCAATTCCACAACCAACACAATTTTATCATTCACCTCAGGTGTAATCACTGTATGGAAAGCAGGGTAGAAGTTGTTGTCTAAGAAGAAAAATGTGTCATTCTTTTTTTTTTCACCAAACCCCTTTTTTTAATAAAGTATAACAAAATGAAGGACTGTTCAGGCAAACCATGTACTCGATGATATTAGGGCAGTTACCTAGTGCTAAAAAAGAGTGCTAAAAATGGCCATATCATTTTCACAACATTTAAAAAATAGAATATGTTTCTATCTACGATAGCACCAACACATCTGGAAGTCATTAATTTTGAATGAGAGGAAGCAACACACTGTACACACAATGCAGACAACAATGACAACACAATCAAGCTCAGTTATGCAGTGGCATATGTGGTGGTGAAAACCAATCAGAAAGGATACACACTGCACTAACTTCGGTTCCTGATTAAGGTATCTTCTTTTGTGGTAAGCTGATCACAGCAGTTAATAAGTTTACCACACTGTATGGAGCCCACATTTATATACTGGCTCCATACAAAAATTGTAGTGGAACAAAATGTCTACTGATTTTGTAACGACGATGACAATAAAACTTAATGAAACGACAGATTAGCTTGTTAGCTAATAAATATCACCTAGTTAATTCTGCCCTACATGCTTTTAACTATGTAGTTCCAAGGACTGCACAATCCAAACAAACCAGCAACTTCTTGAAGGCTAACTAAGTGCAATTTAATCATGTATAAAATATAAAGGTACTGTTTTTCATTCACTCACCAGTCCATAAGGTCCCTGTAGGGAAACTAAGCTTTGTTTCTGTAATATGTCCTTACAGTCCACTATAATATCAAGAAAACCAGCACATTTACATATATGTATAAAGTTCCATCTATTCACATTATAAGGAGCATTACTGCCCAGGCTGCTTTTTAAATGAGGCACAATAAAGGACAGCTAAGAAAGGAAGAGCATTTACATATATTATATAGCATGATCAACAATAGCCTGTTTAATTCTTTAGTATAAAGAGTAGCAGTAAAAAATGGTCACAACCACTGACTAAATAAGGCAACACAGTGATAAACATAAAGTCACAATTTATTGTGTTAATCTTAACTTCATTGCTGTCCAAATCAAAATATATATGGTTGTTTCACTTTCTAGATTATTTGAGCACAACAACCATTGATATTAACATTTTGTAAAAAAAAGTATTGATGATTCAACCAAGAGTAACAATCCAAAATAATTTTACACTCACCTACACTGAAAGTAAAGACTATCTTGCAAAAGGAGCATGTTGGAAAACTCAGGATGGTGTCAGTGTTTGTTCCATGCTTACAATGTATATTAATACCTTCTACTATCATTTTGTCCGGTGGCCTACTTCTTTTAAACTGTATTTGTTTGTATGTTTGTGTATGTGCTTTGTTTTGCTCACCACTCCTTGAGCAGCAATGAGTGCAGCAAGCGTGCTGCGGCCGGCTGTTCCTGGGCTGCACAGAGAGAGGCGAATCTCGTGGCCCTGAATGATGTGCCGATCCATCTCCAGCAGCATGGCCTCTGCCTGCTCTGCTGTTTCATACTCCACCACAGCAAAACCCCTTACTGGACTGCCCTCATCCTGTGCCAGCTACAACACACAAACACATAGGATTTCACATTTAATACATTTACATCCTACCTCAACAACACTGACTAAATACTTAAATTTATTAATAAGAGAGCACAATTAGGATATACAGGATATAATGGAGGATATAATGGAGTTCACTTTATAAAGCACTGTAGGTCTGTTTATTACTATTACACTATCTTTAAATTTAACACACCATGCTCTACTTTGTCGGTTTCAACTTTTTATATGTCAGAAAAACTAAATATTTTTATGTACAAGGTGAATTGTGGAAAAATTCTGATACAATGCTTTTATTGTGTTGACCAACCCAATTAAATTATATCATATACAGTAATAACTCATACTATCACAGTTATCACTAACAAAATCAAAAGTTCTTACATGTTTTGTTTTATGTTATTATTATTATTAAATCATCCTGCATTGTTGAAAAGTAAAATAGCAGATATTTAATTATGATTTTAATGAGAATTATTTGTGCAAATAGTCACAAGAAAGTTAAACCAACAGTTTTGTTTGACCTTAAAACCGACGATAAGAAGCGTAAACTCAAACCTGATGAGTTTGTGTAAACCAAACCGACGATAAGAAGCATAAACTCAAACCTGATGAGTTTGTGTAAACCAGAATGAAATGTATTTAACTACACAGCCATGTAACTAATTTTGTACTATTTTAAGTGTTACCTATTTTAAGTGACTGTCATATGCATGCCCTATGATATCAGAATCATATTAGTATTAGCAGACAATTTCTTGAAAAATTATCAGCATAGAACAATGTTTAGAGTCAACTGCTATTTAAAACCAACTTTGATAATGGGTTTATTGTACTCCAGATGGAAAGAACATACAGGCAATGCTTGGGCATTCCACCAAAATATTTGCTGTTTGTGTGATTTTAATACGATTGAAACCCTATAAAAAATAAACTGTATATTTCTCTGTTATGCTAATCCAGGTAGATCGAGTTCAAGTCATCTCAGCTAGCTTAACCTTCAACCTTAGTCCAGAGCAGGTAAAGAGACGCAATGACATAAAATTATTTAGAACATGAATCATACATACAACATTAAAGTGATGTGATTACAGTTAAATAGTAACACAGTTAAGCAAAACAACAATACAACTCTAGACTTGGGAGTTAAGCTGTTCAAACTCAGAGAAACTTAAAAACTGTCCTAACAAAAAATATGATTTCTGGGTTATGCACAGAAACCTGATTCCATTCATGGTTGTCGTAATGCAAGTGTATGAAGCATTACCATACTGATCATGCAACACTATTTCAGATTACTTGAATATAATTTCTGGTTGGAAAAGCAACACAAAGACACTACAGAATTACATCGTCATTAGGGTTTACGAGTCTGTCTTTAGAATTTATAGTATAAAGTGAAACATTAAGTGCTCTTCTGTAGGAGATAAGCCATGAGTATTCTGCTGTGCAGTGATGCCTTCAGAAGCTTCCAACCTTTTTGCATGTTCTGCTGCAATGTAGATGATTTTAGGCATTACACATCAACATGCTCAACAAGTAAATGACTTTCCAGAGTCAGTGAAAATAGCCATGAACACTGGCTTGATGTCATCATTTCTACCCAGGAGCTGATCTAAAACTAGACTTCCTCTCTCCCAGAGCATGCTGTAGTTCTAGGAAGCAAGTCAACTCCTTGTTTATCACTCTTTCCACAGCTCCTGATAGGGTAGAGACTTGGCCTGCACTGGTAGGGCTCAGATTCACTGCCGCCTTTGCAAATGGACAGTGAAGGATTAGCGTAACATGAAGCATAATAATCACTGCTATTTGCATGGCAACCACACATGGTGTGGACTGAAGTAGTCCTGGGAGATATACCTGATTTTGATTTTTAGCAGCAATATTAACAGATGACAAAAACTTTGTCTGTGCCATTTCACACATTAAAATGCATAAAAACATAAATTATGGTTCACCTACAATTTCCACAAATGACTCCAAAAGTAGTCAATCAGCCAAGACCATGATTTGTGTTTGAATATTTGTTCAATTGCAATAGAAGTCTAGATTTCTCAGGGTTTGCTTTAGAGCTAGGAGGCTAAGGTAGATTAAAAAAACAAACAAAAAAAGGGCTATTTGTTCAATAAAATTGCTTGTCTTATTTACAGTTTTCATTATATTTAGGAGGGGGTTAATATGATGATATTTTATCGTTACTGTGAGAAATTATGTTAAAATATGCTTTTCATATACAGCCCATGTCAAGTTCATAATTTATTGTGTTAGTATTGAGCAACCAGATTAAGGTAGCAATGATTTAGGTAATTTGTTTTTAAAACCTCAATATCATTTAGTAACACAATATATTTGAAATATATATAGTGATAATGAACTGTATTAATAGCAGCCAGTAAAAGATTAAATGCTTACAGAAGCTCTTCTTAACAGACTGTTATTATTTGTGCCAGCACTTAGCAGTAAATGAACTTTAATAACTACAGACACACCCAAATACTTTAACCTGCACATATAATCTCAAACTCCCTTCATAATTACCAACCAGTGTTTCTGAGAGTTACAGTCCTGCTGGAGCCCACAGTGGGAATTGAGAACATTTACAAGGTGAACGTATTCACACATACACAAACACCAACACCCACGCACACCATCCAGATGTGTCGGAGCGCTTTTGCCTTTCATCTGTGTGCGTCAAGCCTTTGACATTGCCACCAGGGAGTCCATCCACACTCAGGAGAAGGACAGAAAGGGAGAGAGAGAGAGCGAAATAGAGAGAGAGAGAGAGAGAGAGAGTGAGAGAGAGAGAGAGAGAGAGAGAGAGAGAGAGAGAGAGAGAGAGAGAGAGAGAGAGAGAGAGAGAGAGATGTACTATCAAAGCCGCTTCAGCTACATTTTCTTCCTCATGCCTCCTGAGGTTAATTTCAGGAGCTAATTACTTTCAGACCTACTCTCTGGACACCCACAGCCTTTAATTATTCTACAAAGAATAAAACAAATTCTCACACAGGTCAAATATAACAATATTTAGTAGTAACCACAGGCATGATCATGATTCACTATGAATTACTCTACATAAAAAAAAAAAAACATTTGTGAATTTGTCAGGTACAACATGCACAAATTTTAACATTTTAAATGATTTAGTATAGCAGTCCCATCAACCAAACTTCCATCCCCGGGGCAAAAAGAGTTCCCTACTGTTACAATGTTCCAGCCATCAAGTCTTTCTAGAAGCAATGGTTTCAAAATGTAGGGATGCAAACTAGATGCGCAAAGTGTCAGTAGATGTAGGCGGTGCATATGATTTACCCAATGTAATGTATGCTCATAATTTGCTAATTATCACTAATACTGGAAAGCATTCAATTACAAGAGATCATTTAGTGTTATATTTCTAGCTAATGCTCAGTATAATTTCTATATGCTGTGTTTCCCAAACATACGTCATTCTTTGGCACAGTACCAAGTCAAATTAGTGTATTTATACTAACTAAAAAATGTTTAGCATTTTTATCATTTTAATTTGAAGGAGTCCCAAAATGGCCCTTTCCACTTGGGTGATCTTCACTTGCAAAAAAAAATTTATGACAAGAAACTCCATACAGGTGCATTACCACAAATTAATGGATAAATGATGGATTTCCTCAAATATGTCATAAACTTAGCTTTTCAGCTCTGGCAGCCACAAAAAAAAATAGAATTGCTCCTTCTGCCCAGAGAAAGGCAGAGAGAGAGGCGTTTTGGCTAAAGGCAGAATGCTAGAGTTCAGATGAAGAGTCAGTTTCTTTGCCCACAGGGGAATGAATGAGTAAGTGAAGTGGAGAGAAAGAGCAAGTGAGAGGGAGAAATTGAGAGAGGGAGGGTTGGAGGCATTGATTGGCCATTGGCAGCTGGTGCTATGGAAATGACAGCAAGCTAGAAAGAAAGATAAAGAGGGAGACAGAAAAAAGGGAAATAGAAGGAAAGGGGGAGGAACAGACAACTGGACAGAGGACAGACAGGCATGTGTCAGAGGGTGTATGAGGAAATGAATGCATGATTGACAAGAGTGTCTGAACCAGGCAAATAAAAAAAGTGTGTGTTAGAAGCAGAGAGACCGAAAGAGACAGTGTGAGTGAGCAATCATGGGAGAAATAAGACTATATACATGCCAAAAAAGAAGAGCGTTGGAGAGAGAAAGAAAAAAAAGAGAGACTGACTGATGTAACTAAGAAGAGACAGAAGGAAGGAGGATTTTTTTTTTTTTGCAATGCTGAAACCTGAAACCATCATACGATGATCAGGTATTAATGGTATTAATATAGCACCAGTTACATGTCCCTATAGAAATCATCTATAGAGTCCCTAAAGATCTCACTGTTCAGCATCACAAACTGGATTTTTGCTTACATATAAATCTTGCAATGATTTTTGAAAAAAACACACGCACATGTACATAGGCATGCATGCATGAACACATACACACCCCAACATTGGTGTGCTTTTGGCAGCAGTGAGCTGTGTGGGGTGTTACCTAAGGCTAAACTGTGCCAGCTCTTTAACACAGACGGGACAGTGTATGAAATTGTCTATATATAGAGCAAGAAAGCATTTACATCTGTCATGTAGCAGAGTGCCAAGCAGTTGTGTGTGTTTGTGTGTAACAGTAACCAGCGAATGCAGACTGCTCCCAGAAGAGGAGTCCACCTTGTAAGGGACATACTCACACTGTCTCAGTTTCAGCTTTTCAACACCAGTCCAACTCGCCTAACCTCCACCACACATACAAGTTTGTTTTTAGAATTTCTCAGGAAGTGGTTTCATACATATGTCCAGTATGCATACAATACAATGTCAAAGTCAGAGACCACCCATCATGAATTGTTTTTAAAGTCAAAAACTACAAAATATATTTGAAGGAAAGTAAAAAAAAAAAAAACGTTTTAAATGTAATTACAGCCATTGTCTTTACAGATTTAATTCTTTTTATGAGACTTTTTCAAAGAAATCTGATCATTTCTGCGCCACCGAAGTTCAGTCATGGTTGCCTTTTCTGTTTCTTACATTCCAAGTCACATTCCAAGTGCAATACACATTCAGTGACAATGTGGTCTGTGGCCAGTCAGTTGTTCTAAAAGCAGTACCTCCTTTCATAGTGTTGACCTGTCTTGTCTCAAAGTGGTAGGACAAAAACACCTGTGGATCTTTTCAAATCTGAGAGTAAAGAGTGAAGCCTGATTTTGTCCTCTCTCATAAAGCTTTAAGTACTGTTATCTGATTTTAACAGCAACATTAGCCTAACATCTGCTGCAAACTGAAGAGGCACATATTGGATATCAAATGATGTATTGGCTGATCTAGTTCACTTGTAGTAAGTGATAAACCATGCTAATTTGATTCTTTGTCAAACTGTTGTTTTAATGTGGGGGCTCTGTCTAACTAACAAATCTAAACCTTACCCTCACCTCAGTAACAAAAATAGAAAAGGGATTTGGCCGTCCAACAGAGGGTGTGTATTGATGTCACTTACCCGTCAGTCAGAGTGAGTGGTAAAACAGTCTACAACAAAGCAGTGTTTATTAGGGGAAACTGCAAAACTGGGAATAAAACAAGAGTTTATATTTAAAGAAAGCTGGACTTCAGTCCCAAATAGAACTTCCAAATCTTGTCTAAACTTGTCTTGTAGAGCTCCCCTTACAAGAAAAACTGCTACTCTCTAGCTAACACTGTCAAACCTTAGAGAACCCCCAACCCCTTACCCTTGATTGTGGAACATAGAGCTCATCGTCACGCATGTTTTAAAACTTTATACAGATACTGTTACACATAACATTAACAGAAATGCAATATTTAATTGATAAGAAGTCAATACACAATATATCCCAATGTATGATTTTAACCCAAAATCTGCCAGTCTTGAAACAACATGCTATCTATAACTCCTTTAATGATGCAGCCGTTACATTCTGGCACCACATGCTTTACTGCAACTGTTACACCATTTGTAGGTGGAATGGGAAAAATTCAAATAGGAAGCTGACTTCAGCCTCCGTTTGCTTCTCTTGTCTTTGGCAGTCTGTAAATATTACCCAGAATTCTTGCTGAATCTAACATCTAATATTTTTGCATTCACACTAAACACAAAGAACATATCTTTTACACTGAAAACAGCTTTCTATCACTGACAGAGACAGAGGGAGAGAGAGATATAGAGAGAGATGCAGTATGCTAGCATACATGAGTCTTACAAGTGCCTGTCTTGCAACAGACTGTAGTCAGACTTGGTAGTGGTATTTTCCTCTTCTTTTTGTGTGACTAAATTTGTTTTTGTTTTTTACTGTAAAATACTGTTAACATTGTCTATACCAACAAACGATGCTGGGAAGACTCCTGAAGTTACATTAACCCACCATTCATCAATAAATAACTGTAAGCTACTCTGGGTAAGGGGGTTTACAAAATACATTAACAGAAAATGTAAAAGTGGGGCAGGATTCTGACAGGATGCTATATCTCAACTGAGAGGGGGCTGATATTCACAGGTTGCTGTTTTGGTTGTGGTAGAAGTATCTTAAAATCAAGGATTAGAAACTAGAGTGAAATGTGCAGAAATGTAATGGCGTGTAGAAACCTATTTTAGCCTCGCTTAAGAATGAACATCAGCCATGCCCACTAAAATTTAATTAAATAGCATATGAAAAGTGCTGACATCCACAGTTTGGGAAGGCACATAGCTTAATGTATAGACTGCCTTTGCTGCTACTCCACAGTTGTTCTTTCCAGCTGGGCTGGAACTTGAGTTATATGTAATATATTATATGTGGGGGAGTCATTTTGGTACATTTTAAGAGAATTTTGGAATTTGTAAATGCAGGATATGAATTTGAAAGAAGAGACAACATTGTTTGATATTTATTTATGTCAGTTCTGTGTGGGACAATGTTAATACAATTCCATTTTAAGAGTTTCTATGAAATATTTATAGCAGTCAACATTTTGTGTTGCATCTACCACAAATAGCAGTGTAGTAATCTTCAGCTATTAAATACTGATTAGGGTTCAATCAATGTGTATAAATGAACCTACTGCCCTTTTACAGCATTTGTATTGTGAAGGTTTCATATCTTATGCTGGATATCTGCACATGTACATATAAGAGGTGTAGTATAGCAGTGTAGTAATCTTTAGCCATTAAATACTTCTTAGGGTTCACTGCCTACATTACCTTTAGCAAAGCTATACATACAGTGGTGTGTATTTTATACTATGACAATATTATCCCAAGGGGGAACTGACTTCAACCCAGTGAGTCTCTCACACTGTTACAGGTCTCCTGCATCTCCTGACCTTAAAAAACAAGCGCATCAATACAGCTCCCTTCTTCATTCACTCTCTCACACATACATGTTCCATACTCTGTGAGGGCTTCCCCACACGTCTTCTGCTCTCCAACCAAGTCTGTAGTAAATGGCTGACCTTTAGAGCAACAACAGGCTGGAGAGAGAAGGACTCTGGGAAAAACAGAGGGCTTGTACATTTAGTTTTCTTTGTGAAAGACACTTTAGGATTGGATGCTCTGAATTCACTCTCAGGTGGCTGCTTAAAAAGTTTAACAAAAAAACCTATAAAGTACATTTTCACACCCTGCAGCGTAATACGTGACGACTACTTATCTGAACCTAGAACTATGCATGTCTCGAACACCTACCTGTTTCTGTTTTCCATCACATAACAGAAAAATGAAAATTATGGAAAATTATATAAATATGGTGGTCAGACTGACAATTAATGACTTTACAGCTTAGAAAGCTTGGTACTACAACGAGAATGGGTAAAGAAATTCAGCATGAGTATACGGATGCAGTACGGTTGATTGTTGGAAATCAAGACAAAATTACTAATGTGGTTATTACTGTATCATGCTATAGTCTGGATTTCATGAAAATGTACAAATATGTAATTCTACAATTGTATTTTAAAAACGTACAGTAGCATATTCATTGTTTTTATGCTAGAGAACCATGTTGTCTAAACTCTCCACTCCAGGGCTGTGTCTTATATTTGAGCCAGAACTTCGTATCTGTTTAAGTTAAGAAAAAGGAAGCACAGAAAGATTCCTGCAGCTGGCTAAAGGCTACTTTAGCCCAAAGGAGAAGTGCTGCGGCCTCTTGATATGATAAGTGCTTGAGTACAGTTATAGTAAGATGCTGAGTGGCACTTTTTTGTTGCATCTACTAGGCAGTAGCTTGTAGCCTTAAAAGTACTTTTTTTTCTAATAATGGCTTACAAATTTGTCGAAATGGGCATTTCAGTTCAATACAAAATCAAAAAATGAAATGAGATACCCATTCCTATGCTGTACCTCACTAGCTGGAGGAAAAACACCTGAATGTAATTTACCTACCCAAATTTATCTGCTCACATACACACAAACACAACGACTCCACTGTCCTCTGTTCTGTCAATATGCAAATTCCTCTCTGACTGTGTGTGGTACTGGTGCTGTGAAGCCTCAAAAATGTACCATGATTAACATCATGCAGTTGTAAAGTCTCATGCAGTCTCTCCCTTTAACTAAGCCTTTGTGAAGCCACAAAGCTAATCAGAGCAAAACATTCCCCACAAGGAGCATCATAATCAACAAAACAACTAAGGTGGAAATTAAAAATGGAAAAATGGTCTACATTTCTTAATGTAGTTTTCAAAATGTCATATCAATTTGTTAAAATGAACCCAAATGTGGTGATAAATAATTCAAAATCAGAAAGAAATAAAGGATCAATATTAACATTTTCACATCATTAAAAATTCATGTGTATGCTTTGACAAAGTGAATTGTGTATAAATGAACCTACTGCCTTTTACAGCATTTGTATTTAGAGGGTTTTGAAGGTTATATATCTTATGCTGGATATAGCAGTGTAGTAATCCTCAGCCATTAAATACTTCTTAGGGTTCACTGCCTACATTACCTTTAGCAAACCTATACATACAGTGGTGCGTATTTTATACCTTGACAGTACCATGCCAATACACAGTCCTACACATGGGAACTGACTTCAACCCACTAAGCCTCTCATCCTGTTACAGGTCTCCACCAACTGCATCTCCTAACCTTAAAAACAAGAACATCAGTGCAGCTTTACCTTCATTCAGTCACATATGTTTTTACTCTGCAGGACATAATGTCTGAAGGGCTATGAGTATGGGAACTTTTGGGAACTTTTGTGAACTTTGGAAGCTGTTCTTGTTTCTGTGCCTTTATAGCTAATATATGTAAATTAGTTTTGATTGGATTACTTGCTCTTACAACTTTAGCATGAAAGGGTGAAGCTAAAGCACTGTAAGCTATGTACGCGGGAGCTTTAAAAAGCTGCAACATAAAAAAATGTGTGTGTACATGTGCCTGACAGTTTGAAGGGACAAAGACAACGGTCTCTCGGACTGTGTGAGGAGGCCAGGCCAAGGGTCACAAGACTCAATGCTTGTCAACCTTTATGTCAAACTGACACAGAGAGAGAGAGAGCGAGAGCAAGCAAGAGCGCGAGAGAGAGAGAGAGAGAGAGAGAGAGAGAGAGAGAGAGAGAGAGAGAGAGAGAGAGAGAGAGAGAGAGAGAGAGAGAGATAGAGAGAGAGACACAGAGAGAGAGAGAGAGAGAGAGAGAGAGGAACGGAGAGGGAGAGAAAGACAGAAAAAATAGAAACCGAAATAGAGATAGATAGAGAATGAGAACAAAAGAGAGAGGCAAGAAAAAATGTGAGACAGAGAGATAGAGACAAAGAGAAAGAGAATCAGATGCAGTTGGAGTTCTATATGTAAGTATACGTGTCTGTGACAAAATTAGACGTTTAAAAAGGGGAACTGACGAACACAATCTCGAATATCAGCGTGAAACCACATGAACAGAAACTAGGAAGAAGCACATAAGCAAATTACTGGCTAGTCTCTCTGCATGTCTACATATGCACACCCACCCAACACCACTGCTTGAGTGCGCTATGCTTCAGTGTGGTATTGCAACATTGCTGGAACATTCTATGTGTTGGGCTTGTGATGCTGGTCAGGACACTTTCTGAAGTGTGATGGATGACCTCACTAATCCACTTCCCATACAAAGGTCAGAAGAGTTCCAGAAAAGCAGACACATCAGTCTCCCAGAAGCAAAGACAGAGAGACATACAGTAAGAATGAGTAAAAGAGATGAGAGACCAGTAAAACCCCAATTTCAACCATCTGTACTCTTCTGAAACATATTTAGTATCAGGCCGGCCTCATTCACTCAGCATTGTAAGATTAAGTATGTTTACATGCAGACTAATAAAATGACCAGCAAGCAGATTATTCAAAGTGAACATGTAAACATCATATTCAATACTTTAATTTGCATCGAAACTTATAGTGCTTTTAAGAAACCTGGTTAAGACACTGTTCAGCACAGTAAATGGGTTACATTGCCGACCCACAATCTTTAGTTCTATACATAGAGAGAATTAAATCAGCACTTCACCTCAAATACTTGTTAAAAAAAGAATAAACATTTATATTAAAAATACTCATTGTAATTTCTGCTTATGTATATATATATATATATATATATATATATATATATATATATATATATATATATATATATATATATATATATATATATATATATATATATATACGTACATATGTCACATCCATCTTTGGAGGGTTTACTGGTGTCCTGTGAAGCCAATGTAGAGATGCATACATCATCCATTTAGAAAGGAATGTGATTACATGCTGACTCACTCATATTACTAAGGGTCATGGGGTTTATTTTAAACATGTAAACATGTTTTTCTACACAAATGTTAGGGGTTTAGCTTGTTGGCCACTGTGTGGGCTTTTCCCAAACTACTGGGTAATTTCTGGGTAGTTTTAATGACTGGGCTAGAGTAACAACACAGACTTTGGGTCGGTTTTACACCATAACAGCATCAAGAAAGATGATCACAACACAGTTAGTTGCACACAGTCATGGAATGGAAAATATCATGGATGGAAAGTGCTTCAAATGTTTTATTATTTACTGTTACATTACACCAATAAAGATATGTTCGATATTTAAAGCATAAATTACATCAGAAACTGTATTTTACACGTGATGTGGTACTAACAAGCTAATATTAGCTTACTATAACTTACATTAGTTGTAAAGATTGTTTATGACAAGTGTAGCCCCAGCTTGTAACTGCTGCACCATGTGAACAGAAACAGTAAAATTCAAACAGTAAGCTAAGGCACCAGTATGTAACTCCTTCATTTGAACTATTTGAAGCTAACTTTAGCTTGACTGACAATTAAAAGGTGTGAAAAGACGTGAGGGGGGTGCTCTGTTTCTTCTTGACAGGTGGGTAACATTAACTTAACTATTTTTGTGGTTTCACAGATGCAACATGCCGGTATTGTTTTGTCCTGTTTGGTTACATTCATGATAGCAACCGGTTAGAATTGCAGTAGCAATTGTAGTGACAGTTTATTAATCCACAACCTAGCTAGCATTAGTTATATTACTTGTGACTTTGTAGGGTTCTGTACACTCCTGAAGCAGCACTGGGTTGTCTTTGTTTTGATGTTCAAATACCATTAACCGTTCTTCAGGAACATATAATCTGCCTTTAACTAAAACCATTTGTAACTTGAAAAAATTAATATTCAGCCATATTAACCCAATTCTTGCTTACAGTATTCCAGTGACAGTTCTTACTTCAGATTAGACTATTTCACATTACATGAGTCCACAGCTGCTATCATTAGATCATGACAACCGGTGAACTAATGAATATTAATAGGATAATTATCCATTAAAACCACCACACCTGCTAGTCACTTCTCATTTTCTAGCATCTTTCAAAAAGAAAATGAGAGTGAGAGCTTTTTGCCATCGACTTGTTTGCCCTTAGCAGTGCTGGTCTTGGCATGCCAATAATCTGGGAGCTGAATAATTGAGAGCACATTGGCTAACTCAAAGCAGAAACCTAAAAGCTCTGTGTGACTAAGAGCAGAATGGTGGACTGTTAGGTCAAAGCCTTGCCCTTCATCCACCTCCAACACTTCTGTGTATGAGCATGGTGTGGGTGTAGCTCTACAGTCGAGCTTCATGTTATTGTGAGGGTGTGAGTATTGATTTCTGTGTTGGCTGGAGCCCCTCCTAACAGCAGGCCTAAGACTAGTTTTAGCCTTAGGCTTTAAATGGTTTTGATTAGGGTGGAGGCTGAAGAAACCTGACTCTGCATCATGACTAAAACTGTTGCTGGGATAGGGTATTGATTTGCTGGGGCTGGCCAGACAAAGAAAAGGCTGCCATCTTAACACACAAACGAGAACTCAAGCTTGGGGTAAAGTTTCAGCGCTAGCCCTCGCCACAGTGTCTCAAAGTGATGTCTGGTCTCTAAAACCACACTTGCACGAGCTGCACTTCTCTAGTAGTCTGAGATAGCAGTGTAATGCACAGACACATGTACACAAAACCACTCTTGCAAATGAGAAGACAGATATATGCTTTCCCTAAAGCAGAAGCAAAAATGTACAGGGTTAGTCATTTTACATGAGATAAGCATATAACTTTCAACTTGAGTATATGACTATGGCCAGCAGGGTGACAACACAGTGAATGGAAATAAGTATTCAGGTATCTATGTCTCTGTATTTTAATATACCTTTTAATATACTTCTTCTTCTACTGGAAATGGCATAACTGAGAAAAAGTTGCAAGTTCAATCTTTCATTTTTAGTCATTTTGGCTGTATGTGTGGGATCATTCTCTTGTTAAGGCATCCATCTTCTCCTCTTTCTTGGCTGATGAGATTAAAGTAGTGTCTAATATCTCCCTGTAGCTCACTCTATAAATTCATTAATTCCCTCACAGATGTGTAATGCCCCAGGGCTATTTTATCTAATTTGTATAAATACACACTTTTCTAGACACATTTCTCTGTGTCTAGATGCATGGATTGAAGCAATGGGATGGTGCTTTCATGTTGTCATGTATCTCTAAAAATGTTGGCTTCTCCCTTACTCTCTTAAGCATTAATAAGGATCATGTGCTTACATCAACTTTCCAACCGTGTATTATCAAAACACCTGTACTAACATGAATGTTTAAGGTCTTTGGTAACGCTCTTTAGCTTAATAATAGGGTAAAGATTCTTCACCAGGATTGCTATTTGCCGTGTGAAATCTTAACCAATAGAAGCATGGTTCAATGTATATGAGATAATGTTTATATGTTTGCAGTACTAACATGTATGAATTATCAATTATTTCATTTTTAACCTTTAGCTAAATGTTTACTTTAATATAATACAATGTCTAAACACTTTTTAAGTATTTTAAACACATCTTGGTTCATGCTTTTAAATATGTACTTTTATGTCATATTTATAAGATAATGAAGAACCATTACAAAACACAACACATTGGAAGCATATTAAATAACAAAAGTAAAAGGGTCTGAATACCTGTTTCCCTTCACTTTATATTTATTCCTTAAGCCTGTAAACTTATTTTTATCCACGTCAGTTAAGCTTAAGTCCCTTAATGTAATCCACCCCTTCCTCTGATGCTCACCTGGCAAAAGATGGGCTTGTAGCGTACAGAGAAGATGTGTGACAGCTCTTCTGAGTCGTCAAAATCAGCAGGCAGCCGGTCCACACACAGGCACTTGGAGTGGAGGTGTTCGGCAGTGGTCAGCTGGTTGACGTCAGTCCACTGCACCATGAGCATGCGATCGCCCTGTACTTTGCCCAGCAGTTCTGAGCGAGCCCTAGAGGCTGAGTCTTTCTTCATGTACTCCACAAACCCATAGCCTTTGGAGTGGCCAGTCAGCTCACTGTACACCAGAAAGCAGCGTTCGATGTTCCCATAGGACCGCACCAGCTCCTGGAACTGAGTGGCAGTGAAGGTGTGAGGCAGGTTGGTGACGCACAGCAGCGAGTCAGTGGGCTGCAGCTGGACGGTGATGTCACGACCACGGACTGAAGTTTGGTGCAGTGAACGGATGGCATCTTGCGCCTGGTCACCGTTTAGCAGTGTTACAAAGGCTGGTGGGACACACACAGACACAGATAAACATTAATATACACATAAAAGACCAGAAAATGAGTGCCAAAAACACAATGAACAGGATAAATTGCTGAATATAAGAGGGACTCACATAAGAGGGACTGTAAAGTACTAAAAAACAGCACACCACACACAACTACCTCTGAGCGGTTTAATCAACTATGAAAAGCATGAACGCTTTAACTCATCAAGCATGAAATAAGATGCTAATTCGTTAAACATGTCCAATGAAAAAATTGCTTCAGTCAAGGCACCACTCTTAAGGGGTACCCCATGGTTCACCACTGGGGCCAGTCTAAATATTTAATTAAGCTGCTTTTCTCATAGTTATCTCTGCTTACACCTAGCTTGGCACCCATGTAATGCTGGAACTTTTTGCTTTGGCTGTCTAAGCAGCATGTTTGCTTCTTTTACCTAATTTCTTTACAAAATACTGAAATATTCTCCTAAGTAAAAAACAACTACAATTAAGTGCTGACAGTTGTTGTGAAGCACTAATGATTACTTTGGGTGCTAATGCAGTGCTTAGAAAATACTGAACAGAGGAGTCTTTTTCTTTCCTCTTCCTTCCATGGAAGATTCATGAACAATGTTCTGCATATCCCATAAATATTCTCCAATACCAAATTAATGAGCATTTTGAAACCAATGCTGAAATAGTAATGACTGTTTTAGAAGTATGTAGGGGCCGGTAATCCCTTTATGTAAATATAGTAGCAAGCGCTTTGAAATTGTTCTGTGCCCACAACCCATTTATAATACTTCCTTCAATATGTTCTAGAGCTACTTTACCCATCCCCGTTCTCGCCTTCTCTTTTTCCCTCACCTTCCTTCTTCTTCAGGCTCTGACTTCACAAAGAATACCAACAATACGTTCAAAGACCTGTGAGTCGATGACAATAAATGTAGCTTAGCTGACTTTTTTATGACAAAGAAAAAAAAGTGTGCACAAAGCTTCTTAAATAGCTTACACAATAATCTTATAATTCACAGGCAATTTGCTAGTGACAGGCTTGAGACGGCCATTTTTAAATCACAAAAAGGGACTTGATTATAGGCTTTGTCTAAAGCCATGGCAATTATTACTTTTTTTTTCCTTTCGCTACAGCAAGCAGGGGGAGGAAGCAACTTTATTGAAGCAGCTTAAAGCCTATAATTGTTCTGCCATGAGACTTCTACAATAACTCATTAAAGTACAGTAGAGTGAGTCTTTTTGCGGTGCGAATCACAAGGGAAATATAGGCAAATGTCAAAAAGAGGGTTGCAGGTGGGTCAAGTCATGATGGTCAGCATGACTACAGACCTCACAATGTTTAGCTTTAGTTAAATTACATCTGCCTCTGGCAGGAAAATCACAATATTTAAAGCACATGTGCTGTATTGATTTCTAATTCATAAGCTATTTTATCCCATAATTTTTAGATTTCTATCATATGCCTGTTATTCTTTTTTTTTTAGGAACACTGTGAGCTTGTATCATCACAGTATTAGCCTGCTCTTACCCACCTTTCAGTGATATACAAATCAGCTGTTCTGACACCGTGAACAATAGAGCTTGTTAGAGCTCATCAGGACTCATTAAGCCAGGGGGGTGAAAGATCACTGTATGTAAAACAAGAAGATTCTGCATTCCATCTCCCTAATGAATCTAAGGAATAATGCAAATGCATTTTCTTGTACTCAATAAAATGCTGTCAGACATCATTACTGCTGGCTGTGCCAAGAAAAATATGCTGCGATTGAGGCACTTCAGCCAACTGGGGTTGTGCTAAACTGCAGACGACATAAACTCTGCCCTGATACCGTGGCTCGTTATGGCTCGTTAGGCCTCGATAAGACTGGGTGTCATTACCAGATGGCTACACGTCGCAGCGGAGAGCCAAGTTTTGGTTCTTTAGGCCGGGATTTGACAGAGTGTCCTCCCCCTGCAGTTACTGTCGCTAGCAAAGCACAAACAAGCCTTCACCTGCTGCTTTACAGCATGTCAATTTCCAGGGAACCCCTCTCCCACACACACACACACACAAAGATACCAGGCAGACACAACACACCTTTCAAATCATTAATTGCCAAGGCCGGTCAATGTATGCACACAGCCTAGAAATTTTTACTAGCTGACCTCAACTAAGTCTGTGACAGGCACACATGCACAAAACACACACAGGAATATACTCTTAATCCTCCACCTGCTACCCTGTGGCATGGCACTTAACACTACAACACATGAAGCAACATAAACATCTGTCAAACATGAAAGGAGGGTTTACTGAACATAAAAGAACCTGCAAAGCCCACATGGCGGTTATACACATACAATAAACAAATAGACATTTGGAGAGTCAAAATTTAGCATTTTGGCACAAAGCCTGGAAGAACTTATACTGCTACATTTATTTATTTATTCACATTTTCTTTATATGCAGTAACCATCAGACTAAGATGGAATAAAGATTTGGCGCAAATAATCACTGACAAAACTGACAAATAGGCACTAAAGCAATACATTTGTAAAAAATCGATTGTTCTAATGTTTCACAGTACAAATGTAACCAATCACCTTACAAAGACACAAAAGCCAACAAAGTGAATCAATACTTCAGACCACACTCGGGCTTCAAGATGGCTTCCACTACTTGTGACATACATTTGTTCTTTTTTATAGACTGGATTTTAGAGATGTGGAAGCAAGATTTTCCCACTGAAGTGGGTTCATGTAACAAAAACAGTCATAATTAATATTTACACGACTGTGTCCCATGCTCTCTTTATCCCCTAGAGGTAAACAGGCTGACATATGTAATTGCGCGCTGTTCTGACTGGCCACAGTGCAGGCTGAAACACTGAAACACAAAAATCATGTTTTTATGATATGGGACCTGTGCTAACTACATTTGAATGGCCAAATAAAGGAGAATGAAGAAGATGTTAAGCTCACAACCGTTTTTAACTGATTAGTTTTACTGCTAAAAATAAAAATATGTGCTTGTGAGTTTATTGACATCTCTTATTTTACCACAAAAAACTGTAAATGTCACACAATGTTTTCGCCTGTATAACCTATACACCTGACTGTATGGAACCTGAATCCTGAGTGTTTACCCAAAAGTTGTTTAATTTTATTTCTAAAATGTGACACTGTAATGTGCACTAAAATGTACACAGTACTGCACACATTTTTGTATTTGTCCAAATACTAAAATCACTACTTGTATATTTGTTACATTCCGTCAGGAAAGCCAGAGAGAAAATACGTAGACCTCTGATTTGGCAAAATGCTGTAACAAGACAGGGCTGCAAAGTGCAACAGTTGTCCTTGTATTAGCTCTTAGAGTCTAAGAGGTAAATGATACTTTAAGGAATTTTCACAAGACATGACATTTATTTTTTAAACATCTCATCTGTAACAAAGAAAAACGAAGAGCTACACTTAAAACAATACCGTCAAAACCGTGAAAACAATGGTTATCGATATTTTCACAAAATCCATTTAAATAAACACTAATTTTGCTTGCTTTATACACGCTGTCTGTCTGGGTTCTGCAAATACTGACAATATTCACAATGTGTTGTGAGATAATTTATAATGACAGCATGACAAACTCTGATCATCAAAATACAGTCGCACCCAGAAGGAAGTGGCAGACTTCAAAGCTATTTGTAAGGTAATAAAGGCTATCAGGAAAGGCACGACACTGTTGCAGTCTTTGGCTTGACATGGTGTTAAGGGCAGTTGTCGTAACAGATCCTTTATGTGGCTGGTGCATGCCTTCTTCTATCCATTGCTGCCAACAACCTGCTATGGTAGTATCTGCACAACGGGTATTGCCCACAATATGTCGATAAGTCTATCCTGCTTCCCAGAGTTCTACTATACAATCCCTCTCAAACTCGTCTAGCTTGGTTCTGTAGTTAGAACAACAAAATAAAATTCCTTTTTTTTTTTTCCAACAAACATGTTGTACACATAATCTAATGAGGACACGAAATCACCTCAAGCAATCTCATTAGTTTAGATGAAAAAGCAGCCCTCTCTGATGCAAAAATGTTTTCATAGGCTACTTCTATACAGTAAAATGTGTTTTCAAATGTACATCTGTTTGCTGCTCAATTACCAGCATTTAATTTCAGACAGATAATATCCAGAGTTAATGGAAAATCTGTTCAACTCTAAAGAACACCCGAATTTCAAAATTAGTCAGAAACTGCATCCCTACTATATGTCCATGCTGTCAAATGCTCTGCTAAAAAAACAAGAAATGCAGTTATAAAATCCACAGCTCCAAATCTGAAACAAATGACAATAGCACAGAGGGTGACTCAAAATAACAGACACACAATGACTAATAGCCAGAACTGCACACACCAAAGCTCTTTGATAATAGAGCTGTTACGGCACTGAACAATCCAGTCTGAACATTCAAATACACTGTGCTCTTTTACCAGACACAACTCTCAGTAAGTACCGTGGCCCTTTGTACTCCTTTCTGTGTGTGTGTATGTGTGTGTGTGTGTTGCGTGTGTATTTGTGCGTATGCGTCCTCCTGGTACAGCCACCCACACTTGCCACTGCATCAATTAATTATGATCTCCTTCTGCTTTCCCAGCATCAGTCATCTGGCTCAAGTGGTTGTCGAGCCCGGCAGCGACTCCCACACACTCCAGCAAAAAGCCCGTCTCTCTGACTTTGAGCAGACAACGAAACCTGCACAATGCTAATGGATTCTTCCACTCTCCGCCCCACCACCAGTTAAATGATCTTCATCATCCTCATCATCCTCGTCTAATGTTCACATGTAGACTGGGTCAAATGCTCTAAGTGCTCGCGCTGGCGGTGTTACCACAATATATTGTCTGCTGATTGTTGTCTTGATACTGGCCTGGCAGCGTAGGGGTCTGTGAACCTCTAAACATCAGCTGAATGTATATTGTGTGCTGTGAGCATATGGACCGTTATATTTTATTTAGTACTTTAAAGCATATGTGTTTGCAAAGCATTCCCATGGTTCTGTAAGGTTGCAAATGTTTCAGTAATGATTTTGACTACAATAAATCAGGTTGAATTATTAGCATATTGCAAGATTTTACAAAACCTTGAAATATAACTGAACTAAGGTATTTTTCCATGTTCTTATTCATAGTCCTATTTATCACACGTTTCACACATGATAAAGATTTATCCCACACCTTGCACCTTTTGATACCACAGTTTTTTCTATGTTGAAAGTAAACTAAAGCACTACTGGAGACGGATTCCTCTTACAGGAGAGGGTTCTGTAAAGTAATTTGTAAAGGACTGGCTGATTCCTGTGGGATAAAGTAGCGTTTAACATCCCCAAATTCCAAAACTGAACCATCATCGCCCAGATGTTCACGTCAGAGTTAGACGGCAGGTGCCATCCTTAATTACAACACTGCTCATGGCTGCATCTTAAAGGTTTTTTTTTTTTTAAATATTACTCGGATGCATTATTATACCAAAGTGAGACCATTTTCATTTTGCCTCTTATTCATTTCTAGGCAGAATAACAACATAGTATAATAGAGAGACAAAGCACACAGAAATCACTTTTCACAATTTTTTGTCAAATCAGAAATGAGTTTTGTCAAGCAGATAGATAACTATGGACAGATTTTTGTCGGTTTAAAATCATGAATCTCACTGTTAAATAACAATACCTCTCTAGGTACTAAAAGCTCTGAAACACACCAGTGAGCTGGCCTGACTGTGGGCAGCCTGTGTGAGTTCCTGTACTGCCTGTGGTTGTCAGAACCTGGTAGTGGCAGCCCACGGATCTGCCACTGTATATTTCATGCTGATGAACTGTCCACAGGGAGCAGGCGAGTACGCTCGCACGCCAATTAATTTCCATCCTGTAAATCAGTCATGTAGAAATGGGGAACAGCAAACAACGGAGAACACAACAAGAGCTGAGGCGTAAAATGACAGTGCGTGGGCTTTTGACGGTGCACTCCACGTCCCTTTGGGATTCACTTCGAGCCGTTATCTGTTCGGTCTCTTTCCGTGGGATAAGCTACACTGTTGGAGAGAGAGGTTGTGAAACACTGTCAGGAACATGAGAGGAATTCTGAGATGGAAAGGTCTCTGATTTCCTCTTTGTCCAGATCCATGAAAGCTCGGCTTCTTTAAGAATGTGCTATGTCCATTAAAGAAGACTGATCAGTGATTGCTGATCAACATTCTGAGGGGAACACAGGTTTTCAGAATCCATGCCATTTCAATATGCAATATCCAGAAATCACAACAATCACACTAAGGTCTGCCTTAAAAGTATTTCCATCATTTGTTCTAAATTCTGCCTCATTAAATGGTTTACATGTCAACGTTCAGTGTCATTCTCTGTTCTTGTACAGTCAGTAATGTTCACAGTGGTAGTGCCTGGATGTCCACCTCTAAAAGCTTTCTCGCAGTCCGACACATTTTTTTACTGTAGTTTTGCTGGTTTAACATGTATTTTAATCCAAATATGTGGGAGGGCGGAGAAGTAGGTAGTCCTGTTGCCTCACAGCATAAAGGGCCTGGGTTTGATTGATGGATGGATAGATAGATGGACAGATGGATGGATAGATAGATAGATACTTTATTGATCCCGAAGGAATTTTAGCAGCCAGTAGCGTTTTCACAAAAAACAGCACAGATACAAATACAAATACAAATTAAAGACTAAAAACAGCGTTGTGCAGTATGAAAAATCGAAATGGGTAGGTACCGGCAGCAGTACTATTAACTGCTAAACTATAAAATATAAACTAAACATAGTACGGATCACTATTGATGAATATGTAAATATAAATATATAAATGTATCTCACTTCGCAAGGAGGCAAGAAATATATACAAGAATACAAATATAACTGTAGCCTGTACAAAAGACAATAGTAATAAATAATAAATAAATGTACAAGGGACGCAATTATCAGCAGATAAATGACGGCATCAACATAAAAATTGTGCATATACTGGTATTTAAGTGGAGTGGAGTGTCCAGGAGTTAAAGTTGTACAGTATATACAGTAAGTGTCCAGAGTGTCCAGGAGTTAAAGTTGTGCAGTGTATACAGTATATAGAGTAAAGTGAACAGTGCATAATTAAACCTATGGTTGAAAAGAGAATTTAGTCCTCAGCAGTCTGATTTACAGTCTGGCCTCCCACAGGCCAAATATATTTTATATATATATATATATATATATATATATATATATATATATATATATATATATATATATATATATATATATATACACATATATTGTCGCTGTCCAAAGAAAAACAAGTATCTCCAAAATGGCAACTTTACAGGAGAGGCCAAAAACCTCATTCAATTTTAATGTAAGTCAATGGAACCAGACGTCTTTCCAAGAACATTTGAAAACAGCAGCTCCTATTTACACTTTGTGAGATTTGCATGATGAATGGAAAGTTATATATATATATATATATATATATATAGCTCTTTATTGAAAGGTCAGACATCCCTGTTAATTTTTACAAGGTTATATCAGTTATTTGCTGTTATTAAAAAAACTAAGAAAAAAAGAAACACTTTGAGTTCTGACAGGTCTCCAAGTTATGATAGGCCTAGGAGCAAGAAAAACACCAAATATGCAGAGAAGTAACCATGCCCTTTAGTAACCCTGGTTGGCAGCCATTGTTGCTCTGTTTACTAACAAAATTAAATGGACATTTATAGGATGCTATCTAACTTAACTATTGGCAACAGTCACAAATGGCCTGTGTTCACAACAGCACCCTCAAAACAACTGCACAGCTAGTAACACTGAAACATGCAGGGGCTAATCACTCGATTAGCCACCTTGACACATTCAAACACACACTGCTAATTACTACTTCTCAGTACACACTGGTGATATAACTTAGTACCTCAAGGTCACTTCTACTGTAATGGGACACAGAATAACTTGTGTACTGTTATAATACACATCTGGGTGTTTCTGCATCACATCAACATGTTTGGAGCTTAAAACACTTCAGTGCATATGACTGGGTTTAGTTTGGCCCAGTCGTTCACAGAGAAGTTTGGCCATGGCCTTTGAGATCCCATTACTAAACAAAAGAACTGAAATCTTCAAATTACAGAAATCATGTTTTAACTGTGAGCATGTTTTAACAGCTGAGATGTTAGAATATCTGGAACAACTTAAAATGGCTTTTGTGGAGCTTTTCAGTGCAATAACCTTGCACTATTCTTCCGGTCTATTTGCAGCAGCACAACAAACATTTTTCTGGGCTATTAAATGCCAAGAACAGAGCATGTAGTGAAGTTGGCTTTCAGGGCCTTTATGAAAGAGTGTTCTGCAGCGTGTTCCCCATGACGGTTTGACAGCACACAGTAATCAGCTATTTAAAATCAGGAAGGCTCTTTCTTGCTGTCATAAATATAATGAAATCTCTGAAATCACTCTTGATGTTCAAAAACAGAGAAAGTAGGGTTTTTTTTGGCTTGCCATTTGATTTCTAGGTTACTGTTGTTCAGCAAAAACGTTTTCTAAATAATTAGAAGCAAAGGCTATTGAAAGCTGCCAGATTATTCCTCACCCTAGTGAATTACAAATATGTGTAGATCACTAAGAAGAAAGTCTTTGATGATTTCCAGGTAGAGAGGAACAAGCGTTATAAAGGATGAGTGGCTTTTTTTGGAAGGAATGCACTGTCTTTGGGCTGGCCTGAACTATTCAATTAAGTATTTCCTCTTTGCACAGGCATTTTTGCCTCTTTGCATTGTGTATTATTCTATTATTAGCATTTAGAAGCCAGAAGAATAGTAACCCAAAATAAATTTTGAGGGAACAGTCATAATAATATATGGAAATGTTCAAATTACATTAGATTAATTGCAGACATGCATGTCACCTTGTCTCAGAGTACAACAAACTTGACAAACTGACAAAATGTAAAATGTTAAGAGCAAAATATGTTATAGGAGGCTAGCAACATCACAAATAATGAAAATGAATCTCAGTGACGCATATTCACACTATGAGTTAGGTGTGTCACATAACTACTTCAGGTGGAAATATAGATTAATGTAAAAAAAAAAAAAAAAAAAGCACAATCAACTTGTTATTACACCATGGGAGCAATCTGCACATTTTCCAACCCTAAAAAATATATACACAGAAAATATACACTGTAATTTGTAATATTAAATAAAACAAATGTCTATTGCATCCAGCATGGATTATAGGTTAAAGAAAATTTAAAGGAAGTATTTAGGTACTTAGGTATATCAGTGAGTATTCTAAGCCTGCTAAGCATAATATGTAGTGTAAAATGATACAAATATATGCATAATATGAGTGATATAAAATATATTTTGCCACATATACATATAGCCTAACACAGCAGAAACTTATTATATAATTGGGCATAGACATGTAAGCCACTTTTCAGGTTCTTAACTTTTTGACTCTTACTGCACAGATTTGAAAAATGGCTATTGACTGTACTAAGAAAATTACAGTGCTAGGACCCTGAGCCATAAGCACACCTCATTACCTGCATAGAGAGGATCCTGTGATTGATAAAACCCATACATGTCATCAGTTTTTTTAAATATAATTTTCCACCTATTTAAAGGGGAGCATAAAGCTAGCAACGTTTGCTCTGAATAAGTGTAGGACCATTTGATCCCCATGTGTCTTCATTACCGGACGGCATGGTCCAAACAAAAGTTCCACTGTTAAGCTCTAATTCCCATGCCCACCACTTCCATTGTCATTCCACTAGCAGGCCGGAACGCCGCGCATACCTTCTACATTCCATCACGGATTCCCCCTAACTAAGACAGACAGATTTTTAACTCTTTAACTTCAGCAAATAGGAAAACCCAGGATAAATTTTAGGGGTTAAGATATACTCCATCTGCTATGTGCAAATGTCAACAACTGTTTTCAGTGCATGGTGCCAATTTGTGGAAGTGTTGAGGTGAGCCTTACGGGTGCAGGATAAATATTCCTCATTACCTTTAAAAATGCAGCAAATACCATCTCTTCGCTAAAGTGCTTTAACATACATACATATACATTCTGTAATTCAGCTTGCTTACTCCATCCTCATCCCTTTCACATTTGCAACAAACTGCTTATGCATAAGCCTCACGATATGAAGCATAAAATCACCTAGGTTGAGGATAAAGAAAAAATCATGTGCTAAATAGCCTCTTTATAGACACTGGCAATTCAATTTAAAAAGCTCTGGTGTAGGCTCGGTGGCACTGCACACTGTGCTTTACTCTTCCCCACAGCGATGAGTCAGAGTAGGCTGGACTCTGAATGCATTCTTTAGTGTCTTTTCAAAAAGCAGCACTCAGTTTCCCCACAAGTAAAAATCTCCAAATGAGAAATTTCCACAGTGCAAAGGCTCATTACAAATGAATGTCAATGTCTCCAACAATGCACCATATAAATGCCAGACGCATGTCTTTTGGTGGATTTATCAACACAAGTGTTTACAAATGAGAAGATTTTTGCCATAATAAAAAAGTAAACAATAAATTAAACAAAAATCAAGAAATGTATGACATTTTAAAAACACTATTGCAAAATACTGAATGTTTGATTAAGAACTGATTTAGTTCTTCTGGTAAAAGCTATGCTCAAGGTTTATTGTTCATTGTGTAATTGTTTTAAATCATGGGAGCAAAGGCATTGCAACTTGTCTATTAGTCTATTAGCATTTCTCACGATGTATTTTAAATCAATTTAAACAAAATTACATTGTATTATATACATTTCCAAGTATCAAAAGTATCATTTTAAATGGGCCATATCCTGTGCTTTCTAGTTTTTATTGTGTATGTGTTGATGTTTATGACTGAAATGGGATGAACTGAAAAAAAAAAATTTAATCAATAAAAACAGGCCACTTGTCCGCTTCACAGCACACATTTAAGGTAGGATGAAAGGAAAAAAGAAAGTACAGAAATAAAACGGAAGAAAGAAGGAAATGCAGAACGGAAGAAAGAAATAGATTTACTATGACTAGAAAGTACTCCTAAGTGGAGCTAATAGAATACAGAGAGTGTAGATAAAAGGAGGTGGTTTTAATGTCATGGCTCATGGGTGTATGTTAACTGTAAAAACAGTTTTAAAAACCTTACTGTTTTTGGCACTGAAACCAGTGAATTTACATACAGTACATCTGCATAATTACATACAGTCTGCATTTTTACATAAGATATATTTGTCCAATCTACATATGGCTGCATCTGCTCTTTTGCTACTAGTCCTGTCCTTCTTCTTTCTACATACTGCTCCTCTCCTACCCAGGAAGAATGCGGAGGAATCAAATAGAAGGGAGGAGTAAGAGTCGACAGAACGAGCAAAAAGTTGGAAAATCAGACAACTGATTTCAACATAATTAAATATTATGACGCCGCCTGTTGATTAAATTAACACTATGTGCCAATGAGAGCACAGACCCAAACTATTAATGCTATGAACTACTAAACACTAAAAACTTTATACCAAGTACAAACACACAACACAGATACTCATATTTACACATACATTTACATTAAAACACAAAAAAGTTGATAGTATAGCTGAACTGCTGTGTTTGTCAATCCTCTTTTAGTGTGTCTGCAGTGATGTCACGCTAAAATTTGTAAAAGACTTCCTGGGTAGCATACACTGGTGCATCTTCTGCCTGAAACTGCTTCTGTAGGTATTTCAAGTGATCTCTCCCCATCTCCTCTGGTATTCAGACAGCCAACAAAATGGGATCATGAAATTAGTTTCCAGGTCACAAAGATAGACTGGTAAGAATGAGCAGTAACTTCCAAGTAATTCCAAGTACTTCAGTGCTTGGGGTTTCCACCTGAGCACAAAATATTATCATGACAAGATTATAAAGTCTCCATTCATGCATGCAGAGCTTGTTTACTGCCTGATACCAAATCCAACAGCTCTAGACGTTTTTCCCATAATCAGCAGGAACAAAAACTGCAAGATCAAGCAACTGTGAGTACAGCTGAAAGGGAAAAGAAGGGCTAAAGGTTTGGAGGTACAAATATTGGACCAGAATATGTTTCTGTAAAAGGCACTCATGTATGTATCATGCCCAGGAAAACACAAGCTAATTTTCTTGTTGGTTAAAGATGAATAAACTCTGGCAAATGGGGGCCAGATGGACGTGCAGTAATTATGCCACTGCCCAAGCTGACAACACAACCCAGCCACAGCGGACTTTAAGCAGACCTAAGGTCAAGCTCAGTATCCCCACATCTTAATTACCACACTGTGCACAGAACACAGCACTAGTCTAATTCTCTGCTAAAGCACAGCCAATGCCCACTGCCTTTCCAGGCAATCCAAACATTTCTAAAGCCAGAGGGCCAACAGCTGCCAAGCAGAGAGAGAGAGATCCTCTAGCCTTGTTTGGTATTTAAGACAGTGGAACCAATTCCTGCGCACACGATTCCCCCTCCTTGCTAAAGGGCTTTTGGAACCAAACCCTGTAAGCTTAGCACTGAAGCGAAGGGGGTTAGGAAATCATGAGGGAGCAAATGCTTTAAAAAAAAAAAGAAGACATGCAGTTGGTTATCTATAGCTTATTCCACAGGATGCAGTTCACAGTTTGAACTGGATGCTACACTTGACTAAATCTGATCTACAGCATGTGCTTTTAAAACTTGGAACATTAAGATTTCATGCTAACTACAGATATGTAACATATATCTGATGTTGCTTTTTTATCATGTGATATAAACAAGTCTTTGCAATCTGAAATAATAGTTCTACATAACTGTGCTGCATACGTGTGGACGGGCCTATGCCAGAAGGATCTAGTATCAGTAACCCCACAAAGATATTGACAGACAGCTAGCTCAGAGGTCAATCAGTATCCAGAGTTGGTTCATAGAATGGAAACAGGAGCATGCATTGTAACTATTTCTGATTTGAAAGACAACTCCTCATTGACAGGCCTTGAAAAGAGTCTGAACACTTTAGCCAAGAAGCACTTGTGAAGCCATGCCGGTAACAATGACACAGGAGCAGGAGGAATTCCCACACCATAGCCACTCAGCTTAGGGAATATCATAGAACATTTGCCACTTCTGTCACAAGTAAGCACTGAAAGGACTCTGTCTTAGATGTTTTTGTTCACCTCTTCTCTCTTAAATATAGTTAAATATAGGGCCTGACCAATATATAAATTGGCAGGGAACACAGTGGTTGCTGGGATTTAAGGGATTATTCAGCATTGTCAGAAAAAAACACTCACAAAATCATAAACCACAGATTAACTTAATTTTTATATCAAGTTTATTCTTAAAAAATAAGAACAAACTTGATATTTGACAACTGACAGTCATATCCCAGGTTCTATTGAACCTTTTGAGCAGGTAACTCTGGTGCCAGATAAAACAAGAACATTGCATCGTGAATGCTAGCAAGGACACAAATTAGCCAGCTTTACATCCACATGTTAAGCATATTTACAAAATATTGTCAAAAAAGCAAGTTGTAGTGTTTTCATCCACTACCGTCATGCAAAGGAACTTTACATAATGTAGGCTAGGTATACAATTTGGGAATGCAAACGCAACTGACAGCACCTTCTGCAGAGCCATTTTTCAAACAAGCCTTGAATTCGGTATTTTTAAAAAGTCGAAAAAGCCACCTTTAAAAAGCTATGCGCCATGTTGGACCATCTGTAGAGGCAGTCGCTACTAGTCCCGAGACAACTGAATAAGCTGTGAGCCTTTGACCACTACCACCAATACCACTGCACTCTGACGCTTTATTATTATTAATACTCTTATATATCACCGTTATGGACAACATTACTGAGTCACAACAGGAATATATATAAATATACATATTTATATTATAGCTCAGCTCTTTTTCAGACTATCCTTGTCTAATAAATGTAAATACCAGAGAATTTCTACAGATTCCTCCTGTCTTCGTATATTCTGTATTTTGTGTATCTTTTGTGTATTTTGTATTTATTTAACAGAACTCTTTTATATCTCTTTTTTTATATCTTTATTTTAGTATGTTTATTATGTATCTTATGTTGCCCTGCTGTAGAGTATCAAGCTGAGCCTCACCACAAGCATTTCAATGCATAAATGTCCTGACATGTTGTGCAAATGACAAATAAACCTGAAACTTAAAACTTGAACTGATAATAGAAAGAGTGTAGAAAGTATAGGATACAGGGTGTAAGCGTAACAAATAAAAGTTAGCTTCCATCACTTTTTTCAAATTCATCTCCAGTGATATTCTATCTTTTCCATCTTGTCCTAGTATAAAAACTTTTAAGGCATGATTTGGGTGTTTTCTCTCATTTTAGGCTTTTCCATTCAGTAATTTTTGGGGCATTGTCAAAATTCACAAAAGGCTGTTGAATGGAAACTCCCTAGTTTCAGTGATGCCAGATACCATTATCATGAAGTTAAGAGTTATATTTTAACATGCAAACAGTCAGAGTAATATTTTCTACTTTTTAATTGTAAAAAAAAAAAAAAAAAAAACAGCAGTTTTTTTTAAGTAAAAAAAATGAGTGACAAAGTTGCCACTTTTGTCAGGACCTTCGATTCTCCTTATCAAATTTTCCAGTACATGATCTTTTCCCATCTCTTCCAAATGTTGAAGCACAGCACTTGACTTAAATTGTTTTCATCTTTGCCTTTAATAGCTGTCCCAACCTTTTAACCCTATGCACATCATAAACCTCTGGACCCTTTCAAAAAGGAAGAGGGATCAGCAGAGCTAGGCTGGACCTCAGACAGGCATGCGGCACTCTGATCCTTGACACCGGAGCCTCAGCTGTGGAGAGGGGGAGAGGCGACAAGCCGGGAGAGGATGGAGAGTGAGATCATAGGGTTTCACCTTCATCCCTGAACATTACTAATTAGAGGGTTCAGGAATGCTTGCTACGCCACCAAAGGTTTTCAGGCCCTGTGATATTTCAGAGCCTTGGACTCTGTGTGAGGGCAGGTTACTACACAAGCTCTGCTAATCATGCTTGGTGTTAGCACTGGCCTCGGGGAGATCGGTATCTACTTCAGCTCAGGCTTTCCTATCATAACTGAATCTGGAAGAGAATGCCTAGGCAAAATGGCAGAAGTCCACATTATATTTTTACAGTGGTCAACCTTTACCTTCTCTTCATCTGGTGGGCAATGTCCTTTTTATCATTAATTGATAATCATGTTTAATATAGGGCTGAACCATTTAAGGGGAAAATGCCATTGTGACCTAATGTTTGAATGTATTGTCATTGTGACCTAAAGTTCAAACTGCCATTTTATAGGTTCTGCGCTTTTAATTACATTTTCTCCATCTAAAACGTAAAAATTATAAATAATGTAAGGTATCATTACAATGACAGCTCTAGAAATTTAGAAATCTTCCTGTTTATAAAATTGATTACAATATAAAAAAGAATAAAGTATTTTGCCTCTCATGTGGAGGACAAATTATTTAAAATCTAGTTACTATATGTAAATATTTAAAAGATTATTTACTATATTTCTATGATATTTTACTTGTTTTAACATTTTTAATAAGCCATATTAATTCACTACATTGGTATATAGAGAATGTAAATGAGAAATATTAGCTATGTTAACTAGATTTAAGACAATGCAATTGTACTTGACCTTTGCATTGTATATCATAGTAAGCCTAAAGGTTGTGTTAAATCAGCTCTATATAATGTTGATTAAAACTACTAAAAACGAACTAGGTCAACCTAGCTAATGCTTCAGCCTGAAACGTAAACTGAAAAGTACACTGAACACACAATCGTGTATTTTCCTATTATGGCAATTTCAAACAGGTTTGGTTCGAAAATGTACTTAAAACATTTAAATATTAGTTATTTGCATAATAAAGTAATACAAAATAAATGAATAACTTCTTAGCTAGTTTTCTGTGGGTAAGTGCCATGCCCCAAAATGTCAACGGAGACCACAGCACCATGCATTCCAGATTCAAATTAGGGGCAAACCAATATAGTTCTTGGCCAGTTATATCACTGCTAAATAGGTCTTTGTTTGGGTTGTTGCTTCACCAGGATTCAAACTCACAATATCATAGTAATATGGCTAAATCTTACGGCCAGTGATGCCAAAAAAGCTCAGTATGGGGTTCAGGTGGTTTTTTAGATTTACAAGAACAATAACAGAAATCATAAAACAATAGTTTAAAACTAAACTAAACTAAAACTTACAGTTCAACATTTTAACCTAAAATGTAAATAGAAACATTTTATTTGCCAGGATTATTGGCTACTGAGCTTTCATTTTAATGTTTTTGTAACACTTTAATGCTTCTTTAACAAATGTTTCCTCACAATGTCTCAAACAGTCTTCAGTAAAGTACTGTACACACTACACAACAGTGAAACGTAAAGCTTCACAGACACGTCCACAAATTAAGGTAAAACATAAATAAATCAAGTGATTTCTCATTAAATACTCTTCCAGCACCCAGAGCTCTTAACCTTCAGGTGAGTGTGTGGAATCAGACAGTGTGGGCAGACAGGTTTTTGTGGAGAGTGTTTTGACGTCTGAGATGGAACGATTTCAGAATGTAGAGATCCATTAGAAATGTAAGAACTGGTGGATGACTGAAAGAGGGCAATTACCTGTTCCTTTGTTCCGGTCCACAAAGCAGTACTTGAGCTCGTACTCCCGCAGAATTTCATGGACCTCCTGGGGGAATAGATGGGTGACAGAGAGACAGAAAGAAAGAGAGAGAAAGAGAGAAACAGAAAGAGAGAGAGATTTGTTAAAGTAAATCTCTTGACACAGTACAACAGCAGGATTTGAAATTACAAAAATATATCCCTCAAAATAGATTTATGGAGAGTATTTAAAAACAAAATAAACTGGGTTATAATTCCACATACAACAAATCATGTAGCATGAAGCACAAGCAAATACAGAAAGCTGTATGTTTATTTGGTTATCAGCATGTGTATATACACAAGTGCTAACTGCTAAGGATTGTACATAACATGAATGTTAATGTTGTACTTGTTATGTCATTATACCGACCTACACATGGTCAATAGACATTAGGGATTATAAAATGCTATTTGTGGGTATAATATGTACCCTTTAGGTGACCATACTGATAAGAAATTAAAGAGCAGCTTTAAAAAATTTGACAAGTGCAATGCAGGGGGATTCCATGACAGCATTAAAACAAGCTAGAAAAACCTTCTGTCTACAAGCACACACAACAATGGGTTTATCTTTCTGAAATCTTTTAAACTGCTTTAAATCTACACACCTAGGTTCCTTGTGTTTTGCCATTTCAAATGCAAGTATGACACAGTACAAGACGACTCAGCTTTCACGGCAGCTGACGTGTCATGTTCAGTGCAAGTGTGTATATGTCTGTGTGAGTGTGTCTCTGTGTGTCTGGGGAGAGGGTGATGAGAGGAGTGTCCAACACAAGATTGGCAAATATGTAAAGTGCATACTTAACCTCTGATGTTCTTTTAACATGCTGGAAAATCATTGAGCAATGAAACCACTAAGCTTAACTAGAAAGCAGTTGCTTTCAGGATTTAGACTAATTTCTGAATGATCTGATCTACAAGCCACAAGCTATAGAGACTCACTATCTCTGCAACACGATACACAAATGTCTTTAATATACTGTCAAAACTGTTACCTGTTCACATTCTGCTGATAATTTAGTGAATGTCAGAGAGTAATAAACTATAAAATCTAAAAGTAACAAACTGCAACTTAAAAATGACACAAATACAAAGACAACTTGTTATATCCCTTTTTAATCAAAAGCTAATAAATGACAATCACATCTAACAAGTTAAAATCAAAGCAGTCACTAAAACGCTGTCTAACTAAAACTACTGAGGGCTGTTAAAGTTTCAATTTTAAAAAATTATCAGTCATCATTATTATTATTATTATTAGCTAATTTGTACCTCCATAAAATTAGTATCCGTGACAATTTTCTTATATCGGTTGAGCCCTGCTTCACAATGACTGTACTCACATTTACTCTTAAACATAAAAATGTCGTTATAACGTCACATTACAAAACAATACCTGTGTACATATGTAAATCAGGCACCCTGCTGTCCCCAAACACCATCAAACACAGAGTCCACTGTGTGCTACTGATCTTTATCACTCTTATCACACATATGCACAAACCCGAAAACACACACACACACACACGCACACACACGCACGCACACGCACGCACACGCACGCACACGCACACGCACAAGCACACGCACGCACACGCACACGCACGCACACATTTTTCTTCTGCCTTTTAAGTATATACAACACTCACTGTTGTCACATATACTACGCGGTGTTGTCTGTGTGAGAGATAAAGCAGAGGAGTCTTGAAACAGTCTGCAGATTGTAGTAGACCAGGAGAAACTAGCCCTATACCTATGTAACAGTACAGTGCATGACAATATACAATACAGCAGAGTGTGAATAGAAAAATAATAAGTAGTAATTAAAAATATCACTATTAAGAAAAATAACTTATTAGTATTGAGAATAGAAAGCGAAAAAATTAAGCAGTTTACAGCTGCAATATATTTCTCTTTGTGAACTTTAATCCTACAAATATGCAATACTTGGTACCACCAGTTCTAAAAAACAAAAGAGTGAACTGTGTATTTTTTTAAATGGTGAATTGAGAAGTGTTCCAGCAAAATGTCACTTAACACACTCACAAAACCTAGTTAAACAGCTAACGTTAACCATTTCATTCTATTCCCTCCAAAACCACCTCAAATCAGAGATGATCCTACTTGACTTTTGTTTCACCGCCATGAAGAAAACTGTAGTCCATGACGTGCTTTATATTGGTTATAACTTGGGTGAGCTCGTTACAGAGGCATGACTGACCTAAAAGACTTACTAAACGTTTTAGTGCAAGGCTAAAGATTTGTGGTTAGTGGTAACATGTTAGCTAAGGAATGCGGCCTAGTCATCCTATAAAGTGGCTAGATTTACTATTCAATTATTCTTCTAGAATTTCTGTACTGTATATATTGGTATGTTGGTGGGCGAGGACACAGGGGCTGAGGGTGCACTCTGAAAAAGGTCAAGAACGCATGATAGAAATAAATAACTTTAGCAAATTCCAAACTGAAGCTGCTGGTTTCCATCCATGCAGCCAGAAGAACTATGCATCCTGTATGGATTGCTAACCTTCTCTCTTATACACGTGTATTAACACACCCCTACACAAACTGAAGGTTCAAGTGATTCACCAAAAGACACAATTTGCACAAAGAGAAAAACACAAAAACAGAGCTAGGGACAAAACATGAGCTGCGAGGTCTTTTAACTTTCAGCAAAACTGGCTTAGGGTAAAAGCACAGCTTCAAATCCTCTTAGTCTAAAGAGATAGAGAGTAAAGAAATTTACCCAAATTGTCCCCTTACCCAAATGTCGCTGACTTGCCAGGCTTTTTTATGTGGTTTCTGGCAAATTGTTATCTAAGGGCAACAGTTTGAGTAAAAGATGACTGCTTTAAATTGACTACTACTGCTGTGTGTGTACAATGTGATGCTTGTTTAGGTTTCAGAAACCACCCAAAACATGCTGATTTGAGACAACAGCAGTCATTTGGAGACCGTATTAGCTTTCATTACTTTGGTTACATTATGATGCATTCACATGTTGGTGGTTAAAAGACAACGGCAAACCTTGGAAGGGCATTATGGCAGAATATGTCAGTATTGTGATAAAAGCACACTAAACACCTGTATGATTTACTTCAAAACAAAGCTAGTACTATTTAACTGGATTTACTTCAACATAGTATGGCAAATCCTGAAAAAAATATCTGTGCTCAGAGATTTTGATAGTAGATTTTTTTTTTTCTTTTAATGTAACATTGCTGGTTCTTTATTTTCAGTTTAAACTGATTAGATGTCTGAAAAGCATATACTGAGGTACAATGTTTATTGTGAAAATGTATTAAAGTATCACAATATAATATTTTTGCCATATCGCCCACCCCTAGCTTTGTTCTTCTATCACAAGTGGCATCGTTCTGCATAACGCAGCAGTAATCAGAATTTTTTTTTTCGGTGGGTGCTTTTGATGTCAAATGTGCTGCTGAGTATTAAGATCAGTATTAAACAACAGCATCCTCCTGTCTTTTTTAATCTACACTGCTAATTCTACACCCTCCTCTGATTATGTTTATGGCTTTATGCTGCCATCATTCACACACACGAGGTGTGGAATGATTTTTTTTCAGCACAAACAGCATTAGCCTCATAGCTCCAGTACAAAACTCAAAAAGCACATTTCAGACATCACTGACTACATTCAGGGAATTTTTAAAAAAGGGGGAAATTATATAACTTTGATATTCATCAAACAATTGCTTGAAAAAAAACACCGCACAATTTTATCTAGGCTTTACTAACAATAAAACACCTTGTCACAAATGCTTGACGGCAAAATCCACTGAGAACGGTTCGGTAATGTCCAGAGTCATTAGAAAACATCTGCACACTCTCTTTCTACCAATCAAACACAGCCCATAGACATGTGAAATGCAATACTCAACTCTTAACCCTCAATCTAGCCAGTTAAACGCATAAATTCATTTTTGTCCCATCACATCCCGGCTGATGCTCAGTTAAATGGAGCCTAGTCTTTTATAATTCAGTTTTCTAAGCCCTCCCAGAGAGCATGGAGCTGTGTCTTTCACTCTCTAATCAGAGCTACAGAGATTACCCAACACAATAGAGCCTGCTTCAGCTGCAGCATTCTCTAAACCCACCTGCAGCACACATATACAGTAATGTTCCTTAAATGGGCAGCAGAGTCTGTCTGACAGCATGTGAATATGGATTAAGATGTCGGGGGCCGGGTTCTGCTTCGCATTGTGTCTGTGTCCATACAGTGTGCATAAGCTGCCATTAAAGTACAATCGCACTGCAATGATTGCAACATAACATCTGTGAGACCAAAGAGGAGAGGGCGGAGCTTTTCTTTCAAAGGGTTAATTCCACTGGCCCTGCACAGTGGCCTGTATACACACTCACAGACACACTTAATGCGCACAAAGCTTTAATCAAACGTTTCATACAGACAATTTGCACTTACAGTGCTTTTGTAAAGGCCAAAGTTAAACTAGAGATATTTTAAAAGCACACACACAAACAACTCCTGTAGGACTAAATATGGACAAAATAGAACTACTACAATTCTACTGCTAGCCTACACATCGCAAATGTCTTACAAAAGTCTTACATTATATAAAAAATAAAAATAATAATAATTTAGCAAGGAAATTTTTGACCTACATTAGTAGACCAAAATCATTTACCATTGTGGGACTGGATGATATTGATTAAAGTCCATTTCACAATCCTTTCTAAATATATAACATTAGCAAGGTAACAGACAGTGTCAGAAATTTAACATTTATAAAATGACCTTATACGTAATGGAACAAGTCTTGTTTGGACTATTTGTTCATGTCCTCCTCTCAGAAAATTGACATTAAAATAGGATCTTTCACAGTATTATACACACTTTCAGACAAAAGTATTTTCAGCACATTATGTTATTTCTATCCATTCTGTGTCTACTATAAAGTAACAACAAAAAAAATCTGAGCCCACTGTCATATGTATACTTAAAGCCCACTCTATGCAGTGGGCCAGTCATAGGTACCCAAACAAACCGCACCGTGATTATGACCAACCGGTCCAGGGGAGGGCTCAGAATGAACGAAGCAGTGATTAAGACCTATCACAGTCAGGGGGAGGTCTTAGAAGAAAAATGTGTCGATTAAAACCAACCACAGTCAGGGGAAGTCTTAGAAAGAACAGGGTGGTGATTGAGACCCATCAAGCTCAATTAGAGGTCTCAGAATTAACAAAGCTGTGAGTAAGAACTGACTTTGAGAACAGGTTCTGTTCAGCAACAGGGCCCAGCATAGTGTACAACTCAAAACACCATAAAATGGTGTTTTTCCTCAAAACATTTAACTTTAAGGTACTGGATACCATGAGCAAACCATACTAAAAAGAAAGAAAAGGAAAAACAGAAAGAAAAAAATAGAACCGAAAAAAACTACCTTACTACCTTAAAATGTTATAAACTATTTTTTACCATATTCATATGTGTTGCATTTAGCACAATTATATAATACAAGCAGGCAGTGTAGTGGTGCAGTGGGTAGCACTGTTATCTGACAGCAAGAAGGCCCTGGGTTTGATTCCTGGTTGGAGGATTCAGGGTTCTTTCTGAGTGAAGTTTGCGAGTTCTCCCTGTACCTGCATGGGTTTGGTCCCACAGCCCAAATGCATGTTAACAGGAAAATTAAAAATGCTAAATTGCCCTCTGGGTGTAAATGTGTGTGTCTGCCTTGTGATAGATTGGTGGCCAGTCCAGGGTGTTTCCTGCCTTCTGTCCATTGAACACGGGGTGTGTGAGCCAGAAAGGCAACTGTGGTTTAGAGCGGTGCTTAACATGCTTTTTCCCCAGATACAGCTTTATATATTGTGTTTCATGTGCTTTAAATATGTGTCTAAGACTTGTATATGTCTTGCTAAAAGTTAAAAGAAATATCACAGTATACTGGTGTAGATTATTGTCCAGCACTAGTGAATACCAAGATTCATTTAAATAATCACAAAAACACTGATCTGCAACTGTGATTGATAAAGGGACACTGTACAAACACTGAGACTGATTAGTGGCTCATTCCCATTTTACCACCTTCTGTGATACCAGTATTGAAAAGCTTAACAAATGGTATATCGTACAGCCCACAGACTCCAGCGTGTGCTGTCATGAGCGAAATTGTCCACACAAACCCATTCCAAGATCATTAAAGCCTCCTGTTCTCATCACAAACATTGCTAAATGTTCTTGTACCAGGCTGGGGGCAGTCTAGTATCTGCTGTATCGGCTCTAACGAAAGCCCTGACTAATAATGCCACAGCAGAGGTGCACCGCTGTTTGGAGAGTTGTCACACTGTGAATATGATATTGAAGACCCACATATTCTTTATTCAGCATGGGATCATTTGTTTTGAACAGGAGACACATTAGTACAGGAACATGATTTTTAATGTAGATACACTTATACATATTCCAAATAATACAATTAGCCTATTCCCAATTTTGTTGCAACATGAGAACCATCTTGTTTAGAGTGTAAATCTGGGGTGTAACAATTCACAAAATTCATCATTCTGTTTAACATGATACAACATTGTATCTGATGTAATATTTCCCAACTTGTAGCATTTCTTTTTCTTTTTAAATTGTTCTATTCCTTTGTTTTGCTGCCATGAACAAAATTTGTCCCCATCGCTACAGTTTAATTCGATTTGCATTAAAACCAGTTTAAAGTGAATAATACACAATAAGAGCTAGTCATGCTAAAAGTACAGCCTACAGTACATAGGTTTTTTAGGAGTAGGAGTTTAACCATGCCATAACAACAAAACAGCAGAAATACCAATTGTTCATAGCTCTGTGCTCTTTAGTGTACACAGATTCTATTCTTACATAGGAACAAATCCCAAAAAAAGAAAACACTGGTGAATGTCACAGTCGTCTTTAGGACGGTTAGTGAATGTGGTTCAATGATTTTACCATCATGTAGACACAGATGTTAATGTTTTTATGCACGGGTTTATCGAAAATGTACTATGAATGACTATGGATGATTTCACTATGTTCTTTGCCAATGTCTGTCAAAGCCTCTTCTTATGATTCACATTTTTATGGTTGCGCATTGCAAAGCATACCGTTATCTGATTTATATTCTTCTTCTTATTTTTCTGCCGTTTCTTCGCCGACTAACTCGTCCCGCAGTTTTCGAGATATCGACTTCGTTTCAACTCCAGATTGTCCGGTATGATTCGCTGATGTGGGCTTGTATACAGCTTTTTGATCGGATGTCCGGACTCCGAGTGGGAAGGAATTTTCCCGGAATTTTTTTCCCATAGAGAATGAATAGGATCGAAAAATCTAACCTACTTCCGCTCAACCTAGACACACCAAATCTGGCTCAGGGCGCAGCAGGAATTCAGTGTTGGACTGACCCGCACTCGTTCGTTTCTCTTTCTTTTCGCATCCCTTTTTCCTCCAATAGAGAATGAACGGGATGGAAAATTTTTGCCTATGTACTCTGCTCCCACTCAACCTAGAGACTCCAAATCGGATACACTGGCTCGGGGGGCAGCCATTCAGTGTTGGATAGACCCGCACTCGTTCGTTTCCACTTTTTTTTTCACATGCCTCATTCCTCCCATAGAGTCCCAGTCATTTTTAGTTTCACCTAAAGCCGGCTGTTTCGTTCCCCTGAGAGGCGCGTGATTTCATATACGCACTAAGGGCAGGTCCCCAAGCACTACTCCTCTATCTGTCGTTTATTCATCCCTCGTTCTTCCCATAGAGTCCCAGTCATTTTCGACCCAAACCAAGCAGTAAAGTTTCCGTTCGCCCGAGAGAGACCAAACTTCACATACTCACTAAAGGCAGGTCACCAAGCACGAATCCACAGTCATAATGACCCGCACTCGTTTACTCATCCCTCGTTCCTCACTGAGCAAGCTGCGCAACCATCCCGCATTTCCTTCAGGAAATGCACTTTTCTAGTTTCTGCATATAATTGTATGTATTTGGCTGGAAAGCTCATCTGGCTCAGATTTAATACGGTAGCTGCAAACGTATATATTTTTTCCAGAGCAAACATAATAGCCCCAAGCTAACACGCTAGCCACAATAAAACAATATGACATGTTATATTGCTACAACCCACCTAATGTAACATCCAACGTGCCTCCATTCATTCCAGGCACCTCCAAAAAGCCTAGAGTATGATGAGACAATAAGTGGTGAAGATGTCCTTATGCTGAGAGGCTTCTACAGCTAGATTGACTCTCATATTTCCCTTAGGCAACATTTGCACATTCCCCACAACACTGCTCATCAATGCCAGCCTCAAAAATCCAATGCACTGCACATATCCATAATCATCCTGCTCTAACACAACTGACTCAGCTCATGAAGAGTTTGGTAATTAGCTGGTGAATTAAATCATGTGCACCTAAGCAAAGAAAACACAAAAATTATGAAGTCCAAAGGGTTCTCAAGAGTGTGCACCAGTTTGCATCGCAAACATTAAGAGCAGTTAACTAGCACATTTAGAGCCACAGGACTGAAGCGTTTTGAGCTTTTCCAGTACAAGCACATGGAGAAGCTCCAGAGAATTAAGCAAAAGTGCTGTCACTCGCTTTAGCACACATGAGGTGTGAATGTACAGTACATTAGGGTACAACAAGAATTTTATATTTCCAACAAAATATATTTCCAGCAAAATAAATAAAATTTTGTTAGAAAAGAGTTCATAGTGTTAATTGTCAGTTGCGATATCAGTTTTTTAAACAGCAGACGCTGTTGCAGAATGACTGGGAATAGTTAAAATATATTTATTAAAAACACTTAGTCTATAAACAAACAAACAAACAAACAAACAATCTTACAACTTAACCCTAAGTTCGAGTAATACAGTTATATGGAAAAGTTTGGACACCCCTTTTAAGTATAAATATGAAATATAAGTGCATAAATTTAGTACTCAGTAAGCCTTATAATTGTCTAAACCCTAACAAAGATGTAATGAATCAAATGAGCTCTGACAAAAAATAAGCTCCGGCCTTGCAAAAAGTAACATTAATAGGTCAACAGAAAGGGTGCCCAAACTTTTGCACACGCCACATTATACTGATTTATTTTTTCAAATACATGTTAATCATGCTTTAAAATGTATGCAATACGTCATTAGATGCTGTTTTGTTTGTTAAAATGTGTTATTTGACCAGGGATGGCCACATTTACATACAACCGTCATATGAATGTTTATAATGTTGAACCCTCAAAATCACAGTAATCTTTATAACTCTGCTGTGCCCTTAGCTGCCCAACGGCTTTCTGGAGACTGCATCTAAAGAGGTGAAGTGGTCACAGAGTTTAGCTGTACCTGTGTAGGTTTATTACCTAGGATATGATTAGCTGTGGCAAACTGTTTGGAACTAGGCTCTGCAGCAAGGGTTTTTCCAGGACTGTTTTGTGAGACTACTAATATTTTAGAGGTTGTTTAATTGTAATTTTGGTCAATTTTGCTTGGCCTGCCAAACCGGTGATGACATTACAACAATATTACAGATCAGTCAGAATTGCTGCCTGCCTGACAAAACGACAATGTTGTCTTCCTAATGTCCTAATGTCGCAATCAACATTTTTTAGCTGTCACAGCAGCATTTTAGAGCCAGGACAGACAGGAAAAGTGCTTCATCCAGGAGAAGCAGAGGAACCCGTGCTGCTTAATTACTTCTTACTGCCTATAACTCACAACCTTTACAACAACTGACAATTTCAGAGTCAGCATGGGATCAGTGAAATAACACAGATAAGATATACTGTGGCGATATCTGTGAGGTTACATGGGAGAGCACTGAGACATAAGCCTAAAGGCAAGTATACCTGTGTGTGTGTGTGGGTGTGTGTGTCCAGTTTCTAGTGTTTGACATCTGCTACTGACACAATGCAGGGTTGAATGAGCTAAACAAAAGGGGAAGGAGGCTAATCGTCATTCATCATATGACTAAGAACCAATCAGTAAATTGTATTCCCCACGTGCGTCTTTGTTACCCCAACCTGTGCCCAGCATTGCATGTTCCACTGAAGATATAAATAATTTAAAATAGGGAGATCCATGACATGCACCAAGTGTTTGTGCGTGCACTTGTTTTTGTTGCTTTCTTGGACAAACATTTCCTGATGTTGAATAAAAACAAACACAGCCTAACAAATATTACAGTGCAAAGATTTAGAGACCCTTCATTTATTTTATTTCCAGATAATAACAGCTGCTAAGAACAAGTTATTCATTTTTAGAACATGTATTTATAAGTGTGTATTTAAAAGTCTCTAAATCAATTTTTTTATATGATTTTTTCTTTCTGTATGCTTGATTACATTTTGCATTCTCTGCAGGAGACTTCCTTTCAGTTTTTCAAAGAAATGTGAAAGTAGTATTTTTCCACAAATCCAAAGTTCAGTCTTAGATGTTGGTTGCATTTCTTGCTTTCACAATTTCACATGTGATTTTGAGGCCGGTACTGGTCAGTACATTGTTCTGTGAAAACATGCAACTTCTCTGGTTGAACTTCAAATTGTATTCATTTCTGTTTATTTCTTTTTCTCAGTAACGACTTCTCGAGAGCTACACATTCTATCAGACTCATGGTGTTGAGCTGTCTTCGCACAGTGAAAGGATGGACAGATGCACCAGTGAACGTTATCCAAAGCAAGTAGGGGTGTAAAGACCGATACAACAGAGTATTGTGATACTGTCACATGTGCTCAGGTAAAACCTGCTCTCATCTGTGAAAAGCACAAGGCGCCTGCCAATTCTGGTGTTCTGTGGCAAATGCCAATCGAGCTCTACGGTGCTGGCCAGTGAGCACAGGGCCCACTACAGGACGTTGGGCCCTCAAGCCGCCCTCATGAGGCCTGTTTCTGATTGTTTAGTCAGACACATACACAGCAGTAGGGCTCTGGCAGTGCTCATCTTGTTCCTCCTTGCACAAAGGTGCAGGTACCGGTCCTGCTGAGGGGTTAAGGACCTTCTACAGCCTTGTGCAGCTCTCCTAGAGTAACTGCCTGTCTCCTGGAATCTCCACCGTACTCTTAAGACTGTGCTGGGATGAGGGGGGACAAAATGTCAATGACCTCGTCCTTTTAAACCATTCCTGTTTTGAGGGGTGTCTCATTGTTGCTCCTCTACTGCACTTGTTGTTAATTTCATTAACGCCAAAGCAGCTGAAACTGATTAATGGCCCTCCCTACTACTTAACTGACCAGATTAAAAAGTGCTCCCTTTATTTTTTTTGAGCAGTGTATATACATGTATGAATATATTACATAGATTACACACACACACACACACACACACACACACACACACACACACACACACACACATACATACATACATACATACATACATACATACATACATACATATATATATATATATATATATATATATATACACATACATATACACACATATACACATACACGTCCTGATAAGTATACAAACGCAAGCATGAGTGTGCCCGCATGTGTGTGTGTGTGTGTGTGTGTGTGTGTGTGTCTGTGTCTGAAAGCGAGAGCAACTAAAAGGAAAGGGAGATAGCAAGATGAGCATGAGGTGCTTTGCCTGACATGTGTCCTCACAGATAAGTCAGTACTGTGTGACCTAATCACTTCAGTGGTGTCCATTTGACTCCCACACTAAACAAATAGTGCTCTGCATTCACTTTATGCAAATTAGTTACCGATTCTGCACATATAAAATACAATACATCTACACCATTTAACTTAAACATGCTTTTTTGCAATACTTGTTACTGGAACATGTAATTCATGCAGAAACAATGTACACATGTGTCTGAGGTGACTGCTTCTCTCTTTAGCAGAACCGAAACTGGTTGGCTTACTGTCGTATTATTCAAGATTAGCTGTAAGGGAGCTGTGCGTTTACAACAAGGGCTGCCGTGTACAGTCATCTGCTGGAAGACTGTCTGGTGTTCCTCTCCGAGATGGTGCCATCAATCATGGCATGAACTGTCTCCATCAATGTGCCTGAAAGCCATTAAACCTCTTTCATAGACACAGACAAAGAACATAGAGAAAACACTACCTGAAAATAAAAAGTGTTCCCATTCACACACTGAGTTCAGATGTGGCACTAGTGCCTGCTTCCCTCACAGCCTTACTCGGCTGTAAGAGACTGAAAACTAGCCGTGCGCTGCCTCGAATGTCTGAGCTGTCTCCGGCTCTGGAAATATTACTCTTTGCTCAAGGTCCCCAGCATCCGTCATGTTTACAGGCACTAATAACCTGCACAGCTTCAGCTGGAAACGCCACAGCCAGTGCCTTCACACCTCCTCCGCCTACAAAACATAACCACCTCCAGCCACTTCACATCCTTTGCTGGCCAAATTAGTTCACAGGTCTGTTTAAAAATAAAACAAAACAAATAAATAAATAAATAAATAACCTTTACCTGCAAGATTAGCTCGCCTGAGAATTAGCTAATGAGGCTCACAGAACTGACAGCAAACGTCCAACCACCAGCTTTTTGGACAGTTAAAACACAGAAGCTCATTATCACTGAGGATAAAACCCAAACCTTTCTTGGAATAACTTCTGAAACACGGACGTACCTTCAAGTCACCACAGCACTGAGAGGCTTTTATTCCGGTGAAAATCTGTGTGACACTCTGTTGAAGCGTTTAGGATTTTAAGAGGCAGCATTTACGTTCACCGTTTTTCAGCCGTTACCTTTAAAATTCAAACGTGTTTCAGCGGCTCGTTAGCTTAGCATAACGGCACCTATCAGTCCTGACAGCTTGCGGCGCGTGCTTGCTAACTCCTATTTTCTGAGAGGTTTGCCGGCTGCGAGGTTCACATTTAGGCTGGCGCTGCCTAGTAAAAGCCTTTAAGACTCTTGTCCATCTCCGTGAGTGTTTTTATGCTTTCTGTGCTAAAATATCATATAGCGCCTCCGATGTGTTTTCAGAAGCAGTAAGAAATATACGTGACTGGGGGAAACGCAGAGTTTCTGTACCGGGGCGATTTGAATATTCTCATTATCAGTATAGCTTTGCTTTGATTATGATAATATCATCATCATCATCGTCATCATCATCACCATCATATTTAACTTCTAAATAACCCGCGTCTTGTCCGAATCTTTCCGTTCCACCTTAAATGCTGCGGCACTTACATTCTGGTGCCTGACAAATAAGAAGACAACTTCAGCACTGAATTGTTTAGTGGCCATATTGCATAAATCCGGGCGATAATAAAAACAACAACTTAAATAAACTTACTGAAGCCGTTTCAGTAGTATCAGCCACAGTGCAAATTATATTAGGGTTCACAGGAGGCTGAATCCCTTACTCATCTTCTATCTGAACCAAATGTTTGCAAAGGGCTGACAACCTCTGTCCCACATCTAGCTAACCTCCTACCGTCGTACTATGCTGACTGTGAAACCGAGTTAGTGACAGCATCAGACTGACTGTCAAACTATACTGCGATTTAGACCTGTTTCCGCTGGAGCAATAAAGTGGAGGTATTTATTCGTTATGCTGCCTAGTGCTTGCACACCCCGTCTGATCATGTTTACTGTGTTAAAGGGCGTTTTGGGAGCTGTGATTAGTTAATTCGCTGCTTATGAGAGTCCGTAACGTTTCTCTCCAGCATCTCCGACAGCGGCGGAGAATAAAGTGACGTTAGCCCAGCGAGTCAAACTGACTCCCGCAGTAAGTAAACGAGTCCCGTTACAGAAACTTTCAAACACAAATAGACGAGAAAGGAAAAGTGAGGAACTTTTTTCCGAGACTGTGGTTGGAAACCGGCCGTGTTACCTGGCTGGTCGCGTCTTGCGGCAGGTTCTTGATGAGGATCTTCCTCCTGTTGCTCAGCTCCCGGCGAGTTTTCTCCAGCCTCCTCTCGATCTCCTCGGGCTCCAGGTCGGGCAGGTCCCGCAGGATGGTGCCCTCAGCGGACGCCGCCGCATCCTCCTCCTGGCGGCTGTCGGCGGGGCTCTCGCAACGCGGGTACGGCGAGCTGCGCTGGCTGATAGCGAGCGGATCCGGCGGCTGGATGGAAGAAGCTGCCGCCATTTTGAGGCGCTCTGTGGAGAGTGAGCCGGAGCAGCAGCGCTAAGGTGGGCGAAACCCATCCACACACAGAGAGTGAGTGAGTGAGTGAGAGAGAGAGAGAGAGAGAGAGATGTTAGAAGTGCCCTAGAATCTATTTATTCGCCATTTTAAACTGTTCTATGATATCTATATATAAGGCATATGACTTTTGCGGTTTCACACACCCATTTACACACTGTGATTTGACCCAAGACTAAACGAGCTGCTTTTCCTTTTTTGGTGAGCTCGTGAATATTTTGATTAGCTCTGCTCTGATTGGCTAGTTTACAGCGAAACACCGCGATGCCTGTGTATTTAGCTATGCTCCTAACTTAGAGTGTGCTAGTAGCTAACATTACCTGTACTAGCTACTTGCTTTCCATCTCGAGATCAACACAGAAATTAAAGCTGATAATGTGAAACTCAGTTCAAGATGACCTGACTTTAAGCAGCAAACAGCGATAAAACCACACCTCATGGCTGCTACTTACAGGTTGCTGTTGGGGTTTACTCTTCAGTTAGTGAAGCGGCTCGGTATTGTCCGCTCAGAATGAAATGTGCAGAACAAATTAACATCTCTGAATTAAAGTCGTCCCAAATGATGAGTGAACTGAACTTGGCTTCCTATTCACCTCTTTGCTTAAAAGGGTCTGCCTTAATATATAGTCACCTGTATAAGCTGTGGGCCATAAAATGGAATGGAACATTAGGATTTAGACGTTGGCGAATAGGAAGACAGTTTCAACCTCTTTTTGAGATGAACATCAGCCATGGCCACTGATAGTTCCGCTTCTTGTAAAAGGTGTTAAAAGTGCCAACAGCATTTTCAGGGCCTGGGTTTTACACATAGTCTGGAAATGTCATTGCTGTTGCTCTATTGTATGTAAAAATGTAGGCATGTATGGTAATGATATGTCAGTCCTATGTACCAAACTCTTCTTAGTCAACTATGCCAATATTAATGCAGTCATATTCTCTGCCACCTTTAAAGTAAAATGTAAATGGGCTTCTTGGATAATGATGACAATGATAACAATAACGATCATCATTTTGGGTGGTTGGTACTAATATTGTACAATTTCATTTATGTTGTTATGCACTTGCCAATAGTTCCGTTACTTGAAGAACTGCTACTGCTGTTGTGGGTATTTTGTGTTACAAAGGATTATACTGGAAAAAAAACCCGCCTTTCCATTATTTTGGCAATAACATAGTCAATCCAAAAAAAGGCTTTTTGCATCAGCAAGATTAAACAGGTAGAAGGAAGGTAGAAGATAGAGTCAGTGACCAAGCAAGCGGGAGTGAGTGTGAGAGAGAGAGAGGGTCTGCCAGGGTCTCTGTCTTTGGTACAGCTGGCGACCTCCACTGATAGAAATCTGAACAGTGCAATGGGTCAAATAAACGTGTAATAGCTGCTCTCTGCTGTTTGATCTCTCTCTAATAGACATTTTTCTTCAAGCTGCTATAACCCTTCACGCACACACACACACCTCATTGCAGTAGCACCAAATCTCCCAATCCTGTAAAAGGGAACCAGGGCAGAAATTTCCACCTGACACACAACCGTGTGTCCGTGTTGACATCAATCCTTGAAAAGTAATTCATCAGTTTTTCATCAGTGTATTAGAAAGATAGCTGAAGAGACAGCGCACACTGAATTCCTCTCCAAATGGAGCCAGTAGAAAATCTTTCATTTGTTTAGCTGCATTTGATGTGGGATTGAATGACAGGGTGTCAGAGCGCCAGGCCGTCTCTCGTGGGTGTGCACAGACTAAGCGTTAAATGCCATCCTTTGGCACTCTCTCTCTCTCGGGAGCCCTCAACATGCCCATGAATGAGCGCTTTTTATTTCCAGCAGCACATTGCAAAACACCTAAGCAATGTTTTGAAAAGAGCGCACTCTTAAAAGGAGGGAAAAAAATCAAGAGCTTGCTGTGTTATTTGTAGATTTCGTGTAGCTCCAGGAGAGTGTCTTAACAGGAAGATGGTGCCATGCATTGTCAGACATAGTGGTACCAATGAGGCTCACTAGTTTCAAGTGTACTACCATAGTGCTACCTATAATACATATGTAGTGTAATACATAAAAGAAATCTACTGGCCATTTCCAAGTAGACATCCTCACACATACAGTCATTTTGTATCACTGTCTTTGTCAGCTATTTTCACTTCTGCATTACTGATAACCCAAATGAATCTATTCATTTCCAAATAAAAGACAAAGTGCTTTCTTCTTTGGGAGAAGAACGCAACCAGATGTCCCCACATCACCCATTTTCTGTTATCCTGCTATTTGGTACCTAAAAAGAGCTAACCATACATACATACACACACTCACACATCAGCTACGCTTGCGTAATGTTTGATTCATGGGTTTACAGTTGCCAAATCCAGTAAACTGTGCACATTATGAGATCACCATGGTGACCTCCAAATGCTTCCTAAAGGAAGCATGGCAGCAGCGTTCCACTCCACAGCACTAGAGCGAACTCTCAAAGCAAAACTGCACAGCTAAACGTGTGTGTGATTCAGCGCATCACTGAGTGGGAGTAGAAGAGACGAGGATATTTCGAATGCAGGGAAAAGTGGCGTGTGGGCGCCGGCGAGCGCCGCAGCGGGCGAATGGAGCACCTGGGACGAGCGCATTTATGTAAGGAGCTGATGTGATGAGGCCTTGAACCCTTCTTCAGCCGGGACCGCTGAGTGGAGCGCGGGGGCGGCACTACTGTACCAGCCCCAAACCACTGGCCATTTATTCATGCATGCATCTCCTCCTTCACATTGTGCCAAAGCAAATGTTTATGCATATTTAATGTTAAGAATGTACTGTAAAACAACAACAAAAAAAAAATATTACAGAACATTGACTAATAAACCCATAGGCACATTATTCATGTGTTAAAGTTACAGCTTATTATACTGTAATTAATATGTTTTACTAAGAACCTAACTGAGGGGTTGCAGACAGCAACAGCAAGATATATAGACAGATCACCTCATTCAGTTGTTTGTTCAGTATGCTAGACTGACAAACAGATAGATGGCAGATAGACTGTTTGAAAGTCTGATAAACAAAAAAGATCAATCAGTTTGAATGATACCATTAGACAAATTGTTGAATGAGATATATTCATGCATAATATATAATAAATAGATTGGATGAGATGGATTAATAAACAGTCACCTAAATAACCTCATCATCAAAAAGTATAGTTGCACCCAGAAGGAAGATTGCAGTGCTATTTGGAAGGAAGATAAACGTTACCAGGAATAATAAATGATGATACATTTAGACTGATGTGGGCAATATTTACTCAACTACACATACAGAAGTAGTGTCTCTCAGTATGGCATCAGGCCACCAGATGTCTCGCCTGGAGTTGTAGAGGGTCCTAATGATAGACACATTGTTAGATGAGATAAACAGATTTTGATATGGTTGGCCAATAGGTAAAAAGATAGACAGATAAATGAAGAAGTATGTAGTTAGACAGACAGACAAACAGATAGGTTGATCAAAAGATAAACAGATAAATCGAGATGAAGACAGAGTAATTATTTAACTTGGAGACAGGGCAATCTGGACTTGCCGACCAGTCCTAAAGATGTCATTTTTAGAAAGGCCTGTTCGCACTGGCATGACACTCAAGCTTCACAGTATCAGAAGGACTCTAAAAAAATTAAGCCAGGGCAGGGAATGAAAAGCCTCTCTGAGTCAACACCAATGAGCCCCCTAGTGCTCATCTTATCAACATATGCCTGTAGACCTGCGTACTAGGTGCAAAACCACTTACTAATGATGTACACAAACAACACTTTAAAACTGTAACACTTTATATCAGTTTCTCTAGTTTTACAGTTTATGGGTTTGTGTTTGACCAAAATGAGCAGTTCTGTTTTAATTTATACACTACTGGAAACTTGTCTCCCAAATCCCAGATCAAATATTATACTTCAGATCTGTTTATTTAGAAAATCACTAATGACGCCTCCAGAAGCCTGCTGTTTGAACCATGCTAGCTGTGCATTTCACCTCAACCACCGCTCGTCTTTCTCTAGGTCACTAGAGGTCACCTTACGGTGGACATTCGAAATAGGTGGTGCTCATCAAGGTCAGTAGAGAGCGGTTTTCACCCTCTGCCAGTCGGTAGCTGTGTTGACCCGTGTGTTTGCTGCTTGACCTTATGAACCAGAAGCTGACTGTATCTGCCAGTAAAGCTAGAACCGAACCTTCTGTTCCTCACTAAGACCCTGCTGTACATGTGGAGATGCTGATTTAAGAAGAAACTGAAGTGGTCTCTTATTTATTTCCATACATATATATAAAACAGGTTAGTGAGCAAATCATCAGTCCATATATCATCAATGTAAGAACAATTCAGTATTTCATTTTGTCCTGGTGATCTGGCACAACACAGATATGGGTTCAAGTTCACATGAAAAACAGGGTGAATTTATATAACATGAAGCATGCACAAATCACATAGCTCAAAGCTAAAAGTTGAAATGTACAAATAAATAGTCATAGCCCATAAAGGTCCAGTAACCGGAAGGGTTTAGAGAGATGTGACTAAAACAAAATGATTGGGCTGAATGCGAGAACCAGTAGCCAGTGATAACAACAGTGTAAGGGAAAATGAATTGTTGTTAACTGTTAGTAAACAACAGTAACAAAAACTAAAAACAAAAACGTTGTGGATTTATGGGATATGACTTCTGCTTGATAAATCTTCTCCATGCACCCACTTGAACAAAGTGACCTCTACTTCCAGTTTTTTTTCCACCACTGATAGGAGGCAGTGCAATTGTTTTATCAGCCTTAGTCTTTGGATATGGCCACTAAAACGTCCTTGAACAGGAGAACAAATACTATTGTGCAGCATCACAAATGTACTCCTCAACATAAATAGGAATGGAGCAGTGTTAAAACGCACAATGCCTTGTCCAGTGGGTCATTGTATAACCATGCTGCCGTATGATTTTATTAACTACATGTGAAGAAACTAAAATGTTGACCTTTTTTTTCCCCCCAGGCTGTTTTGGCTCCCTGCACATATACTGTATAATCCTATCAGGCAGCTTTAAACAATATTGACATGAACTTAGTTTGGTAACAGTAGCCCTTAATAAGTAGCAAAAGAAACAAAGTTCAAACTTAGCATTTTAGATCCAACCCGTTCTGAGTTTCTGTGCAATACAGGGAAAGTGAGGACTGGTTTAATGCCATTAAACTAAAGATGTTCAGTCTTAAAAGTTGGATCCACTTAAACTCATACACAATCAGTGATGCTGGGGTCTGGACTCCTGGGTGGTAAGTCTATTGTTCTGCCAACCCCAGCATCCTTTTCGATTATATCTCTAATTTTGACTATGGTCTTTTCTCTGTAACAGCTTCTTGACAGCTATACATCATTTCATACTCTTTCAGTTGTCTTCCTACAGCAGAAAGATGGATATGAACCCCCTTTCAGATCTGAAATAAGAATGGAGATTGAGTTTCTTCTCTCATAAACATAAAAGCTTTAAGTACTGTTGATCAGATGGTTTTGCATGGTTTGGAGTCTCATTTTCTCCTTATCTTTTATTTATGTTTTAAACTACTGTCTCTTATTTTCTTCTCTTTCCTTATGCACATGCATTATCTTATATCTAATAATCTCATCATCAAATTACATATGCTGACAGAACTAGTAGAGCAGTTCAGGAGGCTTGATGTAATTTGTCCTCTACATAATATGTAACACTCTGCATGTGGCTTTAATAAATAACCATGTTCTCAGGGATATATGGACAAACAATACCTTTGCAACCTGTTAGCAAACTCATGTGTGCATGAGGGTGAGGATACTGCTTTTCCTCATTCTGTGACCTTAATGCTGTGCTGTCATTATTCGGCTCTGTATTTATGGATCTCAGCAAGGTGTTAACAATGTAGGTCAGCAAGGGATTGATCATTTCACAACAAATCAGGTTTGTGCTAGCAGCCTCTGCTCCAGGAATACAGTGTTAATCCTCTCCTGTATATTTTCCTGCTTGGCCATAACCTTTCACACTAATCTAATACTAGTGGCATTCACAAAATAAAAAATCCCATTATTCAACGTTTAAAAACAAGGCCAACAGGTGAACATGAGCCTTTTTTTTTTTTTTTTTAGAATTTAAAAGCATTTAAAAATCAGTCCATTTCATAGAGCCTGATCTGTTGGCACTCTACCTGTAAGCCTACATAAGGCTTTCATGAGAATTGACGTAACTCTAGATAAATGCTTATTCCGATAGATGTAATTTGATAAAAAAAGGTTTACATTTGCCAATTTTGATCAGTTACCTGCTGTAGCCTTATGCTTAACTGCTGATTTTGGGTTGTACATGGCTTTATTTGTGTTGTAGACATTGTGGCCACCAGTTCTTATCATCACTGTAAAGTGTCAGTAAGTTTCTCTACAGTGAACCCTGTTTCATGACAAACCTCTCAGAATGACTTTGTTTACATTTCAAGGACTTAGTTATTTAGAACTTGGTGGAATTCTCCTTTAAATGATCATTTATTGTCCGCCGATGCCTTGGCGCTAAAGTAATTTAGAACCTATAAACCAAACTTCTCAGATCCATTCGCACTGCCCATTTTTCCTGTTAATCAAATACAGTGGGTGTGGAGTTTGAAATCACCATCTAGATATCCATATCCATATGACAGACTAATTCATCACAGTCTGTCGATGTTCCAGTAAGGTTTGATACTTCATTAGACAATTTAATGTCCCTTTTATTTAGTTCATTGGAAATAATTATTTGCTGATTTTTTGAGCCTAGATGGACAAATAAGCTAGTCATTCCACTCTAGTATCAAATATAAGAGTGAATTTGCACTCAAACAAGAACAATCCTCTCAACAGATGAAGCAAATACAGACATAGAAATATATATAACTTATATATAATCTTATATTTTAATTAATATTATAACTAATATTGTTCTGTATAATAATTGTGACAGTCCCAGGATTAATCCATGGCAGGGGGAACTTCTGGGTAGGGGAAATTTATAGGTGGTTTGAGTCAACCTAACCCAACCTAACCACAAGGCATTCTTATGACAGTACTAGACAGATTCGTAGTCTATGTAATAAGGTGCTAAATGAGCTGGTGTTATCCAGGGACTATCATTATTAGCCTTTGTTATTGTTACCACTTAGCCAAACAGTACCAGATGACACAATCTAGACAGCATGGCCAGGGGGACCAATACAACACCGCACTTGCAACACAGGAGGATCCCACTGAAACGCCCTGCACAAGTACACAAACACAGAGCAGCCATTTGAACAAGGAAGACAAAGAAGCATCAATAATGTTTAGCGAGCTCTTGTTTTAATATTACTGGTTAATTCCCACAGTCAACCAGCCAACCCACGTGCCTTCAGGGACATTCAGGCACCGGAAGCCGTGCACAGACAGTTGTACACAGAAGTGCGACATGATTTTTGCCAAGAATAGCGTCTCGCTAAAACAGTAACACGTGAACATATTATTCGGATGGTATAAGGACAAATTACACAAAATGCTTAATATGTTCAAAAAATATGGTAATAATCTCCCCCAAACCTCCAACATTCTGCACATTTTCATTTGTGATGAAGTCTGTGTTCTCTGCATCACTGACATCTACTTTGTTAAAAATTTAGGTTTATATACATGGTATTTTTTACCAATCTGTAAACAACAGCCATTTCCACTCATGACCATACAAGCAAAAAAGAACTTTTGAATTGCGGGCCAATTTGACAAAAGTGCAGGTGTTTAGAAGAACTGTGATATTTCTGCTCTTTTCCAACAGGGAAAATATGACATGATACAGTCAATACGGAATTATTCATTAAAAGGTATGACGCCAACCTCAGGGAAAAAGATCCATCTGCTCCCACACACACAGTGCTCAACAGTTAATCTCCATAAGTCAGTCACTCATACAAATAACCAAATGAAATAAATGGCCGGAGCTAGATGGGGACGCTGAAATGAAAGCTTATACAACACAGTGGTAAATCTAAGCAGTTTTTCTTGAGGTCACTGTTAAAATGTCAAACAGCTGACAGAGTTGTGGTTGGGGGCAAAACACTTGAAGCACTAAGACCCTTAGCCACGTTTACACAGACGCTGGAGCATCACTTCCTCATTCACACCATCACAAATGACACATAACAGTGTTGGAGCAGACCATCCAACAAATGAAAGCTTCTCTAAATGCAACACATTTCTGCCTCCACTCACAGATGGCTGGTGCTCTCTGTTTCTCGCACTCTCTCTCTCTTTGATGTGCAGCACAGTCAGTCAAGTCCGTCCTTATTTGAAATTCCTTTTTTGTGCTAAAGAACATTCTCACAGTAAAGCATGTGACGCAAAATGTGCCACGCATCCCACTGTTCGCTGCTGCTTGGCAGTCCAGGAAAAAACAGGGCCTGATACTAGAGTTCAAGGGCCATGCTGTCTGACCAATTCAGTCAGTTTATAAGAGTTTCTTTCATTCATTTATTTCCACCTCAGTTCCAGTTAAATAAATAGTAGAAAAATAATCCTTTCATCTTCATTTTTTTTCTTTAAAAAATTTGAGATGCTTAGTGGCACTTAAAACAAGTGCAAATCCGCCCATCCACAACCTCAAAAAAGGCTCCGTGAGGGGCACTGTGATTTCAGAGGTTCTTGGTAAAGTCCTGGCTGGGCTGCTGGCCGTTCCTCATCAGAGAGGGTATCTGCAGGAGGGCTTGGCCCTGTCCTTTTCTCTCTGAGGGGGCGCAGCACCTGCCGCGAAGGCTGAAAGGGGGAGTGGAGGATGAAGGCAGGGCTTGAGTGAAGTGGCATCAAAGGTGGAACGCCAGGGGTAGGGAGTTCAGGCGGGGGAGGATCCTCAGCACTCTGCATCCACACTGTGAACGGTGACGGCTGCTTGCAAGTGGTGTGTATGGGGGTGCAGCGGATGGTGTGCGTGTGTATGCCGGTAGGGGTAGAACTTGTGGCTGAGCAAAGCAGCTGTCTGCGGCGGTGTGTCTAGATCAAGGTCTTCATCATGATTGCCCACATCCACTCCAGCTGAGAGGGGGTCGTTGTTGCAGGGTGGGTTTTCACTGTCCTCCTGCGGGCTCATGGTGCTATAACCTGGAAATTTAAGCATAAAGGTCAGACATCAGCAACTCTAATATGTAATTTCAGGAAATATGAAATTCAGCCTTGAACTTGACGATAACAATTATTTACAGAATCAACTATTATTTGATAAAACATCTAATTAGAACATTAATACGTTTTGCAGTTTCCTCTCAATTTTTCCCCGTTACAGCAAAACGTAGAAGGTGCTATACTGCCCCCAAGATTTTTTGTACTGTACTGCAACTTTCAAATTGACTGCTGTATGGGCTGTATTACAATGCATGTTTGATTTATAGTTAACACTGACTTTTTTCCTAATGAATATTGTTGCAACCTTGTTGACTAATAATTGCAGAGTATTCTATACCTATACTAAAACCAAAAGCTGCATTAATAGGTGGCTGAGGAGAAAGAACAATAACTCCTTGAACAACTTCTGCAAGAAGCATCACAAAACTACTTTAGTACCAATAACTCAGACTGTAAAGCTGCATACAGAACACCTACATCATCTCCAGATGTCTCAATTGAAGTGGTTATTGAAAGTCTAAATTCAAAATCTCCTGCTTCACTTGAAATTCATTTGACCTTTTCTCTAACCAAATGTGTTCATATCAGGACACGTTCTTGTATCTTGCGTCATCCACTCTAAGTACAAGCCATTTTACCGGCCAAATATGTTCATACTGAGAACAACTGCTTTTCATGATTTATGCTTTTCTCGGCTATTCCAGGGAAGACTGTATGACACTGATGCACATAAAGCTTCATCGCCATAATTAGACGAGAGTTGAGGGAATCTTCTGCACCTGATTAAATTAATCACTCTTCTAAACTTATCCCTCTCCTCAAGAGTATGTGTGGTGTTCCCACAATCAGACTTCTGATGATGGATGCCTCCACACCACACGCAACATAAAAGCGCCATTTACCACACTAACCCTCCTGACAGCATGCATTCTAAACTCAAAGGAGTTTGAAATAGTTTCAGTATGAGGAGAGATTTTTAAAAATGCAGAGGTGGATTTGAGCAGATCATTTAGGAGCGTCTATGAAACGTGTTCTCAATGTAGCTCAGTGGCTGCTGGTCTCTAAAGGATTAGAGACGACAGTGAGGGGAGACAGATCCTTGCACTGAGACTAAGCTGACTGGGACGTTCCCCAGGAGAGAAATACAAATGTTGCACAGGAAGATCTCTCTAAGGACACTAAGCTACAGAAAAACATTACAGCAAGTTTGACACAAAAAGGTAGCGATTAAAATCTATTAATTTATACTCTGTTGATATTACGACATTATGGCAAAACAAATAACAAGCCAAATACAATGGCTTTGCCACATCAGATTTCAGAACTATCTATTTTATCATTTTAGTTTGTTCACCTGAGCATTATAGAACTGCAGTGCTAATTTGCTATCTGCCACTGATTCTCGCTTGGGTGTTTCAGGGCACCCTTTCCTTGGATGAACATTCAGATATCAAAGCAACCTTACAAATTCCAGGTACATCTGAGCTATCTGGCAGAACACTAATCTTCGGTCAGGAAGGTTCTTTAAAACTCTGAAGCAAACAGTCAGCTACACAGCTGTAGGCGAACAGAACACATCGTGTGTTGGTGGTGCAGGAGTGAGTCAGAGCGCAATGAGAAAACCTCAAACACTGTTCCAACACACACGTGTGCACACACACATAAGCAAAAGCCAAATCGATTCGCTTCTGAAATACGACCCCTTGAGCTGGATGAGTGAGTAGCTAGCTAGTGGGAGGTGACCTTTGGCTGAGCAGTATAAAAATACAGAAAACTTTTGCTTTTGCTATTCACCTCCCCTTTCTGTTCTCTATACCTACAACATATCCACTTCTCTTACCTTCTCCCCTGTTCCCATCACCTCATTTTTCTTTCTGCTTGTTATACAATGAGTTTCAAATAAAAGTCATGAAAAGTAACCATCACTGCCAAAGGAAAGGGGAGCTGGTGCTGAATTCCGCTAAATTTGATTTAATTCAGTAATAACCCTATCCAATATTGCTTGTCTTACTCAACATCTAATCTGCAATACATTTACAGACTTTGGCAATGTCCCATTTAATTAATTAAAATCGGCTGCTAGAATAGCACATGATCAATTTGGCCAAGGTAAAATACATAAGCGTGTGGAAAGCTTTCTTAGTGCTATCTTAACTAGGGATGCATCAATACTTCTATCTTTTCAGATCGAGTATCGATGTTGAGTCTTATACCATAACAAATGACCTACTTTTAATGAAGTAGAAGTCTAAATGAGCCTTAAAACCTTAAACGTGTCATCATTAAAAGTTATCTGATTTAAAAAGAGGTGCATTAGCTAGCTATAATACATTAGTTACCTTGGACTGCTGCAGTGGTTTCGTTCCATGTTAGTAAATCTGCACTCTCACCGTAGGAAAATGTTTCCATGGAGATTTCTAAGTTCATTTAGATAAGGGTCCCGAATACAAGTGGGATGGGGAACTTTTGCTAAGGGAAGAGAAAGAAAGGCTATGTTTTTAGCTTAGAGCTAACATAGACTATGTTTATAGCATCTACTTGAGTGAGAGAGTGCATTCTTCTTGCTGTTTTTGCTGTTTCACAAACTAAAAAAAAAAACTCAGTTATGAAACACAGCAGAGACTCCACTGAGTTTATATCGGGGAGATTCCTTATGCTACAATACTGCACAGTTTTATTCAGTCAGACAGTAAAAGCTTACAGAGTAAAGCTTACAAATACAGACTTTAATAAGGCAGTTTATGGGTTTATTTTGCCCTGTCTCTCCACCTGTACTTGGGAAGCGGTTGTGATTTTGCTAGCCTTGTCTTTCCATCTGTACTGGGAAAGCGGTTGTGATTTTGCTAGCCTTGTCTCTCTATCTGTACCAGGGAAGCGGTTATGATTTTGCTAGCCTTGTCTCTCCATCTGTATTGTGGAAGTAGCTGTGATTGTGTTTATATAAATTCTAAAATCTCAGCACATTCCTAGCTAAAAGAAATTTGCAAGGGCAGATGAGATGAAGTGACCAAGGACGAGCATCCAATCTTCATTGAGTCAGTAACATCCTTCCTTTTGCCAATTTCAGTCATTTGATTAATAGTGCAGTGGTGTACATGCAGTTAACGTCACATGGCATCACCAGGTGATGTTGGTAGCGGTGAGTTTTTAAAAGTACCACCAAAGGAAACATGCAAGGTATTGACTCAATAGTGGTATCGACATAGAGGCACCCCCAGTCACAACATGAAGCCAGTGTAATGCTGTCTGTACTGTTGGATGTTTTATAACTGAGCGCACATAGTACAGAACTTGCTTTGCTAAGAGCTACTTTTATTCCATTATCAAGCACTGGATAAGGGATTATCATAAAAATAACTATGGTAACAGTGACAAGAAACTAATTGATGACATGTATAGCTAACAATGCTATTTATCCACTGTCAAAGGACAGCTCAATACCCATGCTAAAGAGCATTCCTGCCCAATTCTGTATTTCTAATCTAAGAAACCACGCCCACAAGCTACGATCCAAACCAACACCATCAAGTCTAAGAGTACTCTCTTGAATCCCAGTCACTCTGTATAATTACTAAAATAAACCCACAGATGAACAAGCTTTGCTCTGACAGGGAATCAAGAATTAAGCTATCCTTCCCATCCTCATTGATTCTCGATGTCCAAGGGTGCCCTATTAGACGCCCAGTGATGGTTAAACGTAATGTTCTGATCATGGCTTTCCCTGGGAGTTTTGATAATTTTGGTTTTAGGAACGTTTACTCAAGAGAAATAATACACACACACACACACACACACACACACACACTTACCGTGGTCACTCTCTGTTCCTGATCTTCCCCAGTATCTCCGCCTGCGCTCAGGACTGTGAGTGTGTCTCTCAATGACAGCAGCAATGAAGCGTGTGTTACTGACTGTACAGAGAGACAGAAAAAGTAGTTGAAACTATAGCCAACATGGTTAAATATGTAAATTCATCACATGTAGATGTGAATGCTAAAATATGTTTGACAGTTTGAAAAGTAAATTAAAGAACTGAATATTACACTGGGCCAATTCAGTTTGGCATCTTTCACATGTGGAACTGAAATATGTATCTTATATGCATAAATGGGGTCACATCTTGAACAGTCAGACTGGAATCAATTAGACCTTTTCATCAATCTAACTGAACGTTTCGTGCTCTATGTAGGAACAGACACTGTGTGGCAACATCAGAATGGCTGTTACTTTGATTGCAGTTTGTGTTTTGGAGGCTGAGCAAGACATGTGCAAGCAGTGTAAACAGATCAGCATGCCACCTTCTAACAAGAGAAATCAAACAGCTATTCAAAATCAGATATACGTCAATGATCTTCTGAAAGCAAAAAGCAGGACAGAAACTGAGCTTCAGTTCTCTGTTTGATCAGTTTCCACAAACACAAAAATTACCAATTGTTCCAAGTTTAAAGAAGCTGGCTGCACAGCTCATTTTAAAGATGCACAAACAGAGTCCAGTCATCTGAAGGAACAGTAGAGAACTGGAGTGTTTGTTGGATGAGTGTGCTCACAGATCCAGTCAGGAGCATCATCTTTTACCATTTATCTTTTACTTTACCTATAGTCTAGGATAAAACTCGTATCATGTGCTGAAACATAAAGCACTTCCTTCTCTGACATTTTTTAGTACTCAAGTGACTTATTTACTACCCAAGACTACCATACAGACTGACATCACTATGATCGAGAGTTAATTTATAGTAACAGTTGTAAACATAAGAGGATGGTTTTACTTATTCCTCTGTCCTCATGACTGTCCTCATCTCTTTCATCGCGCTCATTGTCCAGGTTGGACATTCGCACAGACATCTCTGCATGGAGAGGGAGAGACAGTCAGTGAAAGCTAGCAGATTCCGCAGTCCTAAACACATTTCATATTATATTACAATTAGTCGCTCAATCTGTCCCAAGTCCTCCTCGTGAGAACAGCAAACAGACAGACAAGACAGTCTATCAATCCATGTCTAGCGCGGTGGATAATCTTCTAAATGGTGAAAGCTCAGGAGACACTTGGAGGCACTAATGAAAGTCTATTCAGTGAGGCACCACAGCATTTCACGGCAATACAAAAGCAGAGCAGTGATTCAAGACAAAGGTGAACCCTCATAAGACTGAGATTCTGGTTATTTTCACACATGAAGGACAGCCTTTTCCCTGACTGACTAATTACATTACCTGCATATAAAAGCTCTCAGTAAGCACTACAAATCAAAATAAGAACTTAATTATTATATGGTAATAGTCTGCAGTGTGCTGTTGGCTTTGATACAAGCACTACATAAAGATTCTTAATTTACTCTCCAGCCCAAATCCAAAGGAATCCATCAAACAAAGTACCAAGCTTACAGCCTCGCTAAAGGAAACGTTCCTGTCACATTGCACTGAGGGCTACTATGTAGAAAAAAGAGATTACAGTAAGTAAATTACTTTCATTTATCTCTCTCTGAACTGCCTTGGTAATCTTTCTTTATCATCTTATTAGCTGAATGGACCACTCGCTGTAATTGGAAAGGGTCACGGTGTTAAAAACCAGCTTTAGTTAACTTCTCAGAGAGTTAGAAAGAAATATGAAAACATTATAGAGACTCTCCACAGACGTGTTAAGACACCCTAAAACACGCAACTTATACCATCAACATTTTTAGTTTAGCTTTCAAAACCATAAAACCATGCCACTACATATCAGTAAGAGTGATGGACTTACTGTTGAAACACAAGTTGGTCTATTCAAAATATTTATCTTTTGGTTGTATACTGATTTAAACAGCATTTGCATATGAGCATACAGAGACTGGTGTTGGCCAGTTGTTGAGAATGTGATCTTATTAAAAAAGATTTTATTCTCATCGCTTTAGACTCTACACAGCCTACAGCTCATAACATTATTGTTTCATTCACGATCAGTGGGTGTCTTATCTAACAGGTTAGGTAAGGCTGTTACATTAAAGTTAAAAAATGTGGTACTTTAGCAGCGAGTACCCTGTGAGCACTCCAACATCCTGCTAAAGGCTACAAAAAGGCACACGCAAGGGCACTGTTACAACAAAAAAGCTTTTTTATAGTCATTATGGTCATTTCTAATAGCCTGCTCACATATAGATATAGTCATAGTTATGAAGTAAGTAAACCTCTCTATCGTCACTAAATGGAGGTGCCTGCGGGGCTGTACCACTCGCTTGCATTTGCCTTTTAACTTAACATTAGTTATTATTACAGTGCAATCGCTCCAAGCTCACACTGACGAACCCCAACACAGCAGAGACGTGAGGAGACTGGCTTGAAAGCACTTTAGTAGAATTTTATTTGGTTGTGTGTTGTACAGATGGGCTCAAAGGAAGATGCTTGCTGTTATTGTTCACATGCTGAAGACCCATTTTGATTTATTTAAAGGATTCAAAGGCTATTTGTTTTTTTTTTCCTCCAAGCTCCACACATGATATTTCTGTGCTTTATTGATGTAACAAAATAAATAATGATTGTTTATACATATTAAAAATGATTAAAAATCTTTCATATGACAATTTTTCCAGTGTGTCTTTATCCGTTAGCCATTTAGACATCACAAAAACAGGATGACTTCCTAGATTCAATATATGAAATGTATGGACTGTTTGACTTGTGTGATTATGGACTTGTGAATCATATGTTTTAAAATTATAGCTTGAATTATTATTTTAAGAAAGCAAAGAACATTTTTGTTTTTTTGACAGGCCTGGAAGCACCTCCCATGACCTGGCTATAGCAATCATGAATAGGATTTTTCTTAGATTCTGTGTTTGACTCTTTTACTTGCATCATATCAGCCAAACAAGAAACATCACTGGTTCAGAGGAGAGTCAGACTCTGGTGAATTAGAGATCTCTGTAGGCTTGATACTACGTTTGTTCTTAAGAGCAACAATGACACTTCAAGTTCATCCTAAAGTATTTCATCTTTGGCTGTTCTCTTCTGTTTTGAGTGTTCCTTAAAACATTTTGACACTAATCTCTGTGATTTGATACTTTCCGTTATCGCTCCCTTTATTCTTGTAACTGCATTCTTAAAATGTCTTCTTTTCGTTTCATAAGATTTTGCCTTTTCCCTGAAATGGACTGCAAATATTATTCTGAACTCAAATGCCCCACAACAACGTTTTTATTCTTTGCCTTTTATAATGGCCTTGAAAGCCCCATCATAGGTTTTCATCTGCAGCTGAGAAAAGCCTTTGTGCATTGCCCTTCACCCGGAGGCCACTGAGGCTCTCACTCACCCTGAGCAGCTAGAGGGGACATGTGCTGATGGCTCCGGCGGTGGATCTGGTGCCTGTAGGCATACACAGCCAAAACTAGCACCATGATGCATCCCATAATGCCTCCTGCTACTGGCCCCACCGGCGCACTCTTTATCATGTTTAGAGATGCGACTTCTTCGTCTGCTGAATAACAGAAAGGATGACAGGGTTAAGCGATGAAAAAGGAGAGTGTGTGTGTGTGTGTGTCAAAAACACATCATTGGCCATGTAAACAAAACATCTAAAATAATTACTTTGGGTTTATACTTCACGGATAATGGAATATCTTTGGATTTTGGAATAGTAACATGGCAGAACATTAGAATATAAAACAGCATATAAAATATGTCTTCATGGCCATATGTAGGGCTAATTGTGAAGATACCGTTCATCTAAAAACAACTTTATGAAGAGTATGACACGAGTCTTAGACATTGAATCACACTGTTTCAATGCAACATGTATCTTGGTAGTATTTGTTTAAAACACAGTATCATTAGAACAGACACATGTACAGTTAAACAAAAACAAACACACACACATATTTTCTTAATTGTATTTAGCAACAAAGTTTGGCTCCAGATGCATCTCAGACAACCTACGCCTTCATATAGATTTGTTTAATTCCATTACTAGCTACACAACTACACACAGAAAATGCAAAATGATGGTGTATTAATATTTGGAAGTTTGTTTGCTTTTTTTTTTTTTTAAGAAACAATGGACAAAGTTGGTCGTTATATAACGGTCGGATATAAATTTTAAGTTCTCAATGCTACCCAGATGTCTATATATTATATAAATGATGTTATAATCATACATGTATCTGTAACAAACCACCTTTGCACAATAGTGTATACAATAAAATAAATTAATATATCATTGCTGAATGTATAGAGGCACATATGGCCTAACCAGAGCCAGCATGGCGTTCATATGAACTGGGCTAAGCACAATGGTAAACCCTTACCAAACACATCTGTAGTGGCAAAGTTTGTAGCTCCTTTAACAGAAGAAATGTGACATTAAAAGGAAAAGAAAACCCTGCAGCTCACTTAAGAATACATTTTGTGAATGACTAAGAAACAAGAGCTACATACATACATATAAAGTAAAAATATTTTATATACCATCATTTACAAATCAGAAAAAAAATATTGTGAAATTAAACATTTTTTATTCTCTACCTCTAGCAAAAAAAACCAATTACAGCAGTTGTGAACCCTGTAATAAGCATTTAAGCTCACCTAAAAGGCCCATACCATCCATATAGGGACTTTTGGCACCGACAATTCCCCCAAAACACTCCTTCTGTAGGGCACAGTAGGGTTTGTCCAGGTGGGTCTTTCCATCACTATCCACCATACACCACTCACAGTCCAGAACACCAAAGCAGTCACTGCACACACAGACACAAAATATAAAAATTATAAAAAGTTAATGTGTAGCTCATTACCTAATTTAGCATCCTATGAAAGAATTTATAATTGTAATTCCAAAACAAACACAAAAACACATTTAACCTATATCTCAAAACAACAATTACATTAAACTAAAACTAATACTGTTTATACATTCATCACACCACAAGATGTCAGTGTTCTCCACATAACCCAGTTAAGCCCAACTCTGAGCTACACTCTGTGATGAACTGCTTGGATGCTTTTGGATATAGCACTGTATGAACTGTGTAACAAACTCCTGAAACTCCAAAAAGTGCTGCAATGAAACTGGTTTTACACTATGTACACTCGTAATAGGAGTGAGATTTCAGGTTTGTGGTCAGAAACAAAGTGAGGCAATTTTAGACCGACCTGCTGGTGAAGCGCTGGCTACAACGGGTGTTGATGCACTGCGGCAGAGTATCTTGCAAACTGGGTTCAATCACTGTCAGAGACAATGGCTCCTGATGTACCTCGCAGCTTGGGTTTCTGAAAATGTGCAAAGATCCATCAATCAGTTTTAAGTTTAAGAATTACAATAATGTCAAAAGGCATGACAACACAAATATGCCTCTCCAACAAAATAGAGAAAAAAACATTAGACTGTAGAGCTGCCTGAGCCAGACTGAAATCTTTTTAATATTCTGTGGGGCAAACTGTCACATGATGAGACATCATGAAAGCAGACAAGCATTCAGACATGTTTTTATCTGCAGGGAATAACAAACAGATTGTCTTTTGCTAAATGAATGCATTTGAGGGAACGCTCAACTGCTCGCAGATACAGGTGGATGAATATCTATTCACTGTGACAAACAAAAACACAATGAAATGTAGAAGAGAGCTGGGTGTGTGTGTGTGTGTGCATCATTCCTCTGTACACTATAAACATGTCATGCCTCAATTCCTTAGGTACAGAGGATTAATTACAATGCATAGAAGCCTTAGTAATTTATACAATTAAATATGGGCTGCATTAACTGATATTTAAAAAATACTTCCTTTTAATGTTAGGCAATGAAACCTGGCTTTTTTACAGGTATTTCTGGGCAATTTCTTTTGGTTAGTTAATGATAAAGCTTACACATAATATAAAGCACACCTGCCATTTCACATTATGTCAAAAACAGAAAAACAGAAAACTAGAGATCCTGCAGCTTGAGAGAGTTACCTGTTTTCTGCGTTGGTGAGATTGCCTGTACATTCATTCACCTCTAGAGGGCACTCACAGGGACATTCACACTCATTCTGTTCCATTCTGAGGAGAAAACCGAATGAAACTGAGTCACTGTTTCTGAGCAGAACTCTGAATATATTCCTAGCATTCACTGCCTAGAAAAGGTGGATTGTTGGTTCAATCCTTTCATAATTATAAGACATAATTATAACATCACTTCAAATGCATAAGTTGAATGTATGTATAAGTATAAATAAGCATAACTATTTTGCATAATGATAATAAAATCCACCTGTGGCAGTTCAGACAGAGGCGATCCACAGTGCTGCATGCACAGAAAGCCAGAGAATCACAAGTCTCATTCACAATGCCCGCAAAGGCGTTGGTTCCAGGAATACGGGTGAGTCGATATTTCGAACAGTGACTGCCGTGAACCAGATTTGTCAGATCACCCTGGAAATAACACATCAATCTTAAATCATCAACCAAAACCATATACACATCACTGGCCATATAAACAAAACATCTAAAATAATTACCTTGGGTTTATACTTCACAGATAAATGTGAAGGTGTACACTAAAAAGTACATTTTGGAATAGTCAACAACTTTTGTGAAGAGATTCTATGTAGCTAACTTATGTTAAAATTATGTGAAAATGTATAGTCAAAATTCAGTTAAGAAGCTTTATGCAAGAGACCACAGCTCTGAAAATGCATACAACTACCCACTGTAATGTCCTGTTTGTTACTTCTCTATAAAGCCAGTTGTCTATTGGTCAGTTTAACTTGAGACACATTTCAGCTCTTACGTTTTTGACAGATCCTAAGTTCATTCCTTAAGATGTGCCTTATGATAAATCATTGAGATGTTTATGTAAACACACACTTCCTAAATAAACTTCTGTGATGTTTCTTGCAAAATAGAAAAACAAACAGGCTGCTGCTACAACAGTGTTGTCCACCAGGTGGTGCTACGATGCCACTGGAAAGAAAAACTTCACCCAAAAAAAAACCCTCAATCTGATAACTGGAAGAACACAAATCAACATTAGAAAGTAGAAAACGCTGCATCTTTGATGCACTCACCACAATGCTAGTGTTGAACTTGTAGAAACGCTGCACTGTCCGGTCACTGAAGCTATTACACAAGTTCTTCTTCACAAAGTTGGGATGATTAAGGATGTCGTTGGCCACCAGTGGCTCCTACAAAAATACATATCATTTTTGGAATAAAAACTTGTATGTATCAAAAAGGAGATACAATGGGAAAAACTATTAAATATAATTTCTAGAACATATACATACAATATATACCACTTGCAGTAATAATGTAAACTAGAAATTTTATCAGCAGATCTCAAGGGTACTGTGGCAGAAAAACAGGCCTGCTGCAGTACCTTATGGGTAATATGCTGCTGTTCTGCTGGTGCGTGGCCCTTGGGGTCAATCAGGGTGGGGTGGGCAACCAGATAGCCTCTGTCCTCCATAATGAAGCATCTACACACAGACACAGTGAAGGTCAGCCATCCAGTAATCATCACTTCCAAACTCTACATCACACATATTACATTTATGTTTCTGATAGGAAGAGCTGTGGACAAAGGTCAGTGCAATGAGGGTTTGGGCTCCAAACTGTGGAAGGTTGGTGGCTCAACTTCGGACCATAAAGCTGTGTGGGTGAGATGAGAATGATGAAAATAGCTTACAACAGCACATTTTTAACAGATGGGGCAATAATGGAATGTATTGTGAAAACATTAGGCTCATACACATACTTAAAAGAAGGAATGCAAGTGTTCAAAAGGTCTGGGTGCAGGGGGTGTGTTCCACTTTCTTTAGAAATCCTCAGATCCATGAGGCAGCTCAGAATAGTCCTCTTGTGTATAACACACTGGGCCATTCCACTCAACTAATCCTGTTTAATGGCCCTAGCATTCAGAAATCACTGCACACCGAGGCCTAACCCTTTCTGAAGCATGAGAGGGCAGAGAGAGAGGGGAAACCCTTTCTGAAGCATGAGAGGGCAGAGAGAGAGGGGAGAGAGAAAGAGAGAGAGGGCAGAGAAACAGAGAGAGAGAGAGAGGAAGAGAAAGAGAAATAGAGAGAGAGAGAGGAAGAGAAAAAGAAATAGAAATATATATATATATATATATAAAGAGAGAGAGACAGAGAGAGGGAGCGACAGAGAGAGAGAGAGAGAGACAGAGAGAGGGAGAGACAGAGAGAGAGAGAGAGAGAGAGAGAGAGAGAGAGAATGTGCAAGTGTGTTAGGGATACAGAGGGGGGGGGGAGGGACTATAAGCAATGGTTAACAAGAAAAAGAAAGGGTGACAGTAGAGGACAGATGAGAAAAGAAAAAAGCAGAAGAGAGGGGAAGAGAGGAGAGAACTGGCACCTAACATAACAGGATGTTTCTGGAATGCGCTCCTAATCAGCTTATCTCCTTTTGTGTTTCACCAGTAATTCCCCAACTCTCTCGCTTTTTCTCCTTCCAAACATTGCTCCACTGATTATTTTGTGAGCCTTCTTCAGTCTTTTTTTCCCCTCAACAACTGTTCTTGGTCTTTCTCTTGCTTTCCCTCTCTTTCTTTCTTTTTTTTAACCTCAACCCCTCTGGACAATAACCCTCCTTTCTCTCACAACCCCCCTCTCTATCTTTCCCTCTAAAGGGAGAAGAAGGAGGGCCCTGTAAATGCTCCTTTTTAAACACAGCAAATCTGATTAGTTTCATATAAAAGAGTTTTAGAGAGCCTCCGGGCATTTCTCTGGACACCTCAGCCGGAGAGAGCTGGATCTTGGCAGGCTACAGAGAGAGGGGGGAAGAGTGAAAAAGAAAATGAGCGAGGCAGGAGGTGAGAGGGACAGGGTGGGGCAGGCTTACCGGATTTTGTGGCCCTTGTCCTGGTTGCAGATTGGCAGCAGATCCAGCAGGACCTTATAAAAGTAGCGTAGTGTAAAGTCGATGCCCATTACTGCTACTGCATAGCCTGGAGCCATCTGAGAACTAAACACAAGAGAAGAATGAATTAAAATGGAAAATGGAAAAAGGGTAGACGTATCAGTGTTGAACTGTTGTTACAGGATCCTGCTATTTCACGATCCTGTCATTTACATACCACATACCATAGAAAATTCTTCATAATCTTGATCAACAGCAGGCTGTCTGGCATACTGCCAGTTACAAACAGTTTCGTCATACCTCTAAACACACCTTTGCATGCGCACATACATGCACACATGCTCTATTAAACACAAAATATACATGGCGTTGAGGATTCGCTTTTAAAGCACGATGTATGATGGCTTTTTTCTGAGAACCAAACATACAAGGCTGAGGTAAACCTAGTAAATGATGGCACGACCATCTAAGTAAAAGTGATTCTAAACAACTGACACCACTGACTGACCTAGAGGCATGGATTGTGTGACTGATGGTGACGACGTAGCCAGCTCCACCAACATCCAGATAAGGTCCAGTGAAAGTGATAAGACCAGGATTGGCCACAGCATGAAGGTACCTACAGGAGCAAATGATCAATTGATCTTCTGTTAAACATCAAGAGCTACACATTTTAACACAATTTGTTTCCACTTATCCTCAAAACTAACATAGGAAAAAGAAAAATCAGTGGTCAGGTGGCTTTGGCATCTTTTGGGATAGCACTTGGAGTTTGTTTACTTTTTCATATAATTATATCTATTATATCATATAATTATAAATATACAAAGACACCTTGTAAGCAAGCTCCCGTTTTAAAAAATATTTTAAAACAATAAAACTATCGAATAGTATGACAAAATCGTCCCCTTCTTTCAGTACTGTAAACGCTAGAAAACACTAATATTACTCGTCCAAAAAAACTTTTACAGTCTCTATAGCCTGGGGCTCTGTTCAGCACCAGCTCCCAGGGAGTCTAGAAGGATTTTCAAAGTGTGGAGACCTCCGCCCTCAGGCCCTAATCTCACCATTGTCTCCTAGTAGGGTCGAAGGCTTTGTCCATGAGTGAGCCAGGGTAAATCCGCAGCACCCCATTGGGCGTTGCTATGTAACGGCGCACAATGTAGCAGTTCAGGCTGCTCAGCTCCATGAGACTCATCCATTCGTCCGTCACATGACTGGTCGCCATCACGTCGTTCCTGACAGACGACTGGAGCACAAAAGAGACAAAGTTTCAGCATGCCAGGGTTCCCTCAAATCTGAGCTGGGAACATCCACAATCAATCAAAATCTCTTCTAATTCCGCCCAAAATGAGAAGGACCAATGGCAAGAGAAGAAATGTATAAGTATTGATGCAATAGTTGTGCATGTGCATTTAGCCTTGGGTTAGGAATAAAGCCTCTGCCGTTACTGAGTTATTATAACAAAGCTGCCCCTCTGAGCTATGAGCTATATACTGTGAAAACAGGTGAACAATGGTTTGTGTGCATCTTGAAGTCTGCTGTGAAGTATGCGATAAAGTATTTATCATCGCTGAGGTGTTAGATGTGTGAAGATGCCTAACAGGTATACATTGTCAGTGTCGGTGTATGTGTACACCTTTACTAAAAGGCTTGGCTGTGAGGCATGTTTTGCCACAATGGTAGGTAGTGATGTGAGTGTCTGTATATCTGATTACCCTCTGTGTTTCTGTCTCTCTCTGAGTTGGCTATGAGGCATTAGCATTTGGCACTGAAATAAGCCTTAAAGTAAGCGTATGAGGTTTTTTATTTCTGGGTATCTGACAGGGTCTGGTGACTCAAACACAAAACGGGTGAACCATAGAAAAGGAAAAATCAATGCAAAAAACAGACTTTGACTAACACATCTTAAAGTGGACAAGTGGAGCTTGTTTCCACCTTTCTTTAACATTCCTTAGTCACTCTGGTATGCAGTGGATATAGTATATATCACATAACAGTATTAAAAACTTATCTACATTGGACCAGTGTTTACATTTGCCCAATAATTCAAGACAGTATTTGCTGAAGCAATTATTATATACCAGAAGAACAGAACGTTTAGGAAATTGTGTTAGTTAAGTGAGCAGAAGATAAACTCATCTCCAATCTGCATGAAGTTAAGGCCATTCTTTTCGACAAAGCATCATGCAAAAGTTTGGCCACCACAAGAACTCTAGGATAAATATAACCTAGATTTTAGATTTAATTGGACTAGATTAGTGTGTTACGACTATGGCTTGGCCAGACATCATTAAAAAAAGGTAAGGTGATGCAATTTCAAAGCTTTATAAATGCGTTGACTCCTTTTAACATTTAAAATGCAAACAACGCCCACTGATGCCCACAAAGTGGGAGTAGCTATAAGACGATACTGATAAGTTTTCAACATAGTTGTTTCCTCAGATTGTAACGTAATTAAGAAATGGCAGTTAACAAGAATAGTGGAATTTAGTTTGAGGTCTGGAAGAACGCAAAAACCTTCTAGCAATCCTATGAGGCCGCACTCACAGAAAAGCAAAACAAATCTCAACAGGCAGAAAAGACCTTCAGGAAGAGCTACACTGTTATACTGTGCAGAGACACTGGCACAAACATGAACCGTCATAAAATCATCAGAAGAAAACCTTTCCTGTATCCTCACCACAAAAATGAGCATCAGAAGAAAAAAAATAAAAACATATCTAAACATTAGTCTCCATTAACCTAACCATCATCAAAAACACCCAGATAACCCAAAAAGACTGTTCTTCTATAAAAGGTGTTTATTAGATGTGATACTTGCGTAAAGAGGTTGTTAATTAGTACTGATCAAGTAGGTACTGACCAAGCAGGGTCTGACATTCCATGGAATGGATTATTATGGAATGCCATCAGGAACATCTACAACTTCACATGGAGACATGTGGCATATTGCACTTAAAAACATGGCAGCCCAACGCCATACTGAGAGACCCTTCCTCTGCATGTGAAGCTCAATAATTATTCTCCATATCAGTCTAAAATGTATCATCATTTATATTTCCAGCTAACCTTTATCTTCCTCCTGAATATCACTGCAACCAGATGAGTATATCTGTGTGCGTGTGTCTGTGTTTGCACATACTTTCAGGCCTGGGTTGGCTATAAGCCGCGTGTTGTCACTCAGGTAGGCAGTGTAGTGCTCCACCATGCGCTTGGTTTCTGGCTGACTCAGGTGCTCGTAAGGAGAAGAGAAACTACCGGCTGACAACATCACAGTAGGGCTCTCTGTGGGGACACAGGAAGAAAGCAATGATTACACAAACGTAAACAAACACAAATGAACTGTCCTCCTCAGTGTGCACATACAAACTGGTCAGCAGAACTGGAAACTGCCTTTTTTTTACTTAAAGTTCTGAGATGAGATCTTACCAACAGTAGCAAGCTGTTTGAAGTGCAGGCAGGTGCTAGGCTGACCCAGAAGGTCCAGCCTGTGGTACAGGAGTTTACTGCTGGGGGCTGTGTTAAGGTTCTTCAGGTGCTTCACAGGGATTTCTGGCTGAACATATACTATACATAAGATAAAAGAGGTGTCCTGAACCTACAGAATTGATGAGAGAAAAGAAGAGAGGGCCTGTGTGAGACTAACATACATAAGCTGCTTTTTGAACACAACAAATCTGGTTTACAGACAATTTGAAAAAAATTCAGCTACAGAATCTAATATAAAGCAGGTAAGGATTACTGATTAGGGCTGCGTTCAAAATACCGATGCAGCAATATACTGTGGATAACCTTGTGGTGATACATGTACTGCTACGAGTGATGGTTGTGGTAATATTTATGAACCCTTGTATGGGTATACAGATACTATAACCAAGTCTCAGAGTCTCTTTATTATGTGTATTACAAGCCATGTTGAAAGAGAGGGGGGGGAAAGCCTTACTATAGACTAGCTTAAAGAGCAAACAATGGAGCAAGCATCATAACACATTACTGCATGTTCACTGGAAAGTGCTAGGGAGAGCATAAATATAATCAGGCAGCTACAGAAAGCAGTACAGGTAGTGATGTCATCTGTTTAGAAGATGCCCGTACTGAGAGAATGTTTACTGTCAAAACATTAGAGTGAGTGATTTATAGTTTAGACTGCAGTTCCGCCTCATGAGAAATGTGCTGTGCTCTACTATGGCACCATAACAGAACTGTCTCCAGTTTTAAAATGAAACATGTTTAAGGGGGTGGTCAGGAAAAGCAGAGCCAATAACGCTCCAAAAAGTAGGACAGCTGAAATACGTTTTAGATTATGGCTCATTTTACCACACTGCTTTAATCCTACCGATGCATCACGGGCTAAGTTGTGTTACACAAAATCATAGAAATATATATAAAAAATATACCAAATGTTTAAATATGCTTATAAAATGTTTTAAGTAAAGTCTGTTTAATGTAGACAGCTGTTGTCATATATACCTCGATTAGACCTCAGAAGCACACAGTAAAGTCTTTCCCTGAAGTTGAGAGTACACAGATCTAGCAGTCTGAAAAACTGCACTTGGGGGTTGAGCCAAATTGTATTCCAGATCCACATTTACCCCTCCCATCTTATGGTGACAGCATGCATCTGTTTGTATGAATCTGGTCTGTACCATCTCCAAATAGTGTAAATATGAGCTAAACATTCGAAGAGTTCTGAGTGAAAGAGTTCAGAGTTCTGGGTGAAAAGAATATGATGTGTCAAAACCACCACAGCAACATTTGTTTACCAGTTTCCAGGCGTAGCTGACATTATATGCTTCTCGACTGGGGTCGCGCAAGCGGTTCATGTGCCAGGACAGAGAAGAGTTGATGGGCACAGCAATAACCTGGCTCCCCAAAGGCAGACTGAAAAAGAACATCAATAAATGTTTTTTTAGATTTCAAATGCGAAACTCCAAATACACCATCCGAAACCAAAAGCGTGATCTCTCAATATCTTGAGAATAAGTCTAAGTCTATCTTCAGAGAAAAGATAAATGGCTCACCAAATCTGAATTGTTCACATTATCACACATCATATTTAAATATGTGGCCTATTTTCTAAAGAGATTATGCTCCTTGACCCGCATGTGCAAAGCAAAAGAATGCTTCTCGTGGCATACTCCTACAGAGGTAAACAATCGTGACTGCTGACAGATACAGGACCGGTCACTGGGGTTTCAGTTTCATCTTTGTTAGTGTCACAGAAGCGATCACAAAGTTCCAAATGGCGGACAGTCACAAGCTCACTGTAAAAAGGGCACATTATTTAGGCACTACCACTTTTTTTGGTTTGTGTCTTTGGTTTCCTTGACACTTGACTCCCTGCTTTAAATTTTCTTCGACACTACAACCTCATTGGCCATGTTTGACCAATTCTTTAGAAATAATAAAGCTTTTGTTATACGGGCCTTATGTTGTTTTTGTACAGAAACATCAGCCCAAGTGTTTATAAGGTCTTGGCAGCACGGATTCACATGAAAGTGGCCTGAATTCTGTTTTTTTGGCTGTTCAGATTGAGTAGCACTGCCACATTGCGGATAGGTTTTGGATTTCAGTGCATTAAATTTCCTAAATCAGAATTGAAAATGTCAGATTCCGTTTTCACAGTTAACATCTGTGTCGCATATGGTGAAAAACATTGGATTTGGGCCACTTTTACTTGCTGAAGGGACTGTAATTACTAATAGAGCATGGATCTGGAGTACACCCTAGTGCTTCACCTCAGGATGTTCTGGCGGACAGCAGCAAAGCCTGGGATGTTCTCATAGTGGATGATGTCTGTGTGCAGGGGGGCTTCAGTCATCAGGTAGGGACGAGTCAGCGAAGGATGCATCAGGGTGTAACCTGACAAATCATACAAAAAACAAACAAAAAAAATAAATATTCGCAACAAATTACCAACAGTGAATTACCAAAACAGGATTAATTCAATCTGATGCTTTTGGTAGACATTAAACCGCAACAGCCCACTCGAGGGGCTCAGTTCTATGTCTGGGCTCATCTTTACTGAGCAGCTGAAGAGAGCAGGTGCAGCAAAGAGAGCACATGGTAAGCCACATTAATTGAAAAGAGGCTGAACTCTAATAATGCAACATTTTAGCCAATTAACTTATTGCCCTTCGTCTCGTTCTTACATTTACAAATAATCTGCCAATTACTCATGATTGAGAGTAACTCACAAATATAAAAAGGTCAAAACCTCAAACAGGTCCCAATTTTCTATTATGTCTGTATGCAGTGATGTCTGTATGCAGACATTACTAGCAAGAAGACTTGAAGAAAATATCCATTACAACTTCTAAGATCTAATATCTAATTAGTTCCATACACTGACCATGAGTTCCTACAATATGAAGAGTTCTACTTTTCCTGCTCTAGGCAGCTGGCCTAAATCAAGTCTTGTTGGCTCATAGCCTGGGAGCGTGCAACAGACACTTCACTAAAGCGGACTGTTATGTGGAAGTAATGGCCTACAGAGTCCTGAGTCATTAGGACTGGCAGTGCTGTTCAGAGTGGATCTCCAAGTGAGGCTTGCACAGAAGCAAGGGCTCTAAAACATGAAGCCAATATAAACTAATGCTGTATGTGCAAAGCATGAAGCAGTAAGGATAGCTAATTCCAAATCAGTGTTATGGCATTGCTCAGAAAAAGCCTGGCTCTTACTCCAAACAAGAAAATCAGGTAATTGAAGGGCTGTATGTAACAGTATTGCTATCCAGCCTCAAACAAGCAACATATTTTTAGGACAAATAAAACAACAAGAATTTAACACCAGGCACTCTGTTCATACTGAATTAACAGTCACCTTTATTATCAATGAGGAAGGTATAAGAGGCCAGTGAGTCTTGGTAGTAGGTGACATCCTCAAGGATATAAGCCAAGTTTACATCCACCCCTACAACTCCCAGCAGCAGGTTTCCAAAGTAGCAAGGGCGGCTAACTGTCATAATGAAACCTGGAGGGGGAAAAATATAAAATAAAAGAAAATAACTTTCTTTAGAAAAGTCACAGACAGAATGGTGCAGCTTTTAATATGTTTTAAGGCATTTTTTGCTTTGAAGTTGTTTAAACAAATAATTACATTGTAAACAACACTAACAACACTTTACTAACACTTCCATAAACTAAAAGCTCACTCAATGAAGATAAAGGCTAGCTGGATATCCAATTAATCTGAATCTTACTTTAGAGAGTGTTTAAACAACTTACTCAAAGTTCACACTGCTAAATAAAAGCACTTTTTTATGAAATACACTGGCTCTCACAACACTCTGAAATGTCTCCAAACAGCCGGTTTTCTTGTAAAGGTTTGCAGACCAAATTCAGACCACATGTACTTAGTTAGCTCACATTATTTATGTCATAAAATTGCAACACAGATCAGCCAAAACAAAAACCACTTGAGCCACTACTATGGGTCACACAGTGAAACTGACCATCATTTAATTGTGATTGTGCACTCCAAGAAAAGGAGGACAGAAGACACAGTGCTGCCTGAAGTTCTTACTCACCATCACCCATCTGGTCTGCATAGGGCAGGCTGAAAGAGGCCACGTCAATCATGCGGTTGGGCAAGTTAATGTAGAAGCGACCCACGGTGTTCTCCAAGTTACTGAGCTGGTTCAGCACCAACATACCGCCCTTCACAACAGGAAGTTGGGAACGATCCGAAACACCATACTTTACAGAGTTTTGTTCTGCCAAATCCCGCATGAATGCCAACCCCTTCAGCTCTGTCACACCCTCTGTAAAAGCAACAGGAGATTAAGGGTTGACCAACAAGCCTACAAAAGTTTAGCAGAGACACTTTGCACATGACTATCTTTGATAACACCTAAAGGGACACTTCTTAGACATCTCCCGACACAACAGTCAGGAGAAACTGTGTATTGTATTTTGCACAGTTCATCAGTTTCTGTTGGTGTGTGTGCACTGGTGATAGATTTAAAACAGCTGCTACAAGCAATTACAACACTTTAATTCAACCAAGAATTTGATGAATAGGAGGCTGACTTCAGTCTTGTCTTGACCACGGACAAGGTCAGTCCATTTTGCACTTCCCCCCCTTTTGTTACCAGACAAAATTTTTTAAAAGCTTCTTGGTTAGATTTTAAGCAACTGTAAACTGGGCAAAACATCAACATTTTAAGAGCATGTAATAGTGCTCCCAGTTCTTTGCAGGAGGGCCACAGGCTAAAATGTGCAATGTTGTGGCCAGGAGCTATAGATGCAACAGACAGGCAATGTCTAGCTCCTTAATAAGCCTTTGGCTTCAGAAAAGTAAGTGTAGGAAAGTAATAAAAGGCTGTTGGGATGTATGTATAATAAAATTAGTATTCCAGCATTCCCTGCTAGCATATGTACAGATCTTGTTAAGAATGTTTAACATGAAAAAAAGAGAAAGAAAGATAAAAAAAAAAAAAATAGTAAGTGCGTGAGGACACATGTTCAGCAGCCCACAATAGCCAGGCCCACAGCAGAAGCCTGCTCCTTTACACCACCATGCTAATTAACTTCAATCATATTTCTGTCATCTACACACAAAAGCCCCTTCCCCTCTTTCATGTCACTGAGTGCCCTTTGATGTGTTCTGTTGCATTTCTCTTTCTTCCCTTAGATGTCCTGCATTTTAATGTTCCTGATACTGAACTAATGCATGTTAATAACAGGGTAATGCATGCACGTAGAGAGCCAGGTGAGGAGTGGGACAATACAGCACAGCCCAACACAGAAAATAAAAACGTTTAGGTAGCACACATGTGCACACATTCAAATACCATACTCTAAAACAAGTGTGACTGCAAAGTAAGAGATTTGTAAGGAACTGTAAACTCCAGAAGGGGTTACCGTTAATAAGAGCATAGGTGAGGATCATGACCGAGTTGTTGAGGTGGTGGTTCTCCTCCTTTATTATGCTCAGAGTGGCTCGCTTCTCCTGCTCTGATGAGTTTCTAGAAGTGATACCTGACGACAGGTAGATTATCACCATGTCAGTGTCTAAAGGTAGGGGGAAAGAGAGTGTTTGTGGGAGAGGGGGAGGAAAGAGAGGAGACATATTACTAAAAAGTCTCAGAGGTTCAGTCCAGCAAATTTAGAACTTCCATCTGCCAGGTGGCTTACTGCTCTGCTGTTTGCTGACACTGGTAGTGTTCCTCAGAAGCTGGAAGGCCTTTTGAAAGCCCAGGGCATGCTGGGTGGGGCTGTCAGAGGCTTTAATGTTGTTGATGAAGGTGCTCATCTTCCGCTTGGTTTCACTGGTGGCTGGAGACAGAAAGCTCTTGTAGCACTGATCCAGGGAACAGGAACGAACCGCATCAGCTACTGTCAAAACTGAGATCTATGGGAGGAAATAGCAGCCATGGTTAGTACTCTGGTATTTGTACTTACAAATAAATAACAGTTACGCAACATGGACATCAAATACAATGTGCAATAAAATGTATTTAAAAACTGGATGATTTAAATAATCATCAAAATATACAGTTTCACTGTGTAAACCGGCATTTCCTAAACTGCTTTTTCGATATACAGTCAATGTAGAACTTGAACATTCCTGGTGAAACTGTTTTGATAGTTTCTAATTACTTTCTACATGCTACATTTCAGAGCACAATTCCTATTTGTTTGCTTACTTTAACATATTGAACAAATACATACAACATGTATAGCTATACAATACGGCCTGCACCGATGTGTTTGTTTTCCAATATGAGAAAGCCAGCAAATAAACAGTACTTACACCTAAAAATGTGCATCCAGTAAAGTCTGTTCTCTGTACCGGATATGGACATATTTTTACTTGAAACTAGCATTTAATATTTAACCAATAGGCCTCAATCATTTGCATACGACTGCAGACCTACATTCCCTCTGATGGAATTATGTCACAGTGTAGTGTAATTTGATCAATTTTAGTTTGAGCAGCCATTGGTGATGTGTTGGAGCATGCTTTCTCACTTTGTCGTGTTCATCGATGGAGTTGAGAATGACTAGGGCGGCATCACGTGCGATTTGGAGCTGCGTCTCGCTGACAGATGCACCATGGTCTACGAGCACCACAACATGCTTTGACTGGGGCCTTACCGCAGACACATACACAGGCCTGAAAATAAAAAAAACTGCAGATTAAACGCTTTTACATAAGCAATTCTTTAAACACAATATATAATGGTATGCTTAACGTTAAAAAGACAGACAGCAAAAACAAGACTCTATGGAAAGCCCATCTCCTGCTCAGTTCCTCAGCACTGTAGGTGGGCCTTGACTGGACTGTAGTAGTCATGTTCTCCCATCTTTACCTCCAGCTGTCCTCTCAATACTGTTTGCACAACAGATCCGGTTCTCGAGCATGTTGCCTCTGGGGCTTCCCTGCATATCAGCTGTTTTCTTAGTGACTGAAATGTTCAGGGTTCTAAATGTGGAAAAGTAATTCCTTCTCCATCATACAAGAGGCAGAGGTCATTATTTCATAAGCAGCCTACAGACTATAAAATACAGATGTAAATAAGTGTTTGTATGCATGTGGGAGTGTATATGTATACATCTATGCACAGGAGAACAAGAGATAGTGACTACAAAAAGGAGATCAATTCTTGAGACTTTAAAAGTCTTCTATTGCCCACAATACAAAAACCCTGAAACACATCCAAAAAGAACAAGGCCATATGAACTCCAGTGCATAGTCATTATAGCCTCTTAACAGTCAAACCCATGTCGTGCAACGCAAGAGAGCAAATACTAGTGAGCTTGTAACACAGACAAATGTGATGTTATCACTGCTTTTTTCCCCCTCTCTTTTTCCTCTGTTCAGACACCATCTTTGTGCATTTCTGAGCCTTTATTAAGAACTGGGAAAAACATCCCGGGGGCGATTTAGATTTAAATACTGACCTTTGCTCTTAAGCTGTAAAATTCAGCAGAGAAGCAGACAGACTGAGCAATTACTTTGGGGAAACTTCTATGAAGTGGGGAAAAAACAGAGAGAGAAAAAGCGGCGGGGGTTGGGTAGGGGGCTGCATATGGGGGGTGATGTGCTCCAAGTGTCTTTTTTTCCAGCATATGGAGACGTTTAGGTGAAGTTTAGTTCTGTTAAGTGGCCTAAATGCAAGAAAAATAAAAAGAGTGTCTTTACATTCTGTGCAGAAGAACGCCAGGCAAGCATGATCCAGTGGCTCCATGCAATAAGAATTTTCATGCTGGCTGTGTTTCAGTCCTATGTGCTTTTCTTCCTGAGCTCTGCTGACAGCCAATTGACTCTCTATTTCGTTGAGAGTGTATGTGTGTGTGTTTCTGCACCTGCTCCTGTGCTCATAGGTGCCCTTGCAGTGGAACTTGTGAGCGGGAAACACAGTGAAGATGCCCTCCTCTGAGCTGAAGTACTGCCACTTGATGCCAGGGTTTGACTTCAGGTTGTCTGCCAGCACTAGAAATGCAGTAAGAGAGAGGGCGAGAGAGAAGGGTCATCATTAATATCCTTTTTCTGTCATTTCTATTTAAAGCAAAGCTTAAAAAAAAAAAAACTAAAAACATACAGCACCCAACAAAGCATGATCTCCTTTTTACCATTCACTACATATCACTGTGAAGCCAACAACTTAACATGACTGCTAGACAACGCCCGTCATCAGCCATGAGCAGTTGTAGGTTGGAGGGAACCTGCCTTATGACCAGAGGGTCACTGGTTCAATTCCCTAAACCAACAGGACACGATGTAAGTGCACCTGAGCAAGGTACCTAACCCTCAACTGTTCCCTGGGCGCTATGGATGGGGTTGCTCACCCAGCAAGTGTGCTCACTGCTCCCTAGTGTGTGTACGTGTTTCACTTCATGGATGGGTTAAATGCAGAAGACAAATTCCTCTGTGTGCAGCACAAAATGGCAAATAGTTTAAAATAAATAAATTCTAAACCAAACGAGCCACAGTGAGAATTTTGCAGAGCTGCAGCACTTTGTTTTTGGCACATGCAGTAGTGCTGCAGCGGTAATGTAGTGTGACTAGGCAGCCTGAGTGTGTTTTACTTGGAGGGGCCTCAGAATTGTGAGGGCTTTAGCCGAGACTGAAACAGAGCAACTCATCCTATCCAAACAAAGCAGAAACAGTCCAATCCCAGCACTCACTGTACCATAAGTGATCAGCTAATCTAAGATGAACTCTAAAAAAAAGAAAGATGACAGAAGAGCATTAGAATTAGAGGTAAGAAGGGACAAATTAGCCTCCTCAAGGTTCACCTATTTAACCAGGAGCTGCTTAGCTGTGCAGAGGTGCAGCATACAGCTGGGATTCAGGTTTCAGGGTGCACCAACCTTTGAGTTTCAGCTGTGATTCTCCCTAAGGATGCAATTAGGCAGTTCTCAACTAAAAACTGACCTCACATAAAAGCAGATACTTCAGTGCCAAGAAAAAGTAAATTCAATTACACCAGCTCTGCTAAGTAGAATTGGTTCAACATTGCTGCTCTACTGCTAAAATAAAAAAATAAAAAAATAAAAAAAACAACCATGTGAACTGCCACAGAAACAAGAGAAAGACAATATGACAATGTGCTGCCACTGGGATAGTACAACCAAATTGCTCTAATCAATGAGAAATCAATAGAACATACATTGACACACTTTTGTTCCATGTCAGCAAGTAGCGATTAATCACAAAAACTAACCAGACAGATTTACCCATGCAGCTGAGAGATCAGCTTCCAATTGTGTAGATTCACATACAGGTATGTTTATCTGTTAGCCAACAAAACTTGACCAAAAACATTAACTTGACCAATTCTATAGGTAATTTATTTTTACTTCCTTTCCAATAGACTTCAGTTCTTAATAGAATAGGCTAGTTGAGACTACTTGACATGCGTATTTGAATAGACATCATAGTATATTAATAGGAATGGCTTTGAATGTGGCTTGGCCAATCCCATCTCAAACCCAAAGCATTAAAATGATCAGTGTTTTCTAAAAATTTGATGGGTCACGTCCTTGATTTTAGGCTCTTTCGTTAAAAGTTAGTTGCTAACTCATGACAAACAGTTGTCAGTCAATAATATGTATCCCTAGGCTCAACTGGTATTGTGACTACACTGAGGTGAGACACAGCACTGCTCCGCACGTGTAGGTGTTCAAGAGTGTGCTACTTGCTACATAAGAGCGGCACTACCCTGTTTTTGAATGAGACATGAAGGGCTCATGTGTGGTGATCTGGCATACATTTCTTTTCTTATAATATTTGTTGTCCAAGCAAAGACTTTGCTGCGGCACACCCACACACTGGCATGTGTCACTTTGGCGAAACGTAATGGAAAGAGTCTGTGCTTATAGAAGGAAAATGGGCCATGACACATACCCAGAACTCAAGTCCATGATGTGACTGCTAGTAAAACTAAATTAAAAAATGACTGTGCATGCAGAAAATGCACACATACAGAACACAACAATGAGTTACTTACAAGAATACCAATTAAAGAGAAACCTTGAGCATTTAAAAGAGGCTAAATAAAGAAAGAATGGGAACAACATTCCTTGAGCAACACACCGGGGGCAACAGTTTAACTGCTAACATGAAGCCACTTGTCTTGGCCCTCAGCTGTGTGCGCACAAACAGATAAAGCAACATTTCTGATTCTAAAAGGTTTTGGATGCCCTTAAATCAAACCACTAACAGGGGAGAAAAGCCCATTCTGGCCTTCTGCACATTTGAGAGCCTCCACCACCATCAATCTGGACAGATTGTATAAACAGGAACTTTGTAGCATGTTGACAGTTTGAAGAATCGTATACATTTGCTGCCCTGCAACACTTAATCCTCCACCCAGTGTTTAGAGTAGCTGAGAACCACAGTCAGGAGGTGAGGGCCCTCCATTTCCTCTATCCCTCCCTTCTCACTCTCTCTCCCATAAAACGTCTCCTTCTTTCCATTTCTTTACTCTTGTTAGCAGTTCCGTTGCTCTCGAAAGATTATTTTTTTCCATCGAAGTAAAGTGGACCTGTAACAAACTCTTGTAAACGTTCCCTCCTACTTCTCTTCAGTTTGTATTACATACACTTGCTACCTTCAGAACACTTATACAATAAAATGCTTTGAATCAGCTTCCATGTTATATACGCATATATCCTTATTTGAGCTTGATTCAAATATTATACCCCACCCCTCCTTCCAAACTAACGAATTTCCCCTCAACCTTTTTACATTCTGGAATCCATAACCAACAACACCCCCCTGCACCCCCATTACACCTCTGCTCAGTCACACTCTGCTTAAGTGAGTGCTGTGCCTCAGCTTGGCTGAAATGTGACACCCACATACATGACAGCCAAGAGCATGCTAAAGCACTCTGAGAAATAAACAGATAGAGAGGTGGGGGGGTGAGAGAAGGAAAGGGGAGAAGAGTGAAGTGTGTAGGGTGAGAGGAGACACTGGCGAGTATGTCCGACACATAAGCGAACCCACCATACACACCTTCACCCATTAATCATATAGAAGGCTGCCTCTTTTCTGTTAGCCCTTCTGAACTGTGGTTTGCATGTCTGCCTCTTTCTCACTCCACCCCCCCAGCCCCCTCACCACCAATCTCTTTCCTCCTCTCCTGGGTCCTGTTTAGACTAACTGGAGACAAATGTGGCTGATGACTGTCTCTATGGTGTAAGGGTCAGTACTGCATGAAAAATAGTGCGAGAGTGGTAACATGAACTCTTGATGACTGCTTTAGAAAAACAAGCTGCTGGATGAAGATGAATTGGGCTAATCTTTGCTGGAGTGAGCTTAAATGAGTGTGAGGCTAAATGGGAGAGAACTGAGGTTACAGCCAAAAAGGTCAGCAGACGAGTGCAGCTAAAGCAGGCTTTGCATGGTAAAACTTTCACAAAGGTAGACTGCAGTTTTCTTTTAGTGCAATTAAGTTGCATGGGACAAATGCATATTCTTCACTCATATACTCATATCTTATCATTCTAAAGGCACAAACTAAATATAAACATGTGATACTTGTGATTGGGAGACAAAATCAGGCAGCACAGACTCCAGGAACTTGATGAAAAGCCCCCTCGTTTTTGTGTAAGTGGAAATGTCATGAAAACAGAAGTGTTCAGTTGCTAGACTTCCATGTTGAGAGTGCAGTATTCTCTTTTCATAAGCAAGTCATGTATTGTATTCCAGTCTTAAGCTAGAAGAAACACTGGAATGGGCAGAGGTGCAAAAAGCCATCAGTTGACTGGCTAACTAGCTAGTAGTAAAAAAAAAAAAAAAAAATCCTCTGCTTGGTTTTGACTGGTTGTTTCATGAAAAATGTAGCTGAGTAGCAAGTGAGCTGCACGAGGCTTGACAATAATTTCAAGTAATTTAACTGTGTGGAAATGTCACCATGTAAAGCAAGGCTAACAGTTTCTATTAAATACTGCAAATATCTGCTTTCACCACATTTAGAGTTCCTTTCATTCATAGGAAGCAGGTTTAAATGTCATCTCTGGTGTCATGGGAGTGTCACTGTGTTTTAAAACACTGCTGTAGCATGTGCATCACATTTTCTTAAGCCAACAGTAATGTCCATATGCTTAGCCCACACTACATTTACATTTACATTTAAGGCATTCAGCAGACGCTCTTATCCAGAGCGACTTACAACCATGCTTAGTGTTCCGTTGGATAATATTCCAGCTAGTAGAGGAAGTTCAGAGCTCACAAGCTCAGACACTGCCCAAACAGGGGGCCAGTGCACACTATATGCTTGGACACGTTTCAAATAATTCTGGCATCTCTATGAAGAAAAACTTGATGAAATAAACATTTATGGTATGATATGAGTTTTATTCAGCACACATTACCAGAGGTGGCGGTACTTATTTGGGTTAGATTAATAATTAACCTAAAAAATCTGATGTTTTGCCTTGAACGTGACTGCAATGCCCTGTACTGCGAGAGGAAGACTTCTGCAGCTCTAAATCTCAAATGACAAAAACACACATAAGATGAATGCAACAAGAGGGAATACTAGACAGGGTGAAAGGAAGATAACTAACGTAGGGGAAAAGAAAAGAAAAAAAAAAAAAAAAAAAATTCACAATAACAATAAAAGACCATAACATATTCAACAGCCATGTTCACTTCTCTGTCTCAAATATAAAGTGTTCTTATTAGGATTTGACATTGTAAAAGCAATGTTACTCTTTGAAACTGTTGCCATGGAAGCAGCCAGCCAAGTGAAAATGAGATCACTGATTTTGGGGTGTTCTTATGCATGCATCTTGGTACTCACCCGAATTGAGGTCTCGTCCTGGGTTGAACGCTCGGCTGTTGACACTGGGGGATAGTCGATCACAGCTGATGGTTTTTGACACATTTGTGTTAAAATTTCCATCAAACCTGAAAAGCAGAAGGAAAGAAATAAGCACACTTTCCACATACACACAAATAAAGCATTATTCCATGTCCCAACAGCTAGTGGGCAGCGAAATGACCTTCAGGATGGAAACATCACATGCGCAGGTCGAGTGTGAGCAAATGGACCCATCTGAAAATAGCTCAGTTTAAATGAGTGAGTATGTGAAGTACAGTACTGTGTTATGCACCTTGGTTGTATCTCTTAACTTGGGTCTGCTAAGTCTACTTAGTAAGCTAACTGGCTGTATCCTTAAACAGTGAAAGAAAACAAATGGGATAAATTGTATTTTGAATTCCAGCATTCTGGCACCTTCTCTCTGAAGTGTTTCCTCTCTGTTAAGCTCCTTATGATAATTAATAGGCAGTTTGAAAAGATTCTTCCTCAACTTCTCTACTTTATTATACAAGATTCTCCTTATCTGGCAGAATCACTCCAGAGAATGCAGCTCCACTGCTCCATAGTCCAAAGCTGGGAAGAACCCCTCTAGCCAACACACGGCATTTTGCAATAGTGACCTTAGGCTTGTGTGTGGCTGTTCAAAAGTTCCTTCATAAATATATTTATAGGATAATAAATTCAATCAGTCAGTAGCTTTCATGCAAGATGTGTACAGAAGTCCAAACTTAAGGATCTGTGACAGCCATGTATGAAAATGTTTAGTCATAGTCTTCTATAGTCTGCATGTGTGCATGGGAGCGTGGGAGTCAATAACGTGCAATGGTTGTTCCACAGTGAACCCCTACTGTGCCGTTATGTCTTGTCTCGGCTCACTCTGAAAAAGCACTGATGTAAAGCCGGTCTCAGGAGAGCTCCCTGCACACATTACCTCACGCATGCGCACCGAGGCTTGCTAAATTTAAACCATTAGATTTGCACACAAAACAGCTTTGTAACGACAGAGCAAGAGATAGGGAAGTTATCACTTACAGCTTTCTCTTCCTCACCTCTCTTGCCTTACCTGTATCGCACCCCCAAATATCCCCTCTGCCACCTGAAATGAGTGCACTTCTCCTGCAAACCTTTCTAATCCTCAGTACCAATCTATTCTGCTCCCTTCTAATTCCCTGTATTTCTCTTCCACCAGCATCCTCCCCTCCTACCCCTCCTCCACCAGTAAAGCAGGAGCCAGGCTGGCTCTTGATTGACAGCTGCTGTGATGTGCAGAGTGCTTTGAACTTCAGACATTTAATTCCCACCAGGCTCTAGTCATTAGAATTCTCCTTCAGCACACTTTACATGTGGGGGCTAGGCAAATGCGGCAGATAAAAAATACATTTGCAAGCCCTTTGAATTTAACATCAGAAAAAATGAGTGAAGGATAGAAAGGGAGCAAAAGAGAGAGTGAAACCGAGAGAGAACGAGACAGCAACAGAAAGCCAGAGAGAAAGAGGTCTCCATTTTCTCCACCATCTCTGATGCTCAACATGCAAATGAGTCTCAGAAAAGCATACAGGAAAGAATGGATGAAAAAAAGACAAAAAAAAGATGAAAGCAAAAAACAAGGCCTGAGGTAGTATTCAGTGTGAAAGATATTCAGTAGCAGAATCATTAAAATAATGACTTGGCAGCAGCTGAACAGGGGAGATGCAGGAGGCTCTATTCATTTGTTGAATGACAGTCACACATACATACATACATACATACATAAACACAAGGTGTATATACACATGGTATATACACATTTACATACACACACACGCTAGGGGCTGTGTATTGGCAATACGACCGTATTGTGATACTGGGGTCAATATATTGAAATAGTGTAGGCAATGCTTAGGTAAAGTTTAGGTAAACTGTCTTAGTATAAAAACTCAACACCATATATGCATATGCACAACACCATATGTATACAATCTGAAGAAAGCTTAACATGCTAAATTATAATTTTTCATATGCATGCTGCCTGTTACACTAATGTACAACCTCCAATTATATTTAACTTTTATTTTCTCAAATTTCAAAACATTTGTCATGCGTCTGAGTGGACAAAACAAGCTCATACCATAATGCATTTCTTCTTCAGTTAACAGTTCAACGAACCTTTACATGATAACCTTGTAAATGCAGGATGAATAAGCAAATGAGGTGAATTTGGTTTCTAGCTGTTTTTTAATCACTTATGTTTACTGAGAGTAACAATGGCCACATGTTATGCAGCTCCTTTGCAATCTTAGCCTTCTCGCTCTCATCCCACAATGTTATGTTTGAGGGTAACTTTGCTATTGTGCTACATGTCCGGGGAATTAATCATAGTTTTCCTACAACAGCTGTCCAGCTTAGTCGAAAACGTCCTTTACCAGCACTAACGCTCCTGATATTCCTGACATCACCTACATCAGTGCTGTCTGGCTTCATGAAATGAAGCTTCAGATTCAAGGCACTTCAGTTACAAACAGATTCCCATATGGAAATATTTTTTCTTTTTATTGACAAAGCCATCAATGGAACTTGCCATTTATACGCAGTATTTGACTGACAGCCATACAGTCGCAAAGTCTTAGCAACAGAGGTGCGAGGGGATTCAGGCAAGAATCATGATTTAAAGGGCTAAGCTTGGAAAACATGGTAATGGTGTGTGCAGAAACATTTGGTAGGTAAATTAAACACTGACTTCACAATGACGACATGCAATATGCGACAAGACAGTTCTATCACAGTTCTAGAAAGTGCTACACCATAGCACCCTAATCCTCAACTGCTTTTCAAGTGCCATATCTCACAGTCTTGCTTCTACATTTAGCAGCACTTGATGCAGTGATAAGTTCAGGTCTCCTGATACTCTACTCCAGTGCTAATAAAGCCCAGGCAGCTCACTGCTCTACCAGAGTTGTGGAGATAAGATCCATGCAGCTCTGCAGCATCCTCTCTGTCTGACTGTGTCCACTTCAGCTCCCATGCCTCATCCATCAGAATGTTGCTTCATTAGTGTAGAGGTTAAGAGGGATCTCATGGCAGCATTTGGAGACCCTGCCACATGTATGGACTAAGACAGGTATGTGAAGTGTGCTATAAAAGTCCGAGCCTGTGCAAACCAACAGGCACCGAAAGGCTCAGGACACAAAGACACTGGATTAACTGATGAAAGAAAGTTAGAGGAAGAAAAAGAAGGTGGGGAGAAAGCACCATGATAGTTGGTTTGTGAAAGTAGTAAGACTTTATTATAAAGGTGGAATAAATAAACTTTCCAATCATATGCAAAAGTTTGAGTGTCTGTGGTCAAATTGTGTTTTGTTCATTTTATACATCCTCTTCAAAGAATACTATGAGTTTTAACACACAATTACTGTGTATTTGCTAGATTTAATACATACTGGGTGGAGGAAAACATTCATCTGGCCAGGGAAAGGGTTTTTTATGCTTCATGTTATGCTTCATTTTAGTTTTTTTTTTTTTTTTAAACTTTGCCTAAAAATCCCATTTCTAAGAATGGTCTTTTTTTGTACAGCTAAACAAAAAATTATAATATAATATATCTACATCAACATCTGTCCAAAATCCTGAAATTCCAAATATTGAAATTCCAGCTCTTTTCTCTGTTACAAGATGGTGTCATCTTAAAACACAAACCCTTACTGCCTGCCTGCCAGCAAGCTTGGCATATCCTCACCCAAAGCAAAGAGAGCTAAAACGGTAAATATTTACCACTTTGAAACGTCCTACTTTCATCTAGTTTGCTAAGGTGGATGAGGTCTATAAAACTTGTTCTACCTGACTTTCATGTTTGGAATCTTAACTAATACAATAAAACCAACAGCAGTATAACAAAAGCCATGCCAGTATGAGGGAGGAATTTGTAGCTGTCAAGTAACCAATCTATACAGAGTGGATAAGCTGACCATTCAGAGCACAAAAGGCTTGCTGTAAAATAAGAATAGAGAAATGTTAAGAGAAAGCAGTTTAGAGTCCATGATAGCAAAGCTGTATTCAGAGCTATGGCATCTTAAAACTTAGCTCAGTTTTCTAAAACACTAGTAAACAAAAGTCATCCTGCTTAAATTCAACACAAACACCCCCAAGTAGCAGTGAGCAACAGGTAACGTTTTCCAGTAAATTTTTTATACATGAGGACTACATGAAGTTAACACAACTCCAATTTAAAGAGACCAACAGTGATGACACCCTGTGATACCAGTGCTAAATATAACTCGAGGATAACTATGCCAAGGGGTGTTGCATCTAAGCTTTCAAATGTTCATCACAGCCTCTAAAAGCTGCTTATATTGACAACAGGAATATTCAGGCATCTAAGAGACAGGTGAAAAATCCTAGCTGAGAACAAGTAAAAAAAGCTTTATGAGCTGAAGCTCATGTCTGAAGCCCTTTAAGCAGAGGAAGATCGCATGCTCCCATAGAGAAAGCATGCAAGTGAGAGAGATCGAGACAGAAAGAAAAGGTGGGGAGGTTATTTTGAGACGGCCACATCATTGGGTAAGTGTAGCAGGCGGTGAAGGGATGAGTATTGATTAAAGCATTCTCGGGTGGTAGGGGTCAGAGTGTACTGGCAAACACACTTACTGGACGGGTGATGGGCACATGACACCAATACAGTGTGAAACACTTGATCTATCATCCGTGAGTGAGGGCAGAAATACCAGCTGTAAGTGGGTCAAATGAAGGAGCCAAAACCATCCTGTGAAGTCTCGGTCATCAACACATCACGTTTCACACATTCACATGTATCTGAGGTTCATGTAACAGTAGAGACAAGGGCTGATAAAGTCTTATATACAGACACTGGAACATTATCTGAGTCATTGTATCAAATAAACAGTGTCACATTACCACTTTATGCTTTTTGAGGCGAAACGGCCCTTTACAGGTGGTACATTTTTGAAGGTGCCACAGAATGTATGAATCAGCATATTAAACCGTTCTCTGATGTTCTACATAGCAGGTGGGGTACTTGAGGTACTTTGGTGGGGGTGAAAAATGGTTATGCTTGATTCTGATCAACTGGTAGCCTACTAATAATAAAAGCTGTATGACAGAAAGCTGAAATCGAACCCGTTTCTCACAAAGGCCTTTTGAAGAAACTCCCAACTGTTACTGCCTGCCTGAGGTTGTAGCTTCTCCTGAGGCAGATCTGCAGCTGCCAAGTCTGGCAAACACCACAGTGAACTTAATTCTAAGTTGATATGTTTTCCAACAAATGTGGCATGTGGCCTCGTCCAACTTCACCAAATGCCTCTTGTTATCTGGCTCAACGCCAAAATCGGCAAAAATTGGAAGAAACAGAACTAGATGTGTGGTAACCCGCTAGCATCAACTGTACAAGCATAGGAAAAGTGTGTTAGCTATTAGAATGTGTAATTAAAACCTAACTAACTATCTGCATACTATTTCTGACTTTTATGTCTGGTCACCGTGTGTTTGTATATATATTGAACATTATCTGTTAATATCACAATTACTCAAGCCTAGAAATAATAAATATTAAAAATTAAACACACACAAAAGAAATCCTCTATATATGTAACAGACAGTCCCACTTATTTATTTTATTATTACTGTTGGTAGTCAACCCACAGTGTTGACATATTGCCTCTACTGGCGCCAGCATTTGCTTCATGCCTTGGTTGACATGTTTTGGTGTCCCCAACACGGACACATTGGTTAAGTGCCAGCATCAGCAGCAATAGCGAAACAGTATTGTGCAATAAAAACAAATAAACAAATAAAGTCAACAACTAGTGCCCCCCCTCTCACAAACAATTACTGAACACTGTTAAAAAGAAAGCTGATTTAAAAATATGACAGTGTTTGTCACATGAACCTATCACAACCTTTTTACAACAAGATGCAGGCATCAAATATACACTGAATGCAGGTAAAAAAAAGAAAAATAAGATTAGCAAATTAGTATAGTTTAGCAAATTAGTATAGTTAGCAAGGCAGTAAAGGCTCAGAAAGGTAGTTAATCAATATATTATACAGTATACAGTTCGTGAGATGGGGGCACTAGTGAGTGAGTCGCTGGAATGTCAATTCATTCCAGTAACCTACTCAGTGATGGTTCTTTTTGAGACTTGGGAGACTTCAACTGTAACAGTGACAACTGCACATTTTCACAAAGTGATCCAAACGTCTGAGAGCATTTATGAAATCTCTTTGAAGTTTCAGCAGCAATGTGCTATCCGACAGCTCAGTCTAACAAGTGAAGCCATCGTCTCTCACTCTCTAGCTCATATGCACACTCCCACTTTCATCTTAATATTTTCTGGTGAAGCTCACGCTTAATTTGTTGATCCTAAGAGTTCTGTAGGGCACAAATTATAAAAATGAAAGGCTATATGAATGAGTCAAGAGATGATTCTTTTATTTATTTAGTTTTCATTAAAAGTGGCCATTACTTTAAACCTATTAAACGTGAAAATTACTAAGATACTTCAAAATCAATTTTTGGGAAAGAGATTTAGTGTGTCCACCTTTGAGAGACATGCTTTAGCCATTTTCTGAACTTCAGTTTCCTCTCCTATTTTTCTTACTCGAACTATCTTATATCAGGTATATGAATTACCTGAAATGAGCGACTGGTTTGGCTGGAAATTGAATAAATAAGGGTTGGTCTATTACTCTCACACAGTACTTTATGTATGCATGATTTTTTGTGTAATGGAGAAAACCCTGTCAATCATTGACAAAAAGGCTCAAATCTTAAGTCTGACCTGGATATTACACTGGGTTGGGCATGAGCGTGTGTTTGTAGATGTCTAGCTATACTTGTAAGGACTACATGTCCTCATAATGATAGGACAACTAGAAATTTGTCCTCACCTTAGCATGCGTTGTTCAAACCACAAACTGCTTTATTGAAAAAACAAAAAAGTGGAAAAACAGCCTTGGGATACTAAGTTTAGAGATCTACTACTAATTGCCTACAGCAATACAAAAATCAACAGATGCCTATAAAACTTCTCACAATGAATGTAAGTGTGCACGTGCATGTGTGTGCGCACATGCGTCATTGGTGCTACACGGTCCCAGTGACTAATCGACACTAATCTATGCTACAGGCAGTATGAAGCATTGATATTAAAGTAGGCTGTGATTTAAAGCTCACTCGTATTGAACTATATGTGTATGTGTTAGGAAGGAAAGGAAAAACATAAGGTATATAAACATAAACAAATGTCAAGTGGCAATTCACTAAAATAAAATTACTGACAGAAGGGTCTTCCAAATGTCATTATAGATGAAAGTAAAGGTCAGAGAGGTAAACCGAGAAATGAGATGTTTGATCAGGAGATGAAAGATGTTTGAGGGAGAGAGAGTACAGAGAGGAAAGAGAATGTGCAGAACAAAGGAAAAGATAAAGGTGGGCAGAGAGGGTGAAAAGTGAGAGAGAGAGCAAAAGAGAGAGTGTGCGAGAGACAGGGAGACAGAGAGAGCGCAAAAGCGGGAAAGTGAGAGCGAGCGGGAGAGAGAGAGAGAGAGAGCAAGATGGAAAAGCAAGACCACAAGAGCGAGGGAGATAGATGAGAGATGTAAAAGATAGCACAACCCAAAAAATTGCTGTTAGAACTCAGCAAGCTGCTCCCGTTAAGATTAGGCTTGAAAGAGCAGAGCAGCTCAACTCTGAGAAGCGCTTCGGCCTTTGAGCTCCTATTTTCCACCAAGATTGGAGATAGGACACTCCTGACATTTAAAAACGCTTTCCTCTTCAAGTACACTACAGCAGCTCCAGTTAGCCATAATGCTCCAAATCTGTATGGCCAATTAAGCCTTAAGCTATGCACTGCAAAACCCATCCAATAAATGGTTTCACACACATGCTGATAACCATTCCTCGAAAGGATGTAAACGCACTTTGGCATACTTGGAGATTAGGCAGGAGCTGTCATGGATGGATTTTGTGTTCAAGTGGGTGAAAGGGTGGAAAAAAAAACCTATGGTCACTTAAAATTTTGACTACGCAGTTGAAATAAGTAACCCATTGGTATTCTGAAAGCCTTCAGAAAGCATGGGACAGCATGCGATCACTGACTTCCTGAGGAAGAAAAGGGCTTTACTCACTCCATCATGGAGGGCGGAATCGAGCAGCAGTCTTGGATGTCTGTGAGTGGAGAAGTTAGGTGGGCTGTGTATGAAGCTTCCACCACCTGCTTGTTCCTGTTCACCACGTCCAGGTAACGGTTAAACTTCTCCCGAATCTTCTTTGCCAACTAAAAAAAAGAAAAGAAAAAAAAAAAATCTTACATTGCCCAACACAGTACATGACAAGGGATACCACCTTATGGACACAATGGCATCACACTGAAAGGACAGGAGTGGGAAGTATAAAGTGAATAGCAGGACGACAATCCATGCTATTTTCTATTGTGCGGCCCTGTTATTTTGTTGCGAGATGTAGCTCACAATGAAAACACCAGCCTTTTTCCATCATCTGAAACCTTGTATGTCTGGACATTTGAAGCTATTACACAGTTTGACATAGCAAGAATCAATAAAGAGAAGTTTTTAAAAAATTTTAAGGTTTTACAAATGTTAAAAAAGCTCCATATCAGAAGCATTTCTAATTTATCATGATTATTATTAGTAAAAGCAGGTTATGTTGCTACTTAATTGCTCTATTTTATTTATTTATTTTGCTACATCACAATCAACATTGTGGAAATATTACTGTTGAATACATAGTGATTTTGATTTCGCCCAACAAACAAAGGAAAAGTCCAAAATATCCTAAACTCAAAGCATTTCAACAAGATGTTATGGCCTACAACACTTACAATCCAATACATATGTATAAATATGCACAAAGTGTTAAAATTCTACTGGCAAACCATAAATATAAATAACCCAATATCCTTACGTAAAGTGGCACAATGCTGCTCAAGTCCCTTTTCATTAGAGCTGCAGGTGAAGTATGTGATTAATGCACTTTCCCAGACCTGGTCTTTATTCTACATCAAAGAACCCTTGGGCTGACCTTGGAGACTGGAAATCGATCAGCATTAGACATGCACTGCCAGTTTCACCTACGCTACAGGCTATAGACAAATGACTGGAAGCTTTAAAGGGAAGCTGAGTGTCCAGCACTCTGGCGGTCGTTTTAGATCAGCACAGTGTTGCGGCTCAGGGACTGCATGGTTCTCATGTAAGGGAATAATGGTGGAATAACTGTGAACTGTGTTCCATGAACTCTGGTTTATTTATTCAGTAAGGAGTTCCCTGAGGGGAAAAAACAGCTCTAGCAGCACCGGCTTAGCAATAAGGATTCCTCCAGGTGGGGCGCATAAATTACTGGTGCGCCAACATTGGATCATTTAGCAAAGTAGCAACCCACAATAACACTGTCAGGAGCTCAACCCATACATAAACACCATTAATACTCTCAACCACAATACAAATCATCCACACATACTTACATATTAAAAACTCCATGCCAAAGAACACAGCCTCACAGCTGATGCACAAAAACGCCTAGCAGTAAAAGTTGAGGATTAAACTACCTCACTCATCCAAAGGGGAAGGGAAAAAAGTGCAATAAAGCGCATAGCCGCAGCAAACAAACATCTATTTGAAATACTGCAATTAACAGTCTCTGCCAAAAAGACTCCAGTCCAGGATGGAAGAAATGGACCATGACCCATTGACCGTGTACACCTAATCGGCCACACGGTATGGCCATTACAGCTAAACTTCACTCTCCACGCTACCAAGAAAAACACATAGAGAAGAGAAAGCTCTAACTCCATGCAGCACGCTGTGTAGTGCAATACGGGAATGATTACCATTTTCCACATTAAAGATGATATAAAAGCGAACACAAATCTGTACAAGCTGTACTAAAATATCAGGAGATGCCTAAAACCTGAACACTTGGGCTGGCGTGTGTTACATCACACACAGATTCATAGACAACGGGCTAGTAGTTTGTACCATCGTTCTTAATAAATACATTCAAAAGAAGACTATTTGGCTAAGATTAATTTTACATGGGTGTGTATATTTTGCTGCTACATGTAAAAAACATGTAAAACACATCTAAACATTTCATAAGTAAACTTAGTTGTTGATGAAAGTATGAAAACCACATGCAAAAAAAGGAGCAATTGGCTTCAAATCTGCTTCTGATTCAACCAGTACTAATCTCAGTACCTGGAATAGTTGGAACAGTTTTTCCTCTGGGAAGGTCATACAGTTGAGGCCTTTTAAATAAAACCACTTTACCACAATATATAAATGCATATGTACTACCAAGGCAATAAAATGTAAATTAATTAAAGCTAAAATCACTCAGTAGTAATTGCATTAACTCCTTAAGTTGGACATGAACACGTTACTAGTCACAAGTAATGTCACTGTTTCAGAGACAGCTGTTCATTCCTGCACAATGGTTTGTCATTAGGAAGTCAATCATCAATCAAAAGTGACAATACACACGCATCAGACAAGACTGTGTGTCTAAAAGACATCATTCTTATTGTCGTTGTTTTGCAGCCAGATAACTATTTCAGTAGGAGTGTAAAACTAATTATAATATACTTGTTATTGTATTCTGTACCATACAAAGAGTTTAGAAAAAAAATTATTATAGAAGAATACACAGGGTTCTTACCGCTGGCTTGTTACCAGGATCACTAAAGGTTCCTATCTATGTCTATCTTTCCTGTGATACCCAAAGAAAAGGCTCTTCGCACATCCTACCAGTTCCTTTCCCCTTTAACCACCAAGTTACTCATTCATGATAAACCAAAAAAAGAAATCTGAAATGGGGCTCTATGTTGCCTATTTTTTAATACCGCTGCTCACAAAATTTCAAATTTAAGGCTAAAAATGCACCATAGACATAATTTTGTGTTGCACCAAAATCCATTATAAATATAAAAAACACTAGTTACTGCTTTTCCACACATATCTCAGTCTGGTCAGACACAGAACGAGTTGCGTCTAATTGCCAGAACTGTCACCACCATGGCGGCAATCAAAAAACAAACATAATGTATATATCATAAAACATGTTTCTATAAATGTGGCCATACATCCCTTATTTTGGTCACAAGATTCACTGGCTCCATCTATCCTGAGATAATTACACTATGAGGATGAACTACTGAAGGTGTAAGGAGCATTTAATAAGAATTGGGTAATCCAACAACAATTACTCTCTAGATAAATCTCTTTTCATAAACCAATTTTCTATATACACTGTGTAGGCAATTGCTACAAGATATGAATCAGCTGCTTTACTCCTGTTTATATTATACAGCCAACATTCAGTGCAAGACCCACAATGGTAACAGATATGTTTATCACAATTTTCTGTAATATGAAAATCACTTCAAAAGCAATACTATGTAGGATTCGGGTACTTTAAAACCTCTCTGGTGGAATTGCGTAATTGCCCATAACACGAAGAACACTTCAGTACGTGTTATCTACTTTTGTAATGGCATTTATCACTATAATGTTGATAATGCATTTGAAACCTAAACATTGAGTCTGAACTTTTTGAGCCCCTGGGTGCGATGTTCATGCATAAAGACGGAAAACGTGATCCCAAAAACTCCCACCAAATCAGTCATCTGAATGTCGAGCGATTATTTCAAACAATTCAGGCTTCACAAGTGACTTTCAGTGGTTTTGTGCGTTCTTTTATCTCCATACTCAGCAATGCTATTTCTTTTAGTTTTACCAAACTACATTACACTGTACTGCTTTAAAGTCTGTCCACATTCTGCTATAGCTCCTTAATCTAAATCTTGCAAATTGTACTTTACAATTTTGGGCTATAACAGACATTTACAAATACTTCAGTGTGCAAACTGAGACTAAGGTCTTAGCTGAGATAATAATGTGTTCAGAACAAAGAGGACTGACTAACATCTAAAATATCCACAACATGCTTGTCAAACAAGGAAAGAACAAAGCCAAACGTAAACCACTCACACAGAAAAACAAAAATAATACTAGCCTAAATAGCTTAGTAAAAAGCAAGCATGTTTTGAAATTTTAGATGCCACAGTCGCTTAATGTAAAATAGCGATACACTTCCAGTAAGAGCATAGTTCACATTCCTTTAAGAAAGAATACTCTACAGTTAAAAGGAAAATATTTTTAAACAGTATTCCAAACTACTACAGCTGACCTGCAAAAGTGTACTGTTTTCCTGAGGTTAAGTCCAAAGAGACAAACTAGAATAATAAACTAACTAAACTAACTGATAAACATAAAAATACATTTATTTTTTTTGAACATTTTACAAATTGCACTGCACTACATCCAATTGTCCAGGAAATCATGTATTCAATCAGTATTCATCAAGTACTGACAATGTCCACGTAAAAAAAAAAGAGCTTTGCGATAAAGATAAAATACTAGCATATCGCTCAACCATAACACTAACTACAATAGGCATGAACTTGCGGGGGAGAAAAAAAAAAGATGTTTATGTTTCTTATGTTTATTTATTTGTTATTTCAGTAAACAGGCATGACCCAGAACTCAGATATGCTACTATGTTTGATCACCTCTCAGGATCAGTGTTCCGTGTTTAGTATATATCCATGTAGCCAAGTAAAACAGCTATTGTGCATCCTGGGTGCGATTAAGGCTGGACTGCCTCAGCAGGCAAAACAGTTTATTTGCATGTAGTCCCAAACCCCAGTACAGCAATTAGCAGCCGAGGTGTCACCAGTCTTGCTGCCAACATGCAGCTTAATGTCTTACTAGCAGCTAGCAAATAGCTGCAGGTGAGATGGGGCATCATACAGGAATAATTCACTCACAAGGGTGTCTCTTGGCAAGGAAACCTGAGCAAAAACTAACAACCTGTCCATTCTTGCTCAGGGCTTTTATGATGCCTGACTGGAAGTGTGCTGCAGAGAAAGCTTTCTCGCACACACAGTGATTCCATGTGCAGTTGCTGGGTTGCTGCCACTTAAGATCCTTATGATTTAAGTCTCGACAGAATGGGGTGTATACTGCTAATGGAATGTTTTAATGCCTTCCATGAACAACAGAAGCCTCTTGCTGGTATGAAGGAGGGGCTGATACTAAGTGTAAACAGCCCTACAGCAGACAAACCATCTCATGACCTCTAAAACAACTAACGGGCCACGCTCAAAATGTAACACGTACATTTTGAAAAGGCCAAATATAAATCTTAATTTCTACCCTGTAACACTTTTATAGCACATTACATTGCAGACAAAAGTCTTTTAGTTATGACAAAAATAAATGGGGCACAACTATTTACTCCAACAGAGCTTGTTAAAGAGAGAATTCTGTGATCAATAGTTTCAGCCTTGGAATTACGGTTTCAGCAGAGGGGAACACAAAGTAAGCTTCAAAGCTAACCAGACAGCGACTGCAGAATTTTAATTGGCATCCTTTACCCCTACAGACTAAACACACATGCGCGTGCACACACATACACTTCATTTACTCACCTGCTGCACCTCCGTCTCGCCATTTGAAGTCTTCTCTGTGTACACAAAGGAGCTGAATATTCTCTGTGAGGGAGAGAAAGAGAAAGAAAGGTTGCTAAAATATGCTGGCAAAAGCTAAGAAACAGCAACCGTCGAATGAACCGGCAAAAATATTAAGTAGTCAAGATAATCTCTTTGTATAGAGAAATGCAAATAGCATGCCATCTGCCACTTTGAGGAGAAAGCAGAAGATTCTGAGCCTGTTATTCATACCAAATAAGCTCATAAACAGAGTAAGAATGTGATGCACCATCCTATATTATCAAAATGCTGCATCACTGATTTATAATCACGGTTTTGGCCATTATAACAGCTTACTGAACAGCTTGATCAAACCGTCTGATCAAAACAAGGATACACAACCTTTACATAATCAAAACAATAACACACCAAACATATGGAGACAAAACAAAACATGTCTTAGACATTTCAGGCTAAATAACTTCACATTTATGTAACTCTACATACATGCGTTATAAGGTGGAAAGCAAAACAAAGTAAAAACGTTTAAAGAAAACTGTCAATTTTCGAGATTTATTGCCAATAAATGAACAATTACCCTTCAAAAGTAATTTTTGAACAGACAAAAAAAAAAATCTAAAACTAACTGAAGGTTTGCTTTGATGTTTTGGGAAGTACATTAATGAACAATAGATTTTTTAAACCAAACCATGATTTTTTTTAAACTAAACGTAAACCATCTCTCTTTAAAGAGCTTAAACTTATAACATGTATGTTTACAATATCTTTGTACTTTACATAGAAACTGTGAACTTAAAAGCCCAAAGCTAATGTTATTAGCACCTAGGCTGTGCTAGCTTCCAAAACAACACTACGAAACATGGAAGATAGTCTCACAGCCATAGCCATCAACAATAAACCAGAGCCAACGGGGCCAGTTAGAATTACATAGTGATCTAAAAAGAGTAAACATTTACTTAAAGCTGGCAGCAGGTGTTTCGCTCTTAGCCCCTGCACTCTGTCAGTATCAGGCTAGATGCACCACTGAGGGCTCTAGCTTCACAACTATTATAAATGGGCAAATATTACTCAAAATGCTTAGCAGCTGCAATGCAAACCAGGACCCATAAGATTACCATGGCAATCTCTACACAGAGCAACACACAATGTCATAGCAATGTGATGGATCTGCACTACTTGCAAAAAACAAGAGGAAACTTGTCAACACTAAGACTGGGCTCCAACAAGCCAACGTGAAGACATTAGTATCTTTTACAAAGAAAAAAACAAAGATTTTGCATGACTTGTTTGTGATGGGGTGACCTGAGGTCATAGCACTCCATTTAAACCACAGACAAGTGCATGCAGATACGATGAAGGAGTACTGTAACTTTTAACCCTAACCCTAAGTTTTTATAAAAAACAATATGACCTGCCAAAACCTCTAGTTCTACCATATGCACTGGGACTGGGGCTTAATGAAAGGAAAAACAAGTGAAGGGACACACCATGACCTCTCTTGTGAAGCAACTTGGGCATGAGCAGCAGCTAGGCACTAGCTCTGCTTCGTCCATAGTCAGGAGGGTTTTTCTGAGTTAGTCTGACGACTTTCACAGCTATGGCTACGCTGGGGAGGAATTTCACAGCTTGAAACCTGAGAGCCCTAAACAGAGATGAGGAAACTACAGTGAAGAAGGTCCTTGAACCTTTAGAAAGGCACTCACTGAAAGTGGAATTCCTGACTGAAGACAGTGTCATGTAGCACATGTACACAAAGCTGCATTATGGTTCATAAATAAAAGACAACTACTTGATGCCTCAAAAGGACTGGCTGGCAACACCCATAGTGAAAATGAAGAATCTTTTAAAAAAAATAAAAAAAAAAAAAAAAAAAAAAAAATTCTACTGGATATTTTGCTGTGAATGGTTTGTTATCCCATTCTTAAGTTATTTCGGGTAAAGTTCACACAAATATATGTCCACATGAAAAAAGGTTATATATGCCTACTTTCAACATAGAAGTTAGTACTGTTTATTGCCATGCCATGAACTGATTATTGATGTGAATTTAATACTAATTTATTACCAACATGATATTTAGCCTTCACTGCAGGGTAACAGTAACCTAATATAAATTATTCATCTAACTCTGATAATTACTGGGAAATATTATTGATGGAATGAAGCAAAATTGACAAGATACCAATGTCTGGTACCGATAAGCAAGAACATATGACACAAATGAAGAGACCAAATCCACCCAGCCTAGTGGTGTTGACATTCAAACTGAATGACAAACCCTAGCACTGTAATAAAAAAAGGAATCCACTGGCTGAGGACTCATAAAGGGCTCCTCTTGCAGCTGCTTTGGCTTAGTATATGGTGTCCAGGGTCGTTATTAATCTTATCAACCCCAGGGTTAATCTCAACTGCGGTTCAATGAATGTCTGAAATGGCTAAAGCTCATTCTGCCCTTGATCCAGGCTTGCTGAGGCTCTAGCGTTCCCTTGAATACAGGCATGGTGTTGGAGATCCACTCAAACTAAGCCCTCTGCAGGGTGGCTTATTATGGCAAGACCACTATCACCCCAAACCCCAACTGCACCCTCCGAGTAATACACTCCACATAATGCACAGCTATGTAGAATGCATTCCACTTTTATCTGGAAGAGTTTCAGCAAGCAGAGCTTCTTCAAATGTTGGCAGTGTGGAAATATACTAGATTATACTAAATAGACTATACTAGAAGAATCTGTTGGAAATGGACAAAACACAGCAGCAGAAATAAAAAGCAATGGCCTACTTTAGAAGGTGCTAAAAAGCACGCTGATTATTATTTATTTATTTTTAAACAAAAACTTCAAATGAAGAATAAACATGATTAAAAGCCATAATAATGATACAATAAATACATTTACAAGATAAGAAAAGTCATATTTAATGGATGTCCAATCACATTCTTGTTACTATTAAGTAATATGCAGTCACTCTAAACTGCTTACTTACAGACTCATATTCTATGTGTCCTGTTCTACAGGTACTGCCAATCCCGATTATATACTCAGAAAGGGCAACGTGACGTAATTTATCATGATAACTATGACATATCATCATATTGCCCACCACATCTTCCCTGCAGCTCATCTTTATGACATTAAACCCACTGAAACACATGGTCAAGGCATGAGATTTCATACCTCTCATGCCACAGTGCTGATGCTCGCCCGTATCCCCATTGAAACGGCCCGATGGAGAGGGATAAACCTATTAGGAATTCAGCCATCTTCAAAGGCAAGAGTTTGTCCAACTAATCCTCATTAATTTGGGATTGTACTGGCAAGTGAAAAGGTTTGCTCACACAATGCAAAGAACAGGGAAGGTGCCCTAATCCACACTTTAGTCCTGCTTAATGGTCACTGGCCTGACCCTGTCTCAAATGTTTCCTGCACAAGGCTCTACTAAAGGCAAGGTCCAAACATCAACACTTCTGTAACACATTCTGTTCTTTCAATACTTTAGGCTTCTATGGTCAAGAACAGCTGGAAGAAAATTTTCTCTTTCTTACACGCATCATGTTCAGACCTAAATACATTCCTTTTTTCTTTGAAGGCCAGATGAACCCTGATGCCTGATGAACAATAAACAATATGATCAAAACAGTATATAATGCAGAGCAAAAAAAATATTAGCCTACATTTTAGCCACTTTGTTGAACTTTGCCCTCTACAAACCAATGCCATTATCACTACTGACTATTGTTCACAGGCTGAAAAATCTGAACTGCTCTGTGAGAGCACAGCAGAAGACCACCAGTGCTCTGCATCCCTCACTATATGAAAGTAATTAGGATAATTCTTCTATATCTATCTATAAAAGCAAAGGCCGTCACTACAAGATTACTTCACTGCACAGCACACAAAAATAAGCATACTGAGGCTGCGTAGACATGACATGTATGACAAAGGAGTGATGCATGACTATGTAGTAATATTTGTAATGCCTGCAACTACAAATTAGTATTGGGTTAGGATAAATCTCACCTGGCTGACACTTGCCTTAATGTTACATCTGGTACAATCCTATGTGCATAAGACTCCTTCACCAAGCAGGTGAACTCAAAATTTGTGAGGATGTACATAAATTATATATCACTTTCATCTTAATGATTATAATGTGGATTTCACATTATTTTTATGTCACAAGTCGGACCATCAATACATCAATATGTACGATCTGGTGTGAAAAGCTTCAGCAAAATCCAGCCACACACGTCAGACTTTAAAGTATGACAAAAATTAAAACTCAGAAATGCTTATTCAAATAATTAAAGAAATGCTTAAATATTACAGGAAACAGCTTTAATAAGGTCAGTATCAGCGTTGATAGCGATCCTGTGCTCTATGGATGAGTATGCTATTACTATCATACCACATGCTATGCAGCTGTATTTTCTAGAGCTCCATATTTCCTCCTTGGTGAGGCAGCTGACAGCACATAGCTGCCATGACAGGGACTGGGGTAACTGGGCACAAACAAAGAAGATGAAAGCAGAAAGAACAGAAGCCAGGAGTAAAGGATGATGTGGAGGTTTCCTGCTGCAGGTAGCTTTTCTCCCCTTTTTTCCACCCTCCGACAGCTCACACTCAGCTCACAGGAGCAGTGGGCTCATTGCACTACAAAGGCTAGTGGCCTAGAATGAGGCATCGTTACTTTTCCTCTGATGTGATTTTTCTATTTTTTGCCACCCCCATATACACAAACACGAGTAAACTCAAATGCTCTGTGCTAACAAGTACACGGCTAAAAAATAAAAAAGTAATGATAATAATAATGATAATAACAATGATAATAATGATAATAATAAGAAGATATTTTTTTAAATGAGGTCAGTCAAGTTTCACGCTCAGCCCCATGTGTGACGTATGAAAGGACGGGCCTTATCGCTGTACCTGACTGACCCAACAGCTACGATCGCCCACATTCAGTGTGCAGTGAAGCCCTCCATTAGTCATCCTGTTAGTCCCAATACTAATGGCAGACGGCTGCACGACAGGACTACATGCATGCAGGCCGTTACGGCATCTGCCCTTAAAACCACATCAACATTGCCAGAGTGCCAAAGTGTTGTTCCAGACCGAGGAACTGTTTGTCGCAGGCATCACATGTCCAGAAGGCCAGGTGTCACTCCACGTCAACTGCAAAATCTGCAGGAGGTGTGTGAGAATATTCAAACTGCATGGGATGGATTATTACATGAAAAGTGGAGAACAAACATATTAATCAAAGGAAAATGTTTTAATATACAATCACACATATCAAAAACATATCTTAATGGTAAACCTTAATTAATTTGTTGCAAATTGAGCTGTGAGCAGACTCTTAATTAAAAGAGTACTTGATGGTACTTGCCATCGCTTGAGGGCAGAGCACAGAGGTTGTTAATCCTGCATCTCACTAACAAATTTACTGAGCCTCCAGCAAATCCACTTACGACACAGGTTTAACGCAAACTCTTTGAAGTGTAGAGTTGTGGGGCTGTGATACGCATTACCAATGTATCAGCTTGGTGAGAGTATGAGCGAGTGCAGTGTGTGTGTTTGCACATGACAGAATTTCTGTCAAACTGGTTGCATATGCAATAAACAAAACAAGCACCTTATTCAACTCAGTCTGACTACGCTATAACCTTAACACACCAGGAGCATTTTAAATGCATATGATTAAAAAATAACTCCTCCCTCTTCATTGTGCCAGAGAAGGAGGTAGAAAAGTGACCGTTTCCAAGGTAACACATAAGCAGCAGAGACAAAACATTAGGCTCATAAAATTTCAAGGCCTTGGGCCTTACATACTTTAACATGACTGCATTTGATGATGTCTGGATACTATATCTAAGAAAGAGGAGAAAGCAAAGATTTGGGCTACAGGAATAATAAGGCAACACAGAACATGTGTGAGTAATTTAACTAAATGCAGGGAGGCAGACTTTCACTCGACTAACTAAACACAGTAAGTCACCGTCACCGCAGCAGGTTTGCTGTGTGCATGTCCTGCTTTGCGCTGAATGCATTTGAACGGTGCTCCACACAGAGATCGAGCAAGTGTGAGTGGAGGGCCGACAGAGTCCTGGGTCCTGCAATAACAAAACCTCTTTGTAAAAACACTGCAGGGCCCGCTGAGAGACTGGGTCACAGAGCGGAATCTCGAGCAGATCTCCAGCTCACGGCAGCCCTGTTTTCTTTCAGTCCAGCAGACAGGATATAATGGTTTCCACATGTGAAGGGGGCCCAAATAACAATGACAACAGTTGAGAGGCCGGGTGTTTTATTACCTTCCCTTTCCACATGCAGCCATGGCTGCAGGGCTTCCAGTATATATGAGCCACAATTCCACCAAGAAAAGATAGGATAGCACTTGTGAATATACTTGTGGTATGCAGGAGAAACAAACCTATGGCTCGAAAATGAATTTGTTGGTGTGCCTCTTTCCACAGACTACACTGTAACAAATGGACTTTCATGAGTGGAGAAAAATGACACTGAATCTCACTAACGGTTATTAAATGACCAATTCCCCAACAGTGTTTGAGTGAGAGAACACATTATAGATCATGTTAATGGAAAACTATAGGAGTATAACATTTAAGGAACAGGCTTGCAAACAAAGAGACGTGGGAAAAGAAAATGGGTCTCATTCACAATGTCTTCTTAAGAGCGGGTGGTGCATAAGGTACAGTAGTGTGTTAAATAATTTGATGCCATGACACAAACCTTATGTGTCATTTAAATTAAGGCTGCAATATGATTTTCAAGGATAAACACATTGTTAAAAGGCTGCAATGCCAGAAGAGATCAAATTACATGCACGCTGCCAAAGTGACATAATTACATAGACAGGAACATAGGGTTAGAAACCCAACAAGTGATTCTCTGCGCCTGGCTTGGACGCTCTCTCATGGACAACAGTAACTTAACCTTTTTGCTAAATAACCAATTACAATGCACAGCTCTAAAACTACCCCACCCTGAATTGGCAGTACTGTGCATAAATCACAAAGACTGCAAAGCAGTAAAGACTGCTCTCACAGCAAATCTACATCACCATCAGGAGATTTTTACACATTTTAACTAGTTTCTAGCTTTTGTTGATATACGTTTACCAACCTGTTCTCAACCAAAAAAATCTTAAAGGAACTCACATGTTGACCCTGGACAGTACTGTAACTACTGTAAGACTATATACGATTCAAGCCTGGTGCACCAAGAAACCGAGAAGAACGAATCAGCTCATGCAACCCATCCAATGGGCACAAAGTAAAGTCACTGTGATAAACTTAACAGGCCTTTAGGGATGAGATGTCTTTGTTAGCTATAGAAAACAGTGAAATATTATTTTAAAACACCACAAGCTGCGGGGTGGAAATGAAGATTAGTGAAGAGGTAAAAACAAGCATGAGGAGGTATACAGAGGATGACTAAAAACTTTTAGTACTCCATACGTTAATAGTGTGGGTTTGTAGTTACAGTTATATATATATATATATATATATATATATATATATATATATATATATATATGTTATTTTATGTCCATATCTTTCCCTATGTAAAGCTTTCACAAGACCAGGTTAGTGCCTCTCCCAGCGGATTTAAATTAACCCTGATGGTTTATGTGCAATAGAGCGACACTTGGATCCTAAAGCAAGATGCCCTGGGAGAATAAAGCTGCCGAAGTAAATATGAGCGTGGGTCAGGCTCTCTGATCTCTCATCTGGAGGCATGTTCAAATTTGGGAGGCGAATGAGGTCTGTGTGCTAGTGGCAGAGCCTGAGCTTCAAAAGCAAAGTGCGCCTCACATCACACTGTGAAAGCAAAGCAGGGAGAGGAGTGAAAAAAAAGGAAAGAAGAACCTGGAGCTCACAGCTTCGTTTGACATTCCAAGAGCTCATCCATCTATCCAGGGCGACGGAGCCACTGCCCCATTTCCTGTCCTATTGGCAAGATCTACTAAGGGCTAGCATTATCTAGCCATTCCCAATCTGGCCAAATTTTGACTGGTGCTCAGAGATGTGGACACTGCTTCAAATCACAGAGTAAAAAGGGAAGCCAAAAGCCAGCAGTGGCTAGACAGATGCTGCAGAAACAACGAGTGATGATTAAGACATGGCACTGAGCATTAATTCAGGATTCTAAAACCTCCAACAAACTGGCATCAGTCCAGTAAGAAGGCACCAAGCACATTTCAGAACAAGAGGCAAAGCAAACACAGATATACTGCAGCTCACTTCTATGCTGTTAAATCTAAAATCTAGACTTTGGTGCAAACTACACAGAAATAAACTGAACTATGAAGCAGTCAGTAACCGTGTCGGACAAAAAACCATGCATCCTTTTTATCTTCTTCCATTTTTAACATAATTCCTGTTGTCTTTTGTGTAAATTTTATTATAAATGGATCAAAAGAAAAGGTCCAAAATAACCTGGTTTCAAATGTCTGGTAACGCTGACTTACATTAAAAACAAAGTATGAATTTTCGTTTTGGAAATGACAGCAAACATTACCACAGAGTCATGTAAAACTATATACTGAGCATTCAAATCTGAGCTTATATGTGTACACTTAGTTGTGACATACAGAGAGATGTACTTAATTTATAGAAATTTCAGTCAAAATAGTCTTCAAGTTTTCAAGAGATATCACCAAGAAGATAAAAGGAGTTCCCAAAAGTGGAGTTTAAAAATGTATTAAAAGAAACAGGCGTAATAGACACAACCATACGCCTGGGAGACTACCAGAACTGTCAGATAAACAGTACTTTCATCTTTGAGAGTCAGGAACTCTGAAAGACTTTTTGGAATTTTGGAGGTAGGGGAAAACACACCTCCAGACTTCTTTAAGTATTACAACTGAAAGAAAGTCTTGCAAAAAGAATAACACTAACTACTTTATTTGTTGGAGCTTCTCTGTAATTCTGGTCAATGCTTTATGCTTGGTCTGATGCAAAAAAATTAACTTGCGCTCAAACGCCGTTTTTGACTGGAAAAAATAAATGCAGGGTGGTCTTTGACTCGAGGGTATAAGTTTGGTCACAACACTGGTAGGGACACAACAAGCCACCCCTTTATCCCCCACAATGTATACAGTGAAAACAATTCTAATGTAAAACCAATGTGTGGCCACAGTGAAAACGTATTGATCAATAAGATGCATATGATTAAACTTGGGATCCCATTTGCTTTAAAGAACAATTTTAAATCACGCCTGCATGTAATCATATGAAAGCAACATGTTCTGTTTTTTATAAACAGAAAAAAACATTTGCTAAATATCCTACAACTATAAACTAACTTTAATTCAGAACTATATTTCAGAGTGAAGGGGCTGGTTACATTAGGTTAAATAACTAATATTACTTTACTCCAAAGATATTAAGTTCAACTATTGGTAGGCACAACTCTATTCTTTTGAAATATTGATCCCCACTCTTGCTTTGACTTCCGCCCAGTACTCTTAGATGCACAAATCTGTTGATGAATTACACTTTATGGATCTAGAGGCTTAGACACACCATACTGCAATAAATGATACCAGCGATATGCCATTATATGCACTTACTGGGGTATAACCAACAATCTGAACACATGGACAGGTGAATTGTACAAGCAAAAAAGTGGAATTCTGTGCTGTGTGTTATGAATTAACTACCGTTCATAAAAGGCGGTTCAGATTTTGCATGCCTTCATGGCCCATGTACTGGCTCCCCGAGTGTTTTCCAACCCTCAAACCACTCCAACCCACAACACCCACAGATGGTATCAGCTTTGCCAGGCAGCTCTGCCCTTTTTGCCCAGGCTGCTTCATAGTGCTTGGGCCGACCCCGTCAAACACATGCCAAGAGACCTGACATCTGCAGCCGGAGTGGTACTCGTGATATCCTTTGTTCTGGGAACTTTAAATGAAATTCACTAGATCTGAAGGCACAGGAAATGAAAAGAAGGCCATAAAGAAGATGGAACAGAAAAAGTAGTGCTGCTAAAGTTCACAGTTCGGGAAATTGTAACAAATGTAGAGCGAAAGATAAATGACAGTGTGGATACTGTGGCTTTGGAAACACTGTTGTATTTAAAAAAGGGTGAAAACATTCGGCCTAATTTTCCACATAAAGTGTCTAACTCAAACTGAACATCACAAAAAGTGAGCCTGTTTAAGTTACTGAAAAAAAAAGGCAATCAATCGACGGTTGAGTGACATGTCGGATCCAGCCTGCCAAGAATTACACACAGCACCTGTGACGAGCGGACTCTCAAATCAGGGTGAGTAATTTTATTATGTTAAGCACCTTTTGCATTAATCCAGCCACATCAGCTAGATAAATTGTGTCCCAATAAATCTTCTGGTGGGTTCAGGGTGGTCTCCTTTTGCAGTAAATGAAAAAGTGAGATCATGTCTAGAGTGGTATGCATAAGAACTCAAGGATCTTTGTTCCGTCTTTTCTCAGGAGATAAACGCCCTACTAAAGCATGCATGCCAGCATAGTGATCAGCTTAAAGCAAAAGCATTACACATCAGCAGCAGTACAGAATGGATCTTTGCTTGTCTTTTCTCAGTCAAAAAACAGCTGAGGCTCTGTGTGAAACAGGTTGTCTACAATCCCAAACAACATTACTACAAAGGTTTTCACAGCATTTGATTGCATCATAAAGACTCAGACTCTTGACTGTGCTCCGACAGAGGTTGCATATTTTATATATATTACATAAATATTCTAAGAGCTACGTTTTAATTATAGCCTGTTTTTAAAACCATGTCTTATATAGGGAATGCTAACATAATATCAGAGCTTGTATAGAGGAGTTCGACCAATCCGAGGCAGCCAAACAACTGTATGCTGTGACACCACAACCACAGCTGAGAAAGGGGGTGCTCTGGTCTTACTGACCAAATTCCCTGACTTCAGTTCCCAGAAAATAACTGCAATTTAAATCGCAATCATAAAATTCGCAATCAGATATTCTTCCCAAATTGTTGGGCTGGGCAAATTCTTCTGTCCTTGCAGGTAGGTAAAGATCAAGCAAGAACTTTTTTTTTTATTAAGTGGACACATTAATCACAAGAAAGACAGGCGAAAAAAAATAGCAAGATTGGTAGCCAGGACTCGTATATAGCCTTCATATCTCCATAGCTCTGAAAACTGCAGTACAATGTTTTAAACACTGATAATATTAAAAAGAATGAAGTTTATTTTAGCTTGTTATTCTCATTTTATCATGAATATAGAGCATAGAAATAAGCATATCATAGAAATATTTGTAGACAATTCTAACGGTACACCTCCTTTTTTAGACACACTATACAATGCGCTAGCATGCAGAAAAGAACTGACACTTGAAAGTTAATTTATTTAGCAATAAATAAAATCCAGAACATATGATTCGGATAAAAATATGTTTTGTCTGAAAAGCTAAAAAGCTTGCATTTTAAAACGCGTATATCTACTGAATGAAAGAGTTAAGGGGAAATGTGTCCTTCCTCTGTCCCGATGACCCATCGCCATGGCTCAGGTGGTGGTGACAAGGCCAGATGACAGGATGGCAGGGGTTCAGAGTGGGAGCACTGCAAGGCTTTCACTGAGAAATGTAGCCATGTTTCAAGGGAGACTGACTCAGGCCTGACCACCCAAAACCCAGCTAGACAGTAAACAGCACCTGTTATACATGGAAATACTGACCACGGAAAAATCTACCCAGTGACTCAATTAAATAAAGAAAGAAATTGAGTGACTGGCACCTTTTTGACTAAGAAATATGGCCAAAATCATTCAGTAACTGACAGCTGTTTACATACTACATACACATTTTGACAAATGAGAAACATGACAATAGGCTTACAAATAAAGCTTACAAAAAGCAGTACAATATAGGACTGTCAATTTCTCTCGGATACACAACTGCTCATTACATTAGAAATACATTAGAATACATTAGAATCAGATCAACAGATTAGAAAACACACTCAACTTTTCAAGAATCAGAAAATAATGAAGAGATAACGCTTTTCCATTCCTGGCACTCAGATACAAAATGCCCATCACATGTAAACGCAGCACTCCTTATATCTTTGCACTACTGGATGTAAATGCACGTTCACCAGACGATTTCAGTGACCAATAAACATGTACTGGCCTAGATACTATGCAACCTTAAAGCAGAGCCAACAGAGTAACCACATTTCAGTGATCAAGAAGAACCCAGGCAGTTTAGGATCAGCGATTCTACATGGCCAGCTTCTGACCCATTCCTTGGATCCTGCTGCTAACTCCAGTCCCGAGGACAAAGCCTCTTTGGGCCGTCTGCCGGATGTGAACTCCCTGAACACTGACCACGCTCAGATGGACACAGAGGCCTGGTTACAGACAGGCATCAGTGAGCTGGATGGAGATGGATGAGGAGAGGAGGGGCCCCAAGAACCCAAAGAGCTGCCAAAATCCATTAGACTCACTCAAATAGGCCTGCTAAGGCTGTTCCCCAACCAGCTCCTCCTTGCGAAGAACCAGGGAAAAAAAAAATCTTCAGGCGTATATTAGAATGTTGTTTATGAACTTCGAACTGAAGCTTGGGCTGTGCTGTGCTGACAGAGGGAAGACTGTAATGAGGAGACTACAAAAGCAGCAAGGGAACTCATCTACCCGGGAGCTGCAAACATTAATTTTCTAAGCCAGGTCCTTAATCTCAGCAGTGATTTTACTGCAGTGCTGCAGGAAGCGCACACACCCCTCCTGGGTACATCTATGCAGTGGTTAGGTCTTCAAAGTGGTGAAGCTCTATTTCTCTAAATGGTAAATAAAAAGAAAGACCTCCCCTACAAATTACATGTCCAAGAAATAAACCCAATGCTGCAGACCTCATACAAAGTCTTAGACTGTTATTAACCAACATCAACCCATATGCAAACACAGGTACCATCAGGGAGATGCAAATAATGCCAGACATACGGTTACCCAAACTCAAAATAAACAATTAATGATCCTTCCTGGCACAAACAAACAATAACCAGGGAAAAACCATAAACAACTTGTGAAGCCGTATTTATTAAAATTTTTTGAAAATTAAACTCGAGAAAAATAAACTCATGCTCTAGATAAGACATATCGTAAACATTTCTACCTTTTTAAAACCTTAAAAGCAAACAACATGTGAGGTAAAGAGATTTTAGCGTTTAAGATAAGATTTTTATTTTAAGATAAGTTATATTTTAGCCTATGTTCTTCTGACGTCTAACTGCACATATACGTCTACCTAGAAAGCTACTGGTGTTCATCCAAACTCTTATTTAAAAAAAAAAAAAAAAAAAAAAGGGAAAGATACTCCTTGTCTCTCATCCAAGGAAACACAGGAATGTGACGGTTGGTTTTGGCACCATCTTCCACCTTTTCTAAAGAGCAGGCATTCCAAACAAACAAGCACCATCACTTAGCATAGCTTTGGGAGAAACCCAAACAGAGATGCCAATCGGGATGAAAGGCTAGGAGCAACCCTCAAATACAGCTGAAAAAGCCTTACTGTGGCTACAGCATGGTAAACAATACCGCCTAATACAAGCATGCATGCAGATACAACTGCAACTAAAATGCAGGGGATAGAAGCTCTCAGAGCAGCGTGGTAAAATCCAGAAAAAGAGTATGTGTAATGAGATAAGATGGGCTGAGCCAAGTTAATATTTGCTGCTGAATAAGCTGAATATGATTCTGGCAAATCATAATCACATGGCAGGTTCTCAAATATATTTCACAACATATACACCCACCATACAATCCCATTTCTCAACAGTAACTGTCAGTTGCTAGGCAAAATTCAAATGCTTGGCACATGGAGGCTGGCACCAACCCATCAATAATGTATAGTACTGATGTTCTAAAGACAGCACTTCAAACGAGATCGAGTTAAAAATGCACATCTGCAGACTACACGGCTCACCTGCAGAGAGGCAACAGTCATCAGATGAAGCAAAGCTGATCTTTGTTTAGCTACTATTGCAAATCACTCCTTTTAGACTCATGCCATGTTTTTTTGTCCACATGATAATTTTCCAACCTCTATTTATTACTTAGAATTATACATACTGGTTTTGTTTCTGTGCCCAATGTATGCAAATGGGGACGCATGGACATGGGAATTGTGGGTCACTGGCAACATATCTGCTGGTGCTGACTCTGACACCTATTTACATATATTTCTATAAAAACAAAACATAGAAACTGTGATGAAATCCACATGGATTACACACATTATGTTACATATTTATGTTGGGGCTAACATTTGGAGAATTTAAAAAAGAGTTACAAAAGCAGTAGAATGAACACACATATATACATTTATTAGAGCAGCTGCTCACTAAGCCTCCTCCTGGAGCTCTACCTTTCTGCAGCTTTCACCTAAAACTCAAAGCTAATTCACCCTATTCAGCTACTGATGGTGCTAATGAAGTACATGAAGTAGCCTATTGCTATTTTTTTCCGTAATAAAAATAATAAACATGCTTCTTGTAGTCTATTCCATGGAAATGAGAATGAACGCAAAAAAAACCAAACTGTCAATCAATGTCAGGGGAATACGAAAAGATGTGATGGGAACATAACATGTTTGAAACACCCTCATTAGTGCACTCATATGCAATCCATAAAGCACCTGGGGCCACCTGCATTCCCACAGTGCTCTGGTGCACCATCTCTCTGCAAACATTCATTAGTCACAATCTTGCTTTCAGCAGCCGCCAGGGACCCAGCAAGCTGTCCCCAAGGCTCCTGTAAGAGACACGCTGGCACTGGACCAACTCTCTCTTTCACACACTCTCACACAGCACTGCAAGTGCCAAGAAGACTGCAGACAAGTACTATAAACACTTAGCACTTTCAAACGAAGGCATGGTGTGCACATATTCAACTCCCTCTTTCTTGCAGCCCCTCACCCCACATATTTACTCACGGGAACATACCTACATATGTAACAACAGCGCTTCCATCACAAGTAAACGTGGCTGTAAATCAGTTCAAATTGCTAATATGATCCCAACTCAAGGTCAGTGAGTTTATCTAAAGCCACACTTCAACATCTCGATCGTGCCTATGGGGGTGATATAAATATATATAAACATGAATAACTTTGGCAGTGCTCATCAGGCTACTCTATACACAAACAGACACACACACACACACGGAGACACACACGGAGACACACACACACGGAGACACACACACACGGAGACACACACACACGGAGACACACGGAGACACACACGGAGACACACACACACGGAGACACACACACACACAGAGACACGGAGACACACACACACGGAGACACACACACACGGAGACACACACACACGGAGACACACACACACACGGAGACACACACACACACGGAGACACACACACGGAGACACACACACGGAGACACACACACACACGGAGACACACACACACGGAGACACACGGGTCTGACTACACAGTCTAAGTACTTTACAGAGACACTTTCATGTTTACATACCAGCAAGGGGAACTGTACTGTCTTCTAACACTCAGCTTCTTTTGCTGTGCTAATACAGGTGTTGCATTACCAGTGGGGCTGGGCAAATAAAATGACTGTCCTTGACAGCAAGCAAAACTTCGTTTCAGACAGCGATAGCAAAACACAGCTGCTGCCTGGTGCTCCTGCAGTTTCTCTGCCTCTGCTATCGGATTCAAAGCCGGCGTGGGCCTTTCGGCCAAACAATTAGCGGCCTCAGAGTCACAGCTCTTTCATCTCTCCAACAGAGAGATGGGGTCAAAGTTCAGACATCATCTGAGGTCATTTCCTGTTTTATGTGAGGCACTAAAGGAAAGCACAGACTCATTAAAACAGAAAAGTGAGACAGTGAGAGGGAGTGAGAAAGAGGAAATCTTAGTTTATGAAATAATATTGATCTTAGAGTAATTTCAAAATTAATTTTAATTAACTCACTTTTCAAAGTCAGAGGGAAAGAAATAGACTATACATGACAGAAAATTACACCATTACTATTAACCATTTTTTGAGAGTTTTGTTTTTCAAATTTTACCTGTATTACAGTTTTCATTTTGGGAGACTTCGGTCAGTTCTGTTAAATAAATTACCAGGGACACCCCATACCGCCACACCTATTTTCTTATCAGGGGTGTTCGACAGCTACACATTCTTTCAGACCTGTAGAATCAAGTTGTGCTCTAAGAGTGACAGACAGAAAGACCCCAAGTAAGAATGGAGCTTAACTTTCTATTAAAGATGTAAACTGCAAGTACTGTTCATCTGACAGTGACAGTTTCTGTGGTCTACCAGATCAAGTTTTTAGGAGTCCCATTTTCTTTAAAGTCCAAGTATTTTGAGGTCATAAAGTTGCTTGCATTGGGACATGGCTTTGTGCTTTGCTTTTTTTACTTATTTATTTTTATGAGCAAAGTATCTGTGAATGCCAGACTTCCAACTCTCAATGCCTTTTTGCCAATTAGCTCTTGGAGAAGCTCTTTCTCGGCACTGTGAACAAAAGACATGTTAGCTCAGTAAACTTATCAGCTCAGTTAAATTGTGTTGGACTACAAATGTGACTTGGATAACAAACTGACCACATTTTATTACCAATCAATGCAAAATGTAGCTCTAAAGCGTTCACTTCTGTTTTTTGGAAATAAAAGATGTTATAAAAGAAATTATGATGTTTTTCCATGCAAATGGACTGTTTTATATCTAGCCTTAAAAAAAAGAATACCATTTAATTACTGGCCATTCTGCCCGGAAATTAAACAGACGAAAGGTGATCTTAGTCTTTTACACAGTACAGTATATTTTAAAATTCACCTCTGATCAACACTCTTGCTATGATCTTCTATATCCATAAAAAAGACCAGGGAGCTAATGAGACAGAAGTACAGGTTGTATAATGGCTCTTTGTTTAGTGGCTTCTTCCCAGGGAGAAAACAATGCTCCACATACAAAGAGGAATTCTCACCTTGCCGTTCACTCTCTTGGCGTCAGATAAACCATTTCCAAAAGGAGGAGACTAATCTACTCAGCCCTGCAGTAAAAGACTGATTTCTCTTTAAACCCAGTGCACACCAGCAATGGAACTTATTTCTGAATGTTTAGAAAAAGAACTGAAACCAAACTGATGGGAGAGAACCGTCTAGAACAATCTCGATGGTGGAGAACATTCTGCAATGAAAATGTTTCAGCAAAAAACTTTCAGGTTTGTTGGTATGTGATGGATCAGTGTACTCTCGAATTAAGAAGGAATTATCAAATCTCATCTATCTTTATATACGCTTCCTATTGTCCTACATTAGCCACATTAAACCTAGCTCTATCTTCTGCTCTGCAACTCTTTTTAGGCTTTTGCATTTTTTAAAAATCTGATAAATCGGCCACCAAACAAGGATAGTCAAGACAGCTGGTGTATTAAAACAGCAGAAAGAGTTGAGGGGGCAATCTCAGTTTTGTGAAGGCTGTTGTTTTTCTGTGAATGGCTATAGGGAGCGGAGCTACAATAGCAGAGATGCCCTGATGCCTGCTGCAAAGAGAAAGGTTGCAAACAGAATTCAGGATTAATGAAGTGAGTTTATTTATTTATTCATGACAATAAAAGGGCCCGACCACAAGAACAGGGACCTCATTCTGTTGCTCTCCATTGTAGGAGCTTTTCAAACACCCTGTCCACAACTTCCCAGCCCCCACAATCGTGCTTTCAATGCTCCACCTCAAACTGCCCCCACTGCCTGGAAGAACGAGGTCCTACAGCTCAGTTTTGACACCATGCATACCCTCACATTTGCACATGCACACACATAGAATAGCACCACCGCCCCCCCAAAAAAAACATTTGTAAAAAGGATAAACAAGCCTAAAGGTAAGCACTGAAACCAGCTTCAAACTAAACCTTAAAACAAATTCTAAAAATCTAATACTTATAATAATCAATAATACACATCTCCAGCTAACTGCAAGCACAAAATCTCACAACCAGTGGATAAACAGGTGTGGGTCTGAGTCGTCATGCTTTGGAGTGGATACTGACACACTGAAGCAAAGAAAGCAAGAAAACAGCAGAATAAAAAAAACAGTCTGGTTCTGAAGCAGTGGGGACCCTGCTTATTCCTGCTTGTGAATGCAAGGCCTACTCCAGGAGAGGAAAAGGGGGGGAGGGGAGTTCAAAAACGCAAAGACTAAAAAAAAGGGGGGGGGTGGGGGGGTAAGCACAGCCACCCCTTATACCCTACAGCTAGCAACCCAAACACACACACACAGTTTTTCACAACATTTCTTTTTTCGCCCCCACCCCACACCGCTTTCTCTCATGGTAGTGCAGTGCAGGCCTTTCTGCTGACACCTCTGTGATAAGGTCCTGTGTGCCATCCCAGGTCAGCCCTGCAGGAACTTATTGAGAAGGGCCGTCTGAAGGCCACACAAAAGCTAGTTCCCATGAAGCTTCTATTCACCACTTTGTGTGTGTGTGTGTGTGTGTGTACACATGTGTTAGCCTAACCTGATTAAAAAAGGCTAGTTAATTACAGCTCCTGTTTAATAAAAGACATTTGGCAAACAGGCTTGGATTCGCCTCTGGGAGATTCTCAGTGAAATGCCCCCTCTCAATAGCTCCCTCAGAACATGCTATCTAACTAGGTCGCTCTGTTACAGAGCCACCTCGTAGCTGTGGGCACTGCAAAGAGACGGCTTAGAGATCCCTTACTTAACATCCAACACTGTGCAATGGCTAGCTTCTGTTTCCACCACTGCAGCAGTAGGCTGTGAAAAGCCTTTCAGAATCGCCTTTACTGTAAGCACAAGCTCAAGCAAAAGCACAACAAAGTTTTGTTGAGGCGCTGAGAAGCATACTACACAAATAGCAGCGGTCTGGCAAAAATCATGGTACTTGAGGACATTTTCCCAAAACTCAATATTTGCTCAAACGTTTGCCAGTCTTAGACTTGTTAACAAATTTAAATGGGCCAAATGCACCAGCAGATCCAAAAAATTAAAATAAATAAATAAATAAATAAAATAAAAAAAGATTTTTTTGTTGGGAAAAACAAACTACATAAGAACTACGGGTGGAAATCAGGAGGCCTTTTGATATCGACAATAATTTATTACTGCAATTGTAAAACACTGTATACATTGACATACAATGGAATACATTATGAATCACCAACTGCAAATTTTGTCTAATGAAGTTTCTGTTCATTTTATGCCCATCATTTTTACTCCAGCAAATGTACCTGTCAAGCAGACAGAACATAACAATCATAATACTATGTTAATATAAATAAATAAAGACATAAAAAAATAATAAACGACAAAACTTGCCATCTCCATATTGATACATTATTACCATGCACAATATTGTGATACTATGCTGTATGACACCCCTCCTCCCCTAAAAGACTGATAAAATAATGAATGAAATGAGACATCATAATGGGCTTTCAGTCAGCACTGTTTTTCTATGTAGTTTACGCAGTTCCAATTTATTAGCGGTTATAAACAGTCTCTTTAAAGAGGTTTAGTGGTGCTAAAAGAACAGAACAGTGTGAGCATAAAGGCAGAACATGCTGATTAATGGAAAGAACTCAATACACATACACAGGACGGCAAGAAAAAAAAATTGAGCTCTGCAGACAATCTGTGGGAATGAGAATTCATAATCTGGTCTAAAGGGCAAAATCTTTCTGCGCAGTAACGAGGCTGTGAAAGGAGACAATAGCGTGTTTTAACTCTTTCTCTATGAATAAGCAAAAACTGTAAGAAACATCCCTATGACTGCTGCGTGCAGATCTCTACACCAACCTAATTTAGAGACAGCGTCCAACGTGCGCTTAAAAGATGAGAGAGTTCCTCTGATAGTTTTGTTCTTTCTACTGTGGCTATTATCCCAAATGAACCAAGCAAAACTGTAGTTGTCTTTAACCACTAAAGAAAATGCACCAAGAAGGAAAGGAGCATGTTAAATCTAAATCATATTCTGCTCTATTTCTTTTATTGTTCAATCTACAACGCACAATGCTTTTGAATATACAGGAATTCAGAACATAATGCGTGCTGGCTTATATAGCCACAAACAGTTGACCACTATTTCCTAGAACCTCAGATCATATCATATTTATGCTGCCAGTATAGCTTCATGTAGTCTGGTAATTACTCTTTAAGCACAGCTGTAGGTGGCTCTCTATCGTTCAAGCATGTCAAAGCACTACATTCCGTTAACAGTGCATTGGGGTCTTTTAGTAAGAGGTGCGACAAAGATATTACAGCAACAGCACCCAGATTACACACAGAATTAACTGTTCTCCATACGTCAGGTCAGGTTTGTACTTATGGATACAATTTTAATTCTAATTTTCTAATTTTAAATCATAGATTACAGTGAATTCAAACTTTCAAAGTCTGTTGCCTGTACTACACATGAAATCATTAACAGAAGAAGCAGGAAATATTCTTCTGGAAATATTAGACTCTGAGAGTACACTGAAACCTACCTATTGTTACTCACTATCCTGTGATCCAATGTACAATCTGAGCCATGATTAGCCAGATTAGCACAGGCATGTTACATGATCCTTTGTCTTTGCTATTAAGAAAGCACGGTGTGCAGTAAATAAAGAAAAGTTCAGAAGTAGCAGAGTTAATGAACAGTCACCACAGGTACTTCACAGCCACTTAATCAAAGCTTAACAAGCATTCACTTCACAACAAAGCTCCAAGTAATCTGCCGCTAGAGACTTGGCCTAAGTAACCAAGTTAATAATAAACCTGACAGATATTAAACCCAGCGCTTGCTTCCCAGTGAAGGAAGAGGTGGCAGCCACCCAGGAAGAGTTGCTGTGGAGGAGCCCCAACGGCAGTAAGTTGATGGATGGGCTGCCGTTAGCTGGAAGGGTCATTTGCATTGGGGCTGTCTCAATAGGCCACTTCACTAGGGAGCAGCCCCCAAAGCAGCACTAATTTTCACCAGTGAGTGAGACAAATCCACCATAATGCATGTCCACTGACCCTCTGGAGATTACTGAAGTAGGTTAAGCCTGAGTCAGTTATCAGAGTTTGTGGTTTCCCCCCTCTGTATGTCTGATTTTTTTTCCAAGTAAATTATCTGTCAAGAAACTGAAATATGCAACAATGTACTGTCATAATCAGGCGTCCTGGGTGAATTAAGTAGTAGACTATATGGAGAAAATTCAATGCTACAATATGTTCCAAACAAATTTTCTAATTAGTGTCTGATGATGTCCAAGCTGACATTAACCCATTAATATCCATATCTGGAATTCTACTTTTCTATTGTTAAATATGTTCTCTGAACTTGTTTAGACACAAGTTTAAAGATATTCTTTCCAAATCTGTCAAACCAACTGGCTAAAACAGACTTTACCACTTAATTTATTATATATTACATTTCTAAAGCACATCATAGAACCAATAATTATTAAACCAATTATTATAGGCAGAGAAGGGAACTCAAAATCACCACCCACAATTACTGCATTACCGTGAACAGCAGCTCATATCAGCCTCTGAGCAAACCACAGGTGCTTAGTCACACGCCAAATTTCCCAGAACAACAAAACAGTTATCTGAGTGAAACCTGAAAAGCGAGTGGCCGCAGACCAGAGCAAATTTACCTTAAGTAAAAAACTAATTTACTCCAGATCTCTCTAGATGAGTTATTACACTTAATGTGGCAAAGTTATTCATTTTCAAAGAAGTGTAATTTAAGATACAAATGCAGGTATCTGAGAAAACCGCATTCAGCTAGAAGCGTTCACAAATCTGTGCATATAAGTCATCTCCAATCAGATAATTTTAGGCTCTATATCAGGAGTGCTAAATATTTACTTAACACTGACATTTATATGTGCTAAGTCCTACAATCAAATGCAATAAAAAGACTGGGAGAACTGCCATTTGAATCTAGCAGAGAACATTTCCAAGCAGGGAGGGCAGATGGGCTAAAAAAGGTTATAAAACTCAGATCACATCTCTGTGCATTACACTGGAAGAAATATTAGCATTAACAAACACACTGCGGAGGGAATTCCTTCTACAACACTTTCGGCCTCTTTATCCAAGACTGTAATTCAGGTGTAAAAGAGACTGGCAATGCTGCTCCGCTAGATTGTTTTCATGGGCACAGGAATATTTAAACTGGAAGCAGACAGTCCAGCTTTGTGGGGAATTGGTCTGACTAAATACACAGCTCAGTTTAACACAACTGTTTGAAATGAATGTTAACTTTTTTCCTTCTGGAGGGGGAAAAAAAAAAAATCACCAACTTGTACTACAGCTGCAAAGCTGACCTCAAAACAGACATTAAATATGGCTGCCAGAATGTTTGAAAACTTGGCTGAATGAGCAAATCATTCATCTGACTTATTATCAATTATGAGCCTAAAGGGAACAAGAGTGTGTGCGGGTGCTTGTGTTTGTGAGTAAGTGAGTGAGCGAGAGAAAGAGAGAGAGCGAGCGAGAGCAAGAGAAAGACAGAGAGATTATTAACATCCAAGTGTGACAAAGGAGTAGAGATGGGAGTGGTGCAGCTCCTCTGAGATGGTGAGGCGTGTGATGTGTTCTCCAGCTTTTCACAAAGATGAAAGGCCATTTGGGCTGCCCCCCCTGCCACTGACCACCCCTCTGCCCATTCAATGTGAGGTGTACGCTCCTCACACTCCTCCAGCACCATCACATCACACAGTCATAACAAAGTCTGCCATTTGTTTCAAAAGCACACTCCGGGAAGGAGCACACAGAGTCTCCAGCAGGAGACACGGACCCATTTTACTGAAAGCAAAATCAGGCAAGGCTTTCTGGCTATTGCTTCCGGATGCAAGGTGCACATTCTAACAACATTAATTACAAAGACCCCATACAAGCCTGTGATACACATACACTGCTTTGTGAAGCCGAACCCTCTTCCCTGTTTCAGTGATGCACAGACATATAGGTTGGAATACAACACTGTGCTCCATTTCCACCAGCACAGATTTCCATTCATTAAAAAAGCTTAAAGCATTCGGCTGCAGCCAGATCTCCGCTTTGTCGCCGTTTTAGTGTTTGAAACAGCTCAAAAATTCTGTGATCCTGTACATTGTGTGTAAAACTTATGATTATCTGAAAAAGGAAATTACCTGGAAAAAAATGGCTTACATTAAAAGTAAGGCATGTTTTTCTCTTACAGTTATCTTTTTGTTCTGACAGCAGTGATGTGTTTAAGGCTGTATCTAGAAAAAAGAAGACTAAGTATATTGTACTCTGTGTGTGTGTGTGTGTGTGTGTGTGTGTGTGTTAGGTTGCAAAATGAAACCCTTTAAAATTCTGTATGTAATTATATGGTCTACTTGAAAAGACCTCACAAGTGTAAGATGTGTGATTCCAAATAACACGTTATCAAATATAATGCATCTCACACATTCAAGATGTAGGGACTAAAACAGCAGGGGAAGGGTTTTCTCACTGTCAGTTAAATGAAACCGTCTGGTGTGGGGGGAAAAAAGATGAATTTTGTGCTCAAATATTCAGTCTGTCAGTGCACACGGCTCTAATTGTTAAGTACCCGGTATTATCATATGCATCAATAACAACGTGCATTAAATCTCAAAGCAAACCTGCTACATACGACTACAGCGAGTACACTGTTTAACCCCGGTGCAGCGCGGTGGAGCACTATGGGAGTCAAATCACCACAAGCAAAAACACTGAGCCTGAACATTTACCACCACTTTTCAAATACCTTTAACCCGCAGCGTCTCTCTCTCTCGACCCCTAATGTCTCCATGTGTACCTGGTTCAATAGTATAGTCCCTCCGCTAGCACAGAAACACAAACTACAGACGAAAAGCTCACCGTAAGGGTTCAAAACACACACACAAAACAACGTAGGAGGCACTAAGTGAACTTACCTGCATGGTGAATACTCCCAGCTCCTGAGCGGACAGCTTCTTCATCTGCACGGCCAAAACTTGCGCTTCCTCCAGGATTGAAAACTCACTTTCCCCGCCGCACAGCCCGCCGCAGAGGAGCGCCAGGAAGGCTACGAGGCAGCGGCTAAAAACCCTAACCCGGCTCGGATAAAGTTGAGAAGGACTTTCCCACGACGAGGAGCCAACCCGAGGCGAAATCACGGAGCCCGCCCGCCAGCGGCTCGCCATGATGGCTCGGTCTGCTGAACAGTGTTAACGCTGAGCAGCTCCGAGGAGGGAAAAACTTCAGCGCTGAGCCTAAGTTAACTTCTCAACTCTGTCGGCAAAGGGAGTCCCGCTGTCCTAACTCCACGGTCATAACCAAGAGGCAGTAGGACATAGTTTAGTGGGCGAAGTTTATCAGGTACAATCCACTAAAAGCGACGCCTTTACTCCTTTTTTCGTTACCTTGGCCACGCTCGCGCTAACTCCGCGTGAAGTGCGCGAGCCGGAGCAGCATCACAATGGGAGCGAGTAGCAGGAGGCGCCCTAAAGCCCGGAATGGATTCTTCCTCTGCATGGATCTGGAGTGCGTCGTAGATGGGGTGCAGAGACTAGTGACGGTTCAGTTCGATTCTGTTTACCGAACAGATTCACACCAGCTAAATACATCGAAGTTCAACAACTGATCGATTCACAGGAGTGGGTTAGAAAGGGAGCCTGTTAGGAAATCTAATATTTAGATAAGGACCGCAGAGCTGTGTAATGAGTCATTTCGGTTCTGTTCTGTTCGTTTCGGTTCAGTTCATGTCCAATAATGGAAACTGTTTAATTGATATTTCCTTTCCAACATTAATCTAAAACATAATAACTCGTGATTTACACAATAGAAAAAACACATGACAACAGACAATGCATTCTAGCATTAAATGTTGGCTAAACCTGCTGTAGCATTCTTATATATCTATAATATATATATATATTATAGATTTTGTTCACAGTTGAACCTCTTCAAGGGGACCTGTTATACTTCTATACTTATACTGTAGCTGTTCTTTACATTGGCATTTTAGTTCTGCTGTATCAGTTGAGTAAGATCCTGAAAGTCAGATTGAAAAGCTTGGTACAACCGATCTAACTTTCCGAACTACACTGGTGCAGGCTGTTTAAGAGGGGTACGTTTTTTTAGCTCTCTGAGTGATGTGTGAGGGCGTGCCAAGCTTGCTGGTAGGCGGTGTAACGGTTGATTACGTGCGCTTGACTATTGCGCATGCGCGCTGAGCTGTAGCTCTCTGCGCGGGACGAAGGAGCTAGTTGTAGCCTAGCCTCCCGTCGGATGCAGCTGCCTCTAAGTTACTCCGGACAGTAATGGTGAGATCTGTGGTTGTTTGGGCCAATAAACACCACTTCTACCCCGCATGGAGTGTGTCCTGGGCGTGTGTCTTTAGAGTGCTCCGGGACCAGTGCCTTTTCCCGGGTCTGACTCCTGCACCGCACCTTTTCACCCTACAGCGGGCAATAAAGTGTTACGAGATGATGTCACCTGGAAAAGAGCTGGAATTCCAAAGAGACTTTTCAGGCAGCGGAGACAAGTGGGTTTTGTGGGAGAGAGTTTCAGTACATTGGGCTTTATAACCTTGCAGACCATTTACATGCACTTAAAGGTACATAACACAGTTATGAAAAGGGGAAACAGTAGTGTAAGAAGTGTAATAAATCCCCCTTACAAGTCATATTGTCTACTTTCAGCAGGTCTTTCAAACAAGCTTAACCATCAGCCATTATCAGACTACAAAAAACAAAACTAATTCTGTACTATTCTGGTTCATGAAAAAGTCCTCCTTATTATGACTGTCATTACATTGCGTTTTAAGCTGGCTGTGCTATCCTTCCCACCTAGTTAGCTGAACATTCCAGTGCAACATGAAGTCTGACTGCTGAACACTAAAACGCCTGACAGAATCGCTGTGGAACTGAAAGTAACATAAGCTGAGCAGAGAATGTGGCATTACTGAGAGGTGCATATATGCCAAACAGGTCTGACAAGAATAAGCCTACTATACTATAAGTGGATAGAGAACTATTAGTATGTGAATACAACACAATGTATGTGTCATTTTAACTATAATGTGTCATTTTTACCATAGTAATAGCATATCTTAATATATATGCACTACTGTGTACTACACTACAGCTGTTACACATTTAATCATTCTTCTTTTTCATTAGCATAATTTCTTCCATTTCATTAACATAATTTTTTCCATTGTGTGAACACTGGAAAAGAAATTGAATTGTCCAGATTTCTTTCAGATTTAAAATGTCCTTAGATTAGCTTACCTTGATGGCTTCTGTCTCTCCTTTCAAGTCGTTTGGAAATACAGGGTGTTGTTCAGAGTATATTCCTGTATATGGTTTGTCTTTTGTTATTAAAAAGCTCTGTTTGAATCACTAAGGACGTTTTGGTCCAGTTTTGCCGAAAGCAGGCAACAGGTTCCTCTGACCACCAGTCAACACAGTTAGTTCTTTCTACCCTGATTTGATTGGATAATAATACACCAGGGCCCAAATCTGGCCAGACAGCAGTCTTGGGTTTCACCCAAGGTGAAATAAAACAGCTCCTGATTGTTCCTCCCATGGTAATTCTGGATTGAAGTTTTGGTCCAGATTATTTGAGGAGAGGGAATGAGTTATGCGCTATTTCGGGAAGCAGTGTTTCACTTGAGCTGACATGAAGGGATCAATAGGCTTAAAAGTCTGAGATGAAAACTTCTCAACTGCTTCCCAACATGACATTAAATGAAAAGGCGGGGGCAGAAGTTGCATAAAATCAGCAGATTTCTGGGAATTATAGGTTATTCCATGTACAGTGCATATGTGCCCATGTGTTCTTAAATCATTGACTTGTAGTGGAAAACCAGACAGTGCTTTGGTCATGGGCTCTGGTGTTCTGTGGCTGCTGTATAGAGTGGAAAGCATACGCAGAAACACTAGTGTATGTGCACTGGGCTCAAATTTGGACTTGGAAATAAGCCAGTTCTCAGGCCAGACATAGCTCTTTTGATGCAACTATGATGAACTGCAGAAGCATAAATGAGGCAGTGAAGTAAAGGAAAAGTGGGAAGGGCTTTACAGTCACAGTACAATAGTGGGAGATTGATGAATGATTTCTGAGCAACCTCAATAGTGACAATGCACCATAGCATAGCTGTGCAGTGCCCTTATGTGGTTATGAAGCAGATATGGGGGCTAAACCCAAACCTGTCTTTCTCAGCTGCAGTGTGGGTGGTAGTTTCTCTCTGTTGTAAACTTGACCGGAATCCGGATGCCATTCAGCAACTGATTGATCCTGATGGGCCTTCCACAATGTTTTAAAGTGTGTGGAAGATATTTCAGCAGTTTGGATTGGCCTGAGCACAAAACCAAACACTTTTTTTCTGACTATATGGTGAAAGTGAGCTTTTATCATTCCGGGGAATTCTTCAGAAATGTTTACATTTTTCAATAAAGTTATTGTGCTTTGTTGTGAAATGCGCTGTATGAGAGAACAACCTACACAATCTGAATTTGGTTGTAAACAAAAAACACTACTTGGACAAAAAAGTTGCACACTCTTCATATTTGTTCAACCACCTTCAGCTTGGACCAAGCAGTTTCGTTCATGTTTGCAGAGATCTCGTATTGAAAACGAGACAGTCAAACCACTTTGTAAAGTCATCTGTAGCACATCCCAAAGGGTTAAGGACAGGACTCAGCAACTCATGTGTGAAAATTATTCCTCATGCTAGCCAAACCACTCTTTCGTAATCTAAGCCCGATGAGTCTCAGTATTGTTATGCTGAAATATGCCCAAGCAATTAGCAATGAAAATTCTCTGTTCAGGTTATTCAGGTAATCCTCGCTGACCTCGTGCTGTTGCCACATAACGTTGAAGAGCCTAGACCTGGCCAACTGAAGCACCCCAAATCACAACACTGCCTCAGAGGCTTGTACAATGGGCACTATGCATGAGGGGGAAATTCAATCCATCTGACCAGGCAGGGTATTTCAAATACTCAACAAATAAAAAGAGGACTGTTCGTCCAATTAATTACTATACAACTTACTTTAAAGCATGCAGAACACGCTGTACTAAATTACGCTATACAGTGATCCTTATCTGAGCAAAAACCCATACTAAATACTAAGGTGCAATGGTTCAAAGGAGTTCCGGGAGTGGCCCTGTCCTGCTCTAACGCACCTACTCTAGTACCAAAGGGGCTTAATAGTTAACCGATTGGTTCAGGTGTGTAAGTGCAGGGAAATAACATATCCAGTATCTCACAAAAGTGAAGACACCCCTCACATTTTTGTAAATATTTTACAAAGTATCTTTATGGGACACCAATGAAGATATGACACTTTGATACAACGTAAAGTAGACAGCTTGTATAACTGTGTAAATTGCTGTCCCCTCAAAATAACTCACCACACATTCATTAATGTCTAAAACGCTGGCAACAAAAGTGAGTACACCCCTAAGTGAAAATGGCCAAACTGTGCCCAGTTAGCCATTTCCCTCCCTGGTGTTATGTGACTTGTTAGGTGTGTTAAATTTGGTGTTAGTGCACTCACACTCTCTCATACTGGTCACTGGAAGTTCATCATGGCACTTCATGGCAAAGAACTCTCTGAGGATCTGAAAAAAGAAGTGTTGCTCTATGTAAAGATGGCCTAGGCTATAAGAAGACTGTCAGCACCCTGCAACTGAGCTGCAGCACGGTGGCCAAGACCATACAGCGGTTTAACATGACAGGTTCCACTCAGAACAGGCCTCGCCATGGTCCACCAAAGAAGTTGGGTGCACGTGCTCAGCCTCATATTCAGAGATTGTCTTTTGAAAATAGACATTGGAAGGCTGCCAGCATTGCTGCAGAGGTTAAAGGGGTGGGGAGGTCAGCCTGTCAGTGCTCAGACCATACGCCGCAAGCTGTATCAAATTGGTCCCAGAAGGAAGCCTCTTCTAAAAGATGATGCACAAGACCACCTCCAAACAGTTTGGTGAAGACAGGCAGACTAAGGACATGGATTACTGGAACCGTGTCCTGTGGTCTGATGAGACCAAGATAAACTTATTTGGCACAGATGGTGTCAAGTGTGTGTGGCAGCAACCAGGTGAGTACAAAGACATGTGTATTATGCCTACAGTCAGGAATGGTGGTGGGAGTGTCATGGTTCGGGGCTGCATGAGTGCTGCCGGCTGTGGGGAGCTACAGGTCCTTAAGGGAACCATGAATACCAACATGTACCGTGACATACTGAAGCAGAGCATGATCCCCTCCCTTCGGAAACTGGGCTGCAGGGCAATATTCCACCATGGTAATGACCCCAAACACATGTGCAGGGCTGGCCAAGCCTGTCTCCAGACCTAAACCCTATCGAGCATCTGTGGGGCGTTCTCAAACGGAAGGTAAAGGAGCACAAGGTCTTCAACATCCACCAGCTCTGTGATGTTGTCATGGAGGAGTGGAAGAGGATTTCAGTGGCAACCTGTAAAGTTCTAGTGAACTCCATGCCCAGGAGAGTTAAGGGTGTTCTGGAAATTAATACTGGCCACACAAAATATTGACACTTTGGGCACAGTTTGGCCATTTTCACTTAGGGGTGTACTCACTTTTCTTGCCAGCGGTTTAGACATTAATGGCTGTGTGTTGAGTTATTTTGAGGGCACAGCAAATTTACTCTGTTATACACGCTGTACACTGACTACTTTACATTGTATCAAAGTGTCATATCTTCAGTGTTGTCCCATGCAAAGATATAACAAAAACTCCCCCTCCCAGTAGAAAATACCCTATAAATAATTTTTCTTTTTTTAAATTTTCCGCTGCTTCTCCTTAATACCTTCCTAATATGTATGTGACACATTTTCTGTATGGGACAATCTGTCTTGTGATGGTATTTGTTTCAGAAGTTCCCAATTTCTGTAACCTTATATCAACTACGCTCTGAATCAACTACTCAAATCAAGGCTCATGTATAATCATAGGGACTAAATACAGGTACTATTACTAATAATCTCTCTTTAGGTTTAAGCTGCCCACCTGGAATGGCTCAATGATGTGTCTACTTTAGTCTTCTTGTGATAATGAATATGATTAGCTGAATTGGCTGCTCATGTAACCTGTGCGGATTAGCCAGATGGACGTTCACTGCATGAAATACCGCTTTATTAACAAAAATGTCAGACCAAAAAAACATGGGGCAGGTAATATCCCAGAACCAAACCCTAGAGGAGGCTTTCCATTCCACAGCAGAAACATTGCTCTGTTTTCTCCCAGAAATCAGCATAATTTGGGGTCTCATTTTGTCCTTCCTCATTGTTCTCTCTCAGAGCATTGTGCATTGTGCTTCAGTGTCCTTTTTCTGTCTGAACAATGTGCTGATGGTGAAACACACAGACTTCTACAAGGTGCATTTCTGGGGATACATCAATGCTTCCTCCAGTCGCTGGCTTGGTGGAAGATGAAGGGAGAGGAGGAGAAGGAGAGGAAGAGGCGGAGGGGCAGAGAGGGGTGGGGGGTGGTAGATGTGAGGAGCTCCTGCAGCACACACTGCTTGATCCACAGCCAGAGGAGATGAAAGAAGCACAGGCTGTGCCCGTCGTTTCTCCTCCTGCTGCTGCCCATACCCGCAGAGTTTTGGAGCTGGACGAGCTTGAGCTGCTGCTGCTGTTGCCCTCATCCTTATCAACATTGCATGGCCAAATTCAGGAGCTGAATTTCCACATAGCGGTAATAGAGGATTAGATCATAATTAGATCTGAAAAATATTGAAGATTAGAGTTAATGCCGATTGGCTAATCAGATTTCAGTCAAACAGATGAGTAGGATTGTTCTGAGGGTAATATGGGTGGTATACCCTCACCAGGCTTTATAAATTAGTTAGGGCCCCCCTTCTCAGAACAGCTTGAATGCTCCATGGAACCGATTCAACAAGGTGCTGGAAACATTGATGTCCATGATGACATGATTACATTGCAGTCCATGATGACATCATTGCATCATAGAGATATACCAGCTGCACATTCACGCTGCAAATCTCTAGTCCTATCCAAGTTCTCTGTGCTCTACTGGAATCAGATCTGGTGACTGGTAAGATCACTCATATACTTATTGACTTGTTCATGGAACCAGTTAGAGACGTCTTGTGCTTTGTGGCAAGGTCCATCATCATCACCACAAAGGGATGCACATGGTCACCAGCAATACTTGCATTTGGCAATTCAAGCAATGCTTGATAGTATCAGGTGAGCCTGGTGCGTGCCAAGAAACCTTTTCCCACCCCATTATACCACCACCATCTTTAACTGGTAACACAAAGAGCCTATGGGTTCATGCTGTTTGTGCCTCATTCAGACCCTACCATCTTTATGTTTGAGCAGAAATCAAGAATAATCATATCAATTAACATGTTTCTTGTTTGGCTGAGCCTATATGCCCTCTGTAGTCTCAGGTTCTTCCTCTTGGTGGAGAGAGAAGGAACCTGATCACCACTGTAGTAAAGTGTGATTATTCCAGTTACTGCAGCCTTCCTGTTAGCTCAAACAAGTCAGTATTTTCCATTGACTTCTGGTTCTTCATTCAAGATCTTCTTAAATCTCAGGAGATCAGTCACCATCTGGCACCAGTGACCAAGACAGGGTGAAGGTCACTTGATGTCAACATTAACTGAAGTTCTTGATCCACATGTGCATGACAGTATAATGCTGCCATGTGTGGGTGATTGCATGACTGAGCATGTAGGTGAGCATGTAATTAAAGAACTTCTAAACAAGAGAGCTTTCAGAGAGGTTAGCAGACCTTCTGGAGTATTGAAGAATGTGGGGCTGGTTTCTTGTACATGGATTAAGCCTAATCTTGGACTAGTTGTAGTGCCAGTGGTGGAAATATCATTGGGCTAGGTTTAATCCGAGTCTGGAAAACTGCCCCAAACAGCAAACTAGCCAAAACAGCATTAGCTCATGTTCATCTTCCTTGTGTGAACATGTATCCACACTTATATCAGACCTTACTGTAGTGTTTAAGGGACAGGACAGACATGTATCCTCATCCTGTCTTTTTCTGTCTTATTAAACAGCGAGACAGAATGTTTTAAGGAGCAAAAAACAGCAGTGTAGCAGTCGCGTGTAGTAGCATCAGTGTCCTGAAGAATTAAAATGTGTACTAGCCTAACTTGCAATCTGTTTTTTTCATAGCCTCTAATTATTTGCTCAAACACTTACCACCTCCAACAGCCATGCAATGGCAAGTCATCTCTCTCTCTTTCTTTCTTTCTGTCTGTCTGTCTGGTCTCTCTTTCTTAACACAGTGGGACATATTTTAATTATATTGAGGGAATTGTTTTACATCTAGTGGATCATATCTATAGATCTATCTATCTATGAAACTAATGTTTTTATATATGTAATTAGCTCACCAGGCAAAAATTAGCCACCAGTGACGAAAATGTAACTAATCGTGTGTAACACCTTCACAAGCATAAATAACATCTGCGATTCGGTTTGGCATGGACTAGACAAGTTTTCGTATGACCATTCGCTTCCATACAGCTGCAAATTGAGCTACTTCCTTCACGCTATGGCCTTTAGCATGCCCAAAAGCATTCATTCCTTTTAGCCAATCATTAGCATCTGCTTTGCAACCATTATCCAGATATCACTGCACTGTAGCACCTTTTCTCAATCTGTGAATCCTGTTTTTTTATAGTTTTATTGTTGCATCATCCTCACCCACATGCAACGTGATTATTTTTTCGACTGGTGAGCTTATTAATACAGTGTACAATACTGTCCATACGTAATTGGGCAGTAACAATGTTAGGTAAGCCTTTAAAGATTTAAATTCAGTTAGATAAAAAAACAGAGCTTGGTTTGATTAATTGACTTTATCCATGATGACAAAGTCCTCTCTCTCTCTCTCTCTCTCTCTCTCTCTCTCTCTGACACTTTTAAAGGTCTTTTAAGAGAATTATAATTTCTTATCTTGTGGATCGTTATCTAAATGACTGTATTAAACTCTGCACCCCTGTTCCAGCAACACAGCATTTATTTGTGCAAATAAATAATTAGACAAGAATTACAGCAAGTCCAAGTTCGCACCACCACATTTGTTTTAGTGGATTATTCATTTGCATAATTCTAATTAGACTGCAATTCCACAAAGCCACCTGGTTGGGAAAGATAAAGGGCTATGGGGAAAGCATGCCGTTTCAATGAAACACTGCTCAGTGAAGACATTAGGTACCCAAGATCTGAGACACGTGCATATAAAACACAACTGTGCTAATTGGGCCTCAGTCTAAAGCGGAGTACGGAGGAAAGCATCGGGTTTTTTAACCGTAATGCAGCAGGTACTGATTAGAAATGGTGTACATGTCTGTCTCATGCGGAAAACACTTCAAGTGCAAACATGATATTTGTTTATTCGCAATGAAGTCTGTTTAACCAGTAACATTACAGGCTTATGGCCAAAATCAAATAATGTAACCACTGCTACATTTGCTGTAAACATGTCAACGCGCACCCTGCAGTGATGTCAGAGTAGTTTTGGTCTTGTTTTCTTGTGCTTGTTAGATGTTTAAAGGAAGATAGCTAACAATCCTGCTTTAAAGCCAGATGTCTCACTGCAGCTGTCTCTTCAAGTCATTACAATGGAGAGAGAGTGGATTACTCAACTACAGTTGAGAAGATCAGATGAGAGCTAGGACCTAAAGCAAGGTACCTACCTGGTTATCTGGCTACTGTACCACAGTTTAGACTCTTTTCACTGAGTGAAAGGATAAAAACATATCACCCATTTTATGCTGAATGGAGACAGAATTGCAGATTTGTCTGTGATATGGCTGCAAAAGTGAGAGGTAAAAAGATACTGTATTTAATGCCCCATAGATCAGCAGCAAGACTAGCAATCAGGTTTGGCTGACACCACAGATCATAATGCATTCTGGACAAGGTAAGGCTGGGCGAGTCGTTGTAGATGGCACACTGAATACAGTAATCACCACTTCATCTGGACTTACTTGAGATTGCAGCCTTATCTGTCTAATTTGGGAAATTTGTACCCAGCACAAAAGTACGACCAACCGCAAGCACAGCAAACTCTCGACTCATCTGGGCAAAAGACATTGCATTGGTCTGTGGGCCAAAGCAGCCTCCTCACTCTATTGATCTACGTACTACATTAGACCACATCAAGTCATGGCTTTGACAGTTATGGTTTCACAGGAAATGCTTGGGAAACACCAGGCCTTAATTGATCACAGGCGCATCTTCTGACAGAGAAAAGAGAAGAGGCTGAACAGAGAGACATAATGTGCTTTCAGCTTGTTACTATTGTACATGATTTACTCAGGGTCTATGGCTCATAGAACATTAAAAGAAATTTAAGACAGCTGAATCTTTATTTATCACAGTGACCTTTCTTACAAGGTCACATTCCTCAGTGTGACCTTGGTTTGAAACAGGTCGTCCATATGTGTGGCTGATTCCGGAGATCACAGGGCATTAAAGAAACCCATTGGGCACATATTGGGTACTATATCTAGCATATCTGCATTATATAATGACCACCAGTCACCATGGATGATAATTGTAATGGGATTTCATGTACTTAAAGAAATAATTTGTAAGCTTTCTAGTTTAAAACATTCTAAAATGAAATTAAATTATCGACAGCATTTGAAAAAACTAGAAAAGTGCATTTCCTGAAGAAAACACGGGATGGTTGGGCTGCTTGCTTCAGTGAGGAACGAGGGATGAGTAAAGAGTGCGGGTCATATGACTGTGGATTAGCGTCTGGGGGCCTGCCCTTAGTGAGTATGTGAAGTTTGGTGGCTCTCGGCCAAGCGTTACTGCTTGGTTTGGGTCTGGGACTTAATGGGAGGAACGAGGAATGAATAAAAGACAGATAGAGGAGTGCGCGTCAGTATGGCTGTGGGTTAGTGCTTGGGGACCTCCGCTTAGTGAGCATGTGAAGTCTGGTGGCTCTCGGGCGAAGGAAACAGCCGGCTTTAGGTGGGTCCAAAAATGACAAAAAGGAGAAGCGAATGAGTGCGGGTTAATCAAACACTGGATGCCATTGTATCCAATTTGGTGTCTCTAGGTCGAGCGGAAGTAAGTTAGATAGGCACGTGTTTTTCAATCCTATACTAACGGTATAGTTGCGCATTGCAAAGCGCAACCATTATAAAAGTTTTAATGGTATCATATGTATCGTGTTACAGGGACATCTACTGAACTCGGAAGGCTAACCAACTAGCCCTAGACTGTCCTGTTATGTAGTACTACTGGTGAGCCACTATAGCTTCTACTGAAATCAGTCCAAACATCTTAAGGGTGCTGCTCTAAGTTAGGTCATTTAAGGACAAGTTTGCTAATGAGTGGAAGGGGAAAATACTACAAGGTCTGAAGCTCTTGGCAAGTAACCATAATGACTACCGGCATTGCAGCCTGCTCTCATCAAGAAACCACCTTCAGCGGCAAACACAAGAAGAGATATAAATACCAGCAAAACAAGGATTAACATCTGAACGACTTCCCTTGGCGTTGGAGATGCTCTTGGCGTGTAAAGGAATTGGGTTTGGTGCTAAACGCACAGTGTATGTTCTAGACTGGCAGGAATGGGAGGGGGAGGGACTGGCTGTCTGGTGAAATGTTGCCCTCTTTGGTTTAGAGAAAGTTGCCTCATCTTACAAATTGCTCCCTTAAAAACAGTAGAGATCTTGCTGATTTAAAACTCTTTATAAGACTTCGATGGTAAGGGTATTTGAAGTCAGTGGGTTTTCTGTTTAGTGGGAAACAACTCACAGTTATTGTACATGGCAATCAATAGTAGGTAGGATACAGATATGGCAGACAGAGTCTAAGCTGTAAAACACTGGAGAATTCCTTCAAGTAAGAAGCATTTTATTGCAGTGGTACCACATGAACCAGCCATCATTTCTGTACCAGTCACCGCTTGCCGTGAGCCCAACATCCATATTTCTAATTTCTTCAATTCCCAAAAGGCAACCCTGCATTACATATCAGTATTATAATTTGTGGTTTTGGCAAGCGGCTCCAGTGCCTGAGCCAAGATAGGCCTGAGGGTAAAAGTCTAGGGAGTGAGGGTGATGGAAAAAGGTCTGGGTAGTGACAGTGATCCCTCTGGTACCTAATCCTGAAGAAGCCACAGGACTTGCCTCAAAGAGGAAACGGTGGGAGTTGCCACTTTATCAGGTTTTTTTTGTTTTTTTAATTTGAGCTGTCTGCAAAGCCTGGCTTAAATAATGAGCAGATGGATCTGATTCCTACACAACATCATTAAAACACTCCCAGCGCTGGCAGAGGCAGAGCCAGAAGGCGCAGGCACAGGGGCCACACTTATTGGGCCAGTTTTGCACCCACATATAAATGGCTCCATGTCTCTCCGTTCTGTGTTTTGAATATGCTATATTCTTTTTAATGTTCATTTTTTGAGGGATATTTCTTCGCAGGGCTTTTTGGAAGGGGGTTTGGGTGGGGGGTGGGGGGCTATTAAATGAACTCAGTTGCTATGACAACGCTATTCCTAGCTTTTTACAGAGCGATGTAACTGAATCTAGTACTCCCCTTTTTTCTCCTCCCCATTTCAACATCAGTGCAGCAAGGCAAGCTTTGAGGGCTAAGCCGATTCCCAGCTGAAGCCATTTTCTATTTCTGTCTGCACTAAACACTGAGTTTCCAGCTTGTTTTGACACCGCTGGAAGCGTGTACAACTGCACCGACGGCGGCTGGAGAGATAGCGTGATTAAGCCTCACTGAATGTGTGATTAAATCCCCATAGGTGGTTATGACTGCATACAGGAAATAACACCATGCCTTTTTTCATTTTCTTCTTTTTAAATTATAGGGAATGTCTGATTATGGTGAATTAGTCACCCTGGATTGGGCCTGTCTGACTGATGTGATTATACATGTGATTTAAAGAGTGTATACACTGCTGTCTATACGTGATCAAGCAATGACTAAATGAGCTATTATGACCTTTAAAGGTGCAGTAGAATGCATTTATTCAGCACCTTCAATTGTCCTCTAATAGAAGACTCTATAGAAGGCATGTGGTCGGGGTGAAAAATGTCCAGATGCAGTTTCACACACCCATTTACACCCTGTGGTTTTGCCCTAGACTAAAATAAATTGCTATGCCCTTTTTTAGTGAGCTCATGAATGTTTTGATGAGCTCTGCTCTGATTGGCTGGTTTACAATGATCACACAGAAGCAACATGTCCAAACACACACAAGCAGATAAACAAAATGTGCATATGGTCATACTGTTTACTCAGCTGTGCTAGTAGCTAACATTACCTGTACTAGCTACTTGCTTTCCATCTCAACATCAACACAGAGTGAATTAAAGCTGATACTGTGAAACTCATTTTAAGCCTCAAACAGCGATAAAACCACACAGCATGGCTACTACTTACAGGTTGTTCCTGGGGTTGTGATGCCGATGAAGGTGGAATTGCACCTTTCTCCTGCCTCTTCAGTATTAAGTGCTGAGCGAAGCACAGTAACTGAAGTAGCTGGTGGGCTGGTGTATGTAAATTCTAGGGCTATAAAAGTCACTGAGTCAAGACTGTTACAGTGGTGTGAAAAAGTGTTTCTTGATTTCTTATTTGACATGTGTCGCTCTTAAATGTTTCAGATCATCAAACAAATGTAAATATTAGTTAAAGACAACACAAGTAAACACAAAATGCAGTTTTTAAATGAAGGTTAACCTTAAGCTTAACTGAGTGAGGCCTGCAGGTCTTTGGATGTTGTTGTGGGGTCTTTTGTGACCTCTTAAATGAGGCGTCGCTGTGCTCTTGGGTTCATTTTGGTCACCCGGCCACTCCTGAGAAGGTTCACCACTGTTCCACTTTTTTGCCATTTGTGGATAATGGCTCTTACTGTGGTTCGCTGGAGTCCCAAAAATTTAGAAATGGCTTTATAACCATTTCCAGACTGATAGATCTCAATTACTTTCTTTGTTATTTGTGCCTGAATTTCTTCGGATCTTGGCATGATGTCTAGCTTTATAGTATCTGCGGGTCTACTTTGTCAGGCAGGTTTTTATTTAAGTGATTTCTTGATTGAGAACAGGTGTGGCAGTAATCAGGCCTGGGTGTGGCTAGAGAAATTGAACTCAGGTGCGATAAACCACAGTTATGTTTTAACTGGGAGGCAAACATTTTTTACACAAGGCCATGTAGGTTTGGATTTTTTTTTCCTACCCTAATAATAAAAAACCTTCATTTAAAAACTGCATTTTATTATTTTTATTTTTTAGTTTATTTGTTTTGTCTTTGACTATTATTTAAATTTGTTTGATGATCTGAAATGTTTAAGAGTGACAAACACGCAGAAATTAAGAAATCATGAAGGGGCAAACACTTTTTCACACCACTGTTATGTGTATTTGGCCCGTGTTATGCCCTCTTTTGTAAATGATATTTGCAGGACGAGACAGGGGTATTTGAGGTTCATAGCATGTCAGATCCATGTACCGTCCTCTCCTTATTCAACTATGAATATAGTTTTCTATTCTACAGCATCTTTACTTATGTAAATTCATGTTATATAAATAATAAATGAAGAGTTTATCCATGGTGATAAAACCAGGCTAAAAATTAAACTTTAAATTAAATGGCATATCTCTACTCAGTGCCCCATAAGCAGCTTTCGTTATGCCTTTTTTTTTTCTTGTGGCAAAATAATATGAATTTTTGATGGAGCTTACAAAATCTGTTGTGGATAATTGGTGCTGGCATGGATTTCCCTCTGACAAAGTTTCATTATAGATTTGGGGCCTGTACATTCAAGTTCACTTTAACACGACAGTAAATCACCCTGTACTGAAATGCCAGATTGCTGCTCCATGTTGTGCAATCCTTAAAGGTCCTTGAAAAATCCCTCCAAGACAATAATTTAAAGCAAATGTATATACCAGACCTATATAATACACTTTACGGGTGTGTTTTTTTTCCTCCAGGCTCGCTGCCATGACTGGGATGGATAAAACAGTATGGCTGGACAAAAGGCCTTGTGTGAGTCAATGTATTAAATGTAGTATAGATGTGGAATACAATTATCCAGATGTGGCTTAGAAAAGCAGCATTGTTATTTAAATCATGATGCTGTGCACTACTAAATGACTGAATTACAGTCTTAAGAGATCAAAAGATTACCAACTACAAGGTGGACTTTGTATTGTGGTATTCTTAGTTGTGTAGCATAATGCTAACAAACTGGCCATCCTGTAAAAAATGTGGAAATGCAAAAGTACAACGAATCTTCAAAGTTCTGCTTATATTGTAAGTACAATGGCAGCACATGACAAGGATTTTTGGGATCTGACATGCTTTAAAGGATAATCTAAATCTTTTGGCTTACTCTTAGGGCTTGAGGTATGAACCAGCAGCCTACAGTATGTAAGTGACAGTAACCTCGCCAGGTTTATAAACTTAATTCTGGACACAGTAATATTGCAGAATATAGTGAAGTGCTACAGCAGTAGCCTAAACCCCTTCTGAACTTCTAACCCTAAGAATTAATCAGGCTCAAGTAAAACAACACTGAAATTACTTTATTTTTGCAGTTTTACAATATAACATACTGTATTAGGTATTGGATCATATGTGCAAATGACGGGCACACTTGAATGACAAAAGTTTACCATATTACTTTGTCCAAGTCTGAAAATAAAAAAGGCCAGTTTGCTTTAAAACACTAATGCAAAATCTGGCAATGGGAAATGATATTAAAGGAGAAGTGTGTAACCTCTGCCAGTGTTATCTCCTGCCCCTCCGTTTCCTCAGAAACTACATAAATAAAGTTTGGTCATCCATTTATCAAAGTTTGCATTCTCAAAGTTCTTACAACACAAAGTAGTTAGATAGAACTGGCGTCAACTTAAAATCAGTACTTATCAGTACCCTGATAAGGTAACTTTGGACTTTATCAAAGTATTCTAATTATTCTTGTAATGCTGGTAACATTTTCTGATAAGGGCATTCATCAATTTCTTGTTCAAAAACTCTCATTCCACCTTAAATGGTGCCTAGGGTGTTATGGTATTTGCTGTGCCATTTAAGGTGGAATGAAATCAATTGAACAAGAAGCTGGCAAATAACATGCTGAACAAAGGGAATGAAGAAGGTTTCTTACAACAAAAATGGTGTGTTACGTTCTCAATCGACATCAAGCTCAGGTTTTGGCACAGTGCACAGAGAATGTTTATATGGAGAGTGGAGGAGAAAGAGTTTCAGGTGGTGAAAATGGCCTTCTTCCCTTTAGCCCCAGGCAGGGAGAGGGGAAATATCTGGGAACTAAGCTGAAACAGACCAGAGAGAAAGAGAGAGGCAATAAGGGTGGAGAGATGGAGAGGGAGAGAAAGAGAGAGAGAGAGAGAGAGGGGAGGACAGGGGGTTAAGAAAGCATATGAAGAGAGAGAGCAGAAAAAGAGAAAGCATGGAAAAAGACAGTATAACAAGTGGGGGAAGATAGGACACACATGAGTTTACCCCTGAACCCCAACAGCATATGGAACCCATTAGCCTGCATTTTGTCATTCTTCCTTTCTCTGAGGGTTGGAGCCCTCAGTGGTCAGATATGTAGTGAACAGAGAGACCCCCTTAAGCTCTATTCCTAAGATTGTGTACAATGGCAAACTACTACTTAAAGCACAGCTCATCCTGTATGTGTCTTTTTTACTCCACCCACAGCAGGCCTTTCTAGCACACATGAAACAAATCAGATCAATAAAAACACCTATCTACACGCCAATCTACACCCAGCATCAAAAAAACAGTTGCACAAAGAATCCAGAAAGAATCAACTGGCAGGAATTAAAATTGCCAGGTGATATTGACAACATGCGACATGTAAATAATTCAGGTTCCACAGTTAGCCATGCATAACAAGACATAAGCAAGGACAGACCTTATCACTGTACCTGACTGACCCAACAGTCACGTCTGTGGACATTCAGAGAGCACTATGAGTCATCCCTGTTAGTGCCAGCCCCTTTGGAAGACAGCTGCACGATGCAGGACCACATGCACGTAGACTTCTATGACGGTAACCCTTAACACCACATCATAGTCATCACTGACTGCAATGGTGATGTGCCAGACTGTCATGGAGTAACTCCGAATGGCAGCTGGTCATTATGAGTGGCGAGATCTGCTTTTGTCTTGGTGTAGACAACCAAAAAATCTGTGTGTGGAGGGACTGTGGACATTGCCAAGATGAACGGTTTGTTGTCATGCGTCACACGTCCAGAAGGCCTGGTGTCACTCCACTTCCACCCCTACTGCAAAATCTGCCGGAACTGTGTGAGAATATTCAAGCTGCATGGGATGAATTATTGAAGGACACCATAGGAACCTCTACAAGTCCTTGCCTAGATGTCTGGCGTGTGAGCAAACATGGCAGCCCGACACCTTTCTAATGGCCGCCTTACAATCTGACACTTCCTTCTGGGTGCAACTATTCTTTTGACAACAAGTGTATAAATCATCCCTTTAATATTTCATGTTCAATGGAGTTTAGTTAGTCTTTGGGCTGAGACATGTAGATGTCTTGTTTTTGCAAGCTCATATGAAGCTAATCAAAAAAAGAAAGACTTTAATGCATTGCGCTCTTCCAGGAACTTCTGAATCATCAGTATTTTTATTTATTTATTTATTTATTTTAACAGTGAGGTGTTTCTGTGAGTCATAATGCTACATGGAGATTTTCATTTATGTATTTGTTTCATCCAACCTAGCAAGCATGTACTGTCTAGTGCATACTTCTTCCAAAACGTCTAAAGCCAGCAGCTGCATTTTTACCAACTGCTTCTAATGTAGCATCATTGGACACCTCAACATGCTTTGAGGAGTATATTAATTGCCAATTTTCTTGCATAAGCTAACAGACACCATAGTTGGTTAGCATAGTGCTGAGCAATGGGGGAGATTTTTCTACTGCTAACTCCATTTGGAATAGGAACACAGGGAACACACTGTAAATCATTAACATGGTTGTACAATACAAGACTCTGTAAAATGGTCAGGATCAACCAGCAGGTTCATCATTTTAATACACACTTAATGACCTAGGAATGGCCCGATTGCATGAAACAAGCTCTAGTATTTAATGCAGCTGGGTCCTTGAGGGGTTAAATATCCAACAAAGTTTTAATAAAAAAAGAGACACTAAGCATACCTATCTGAGTCGAAGTCTACAGTCCCAGTCTGCCACATGCTTGTAAGAGAACTGAACATAAAACCGTGGGTGAGAAAACATGCTTACCAGACGTGTAACCACATCGTTTACAATGAGGTTGCCAGGCAAGACCCGCTATTTTTAGTGGTGTGGCAAACTATTTGGAAAAAATGAAACTAAATAACAGTTAATAATGCTCTTCAGTGGTAATACCAACCCTACATTAATCAAATATAAAAAAAAAAACACTGAAACTCATTTTGTGCCGGGTGTTAATGAGATCCAGTGCGGTTTATTGTTTGTTTTGTTCCTTGTTTTAATTCTTTTGTGAAATATAGTGTTATTTGTTAAAGTCATGTTACCCACACTGTACTTATACCATACTTTACTGATGCAGAATTATATTCAGGTGCCCTTAACTGTGTTTTTCTAATGTGGAAGTTTAATGTTTGCTGCCTCTTTAAACAAAACATTAAGCTTTTGACCAGTGTTGCCTTATTATTCTCAGGAAAGTAGCCTACCAGAGCAACGACAGTCTGTTTGTTTATAAGCATGATGAAGGATTTTTACAGAAAAACATAATCATTCACACAGAGCAGGTATGAGAACATCTCTCTGGTGTCTCTTTATTGATGATGGTTGATTGTTTTACTTTGAATTTGTTGATAGGCTCAAAGGTTGGTGTGTAGTTGGTGTGGCTCAGTGGATAACGCAATCACCTGCCAGGGAACTACCACCCCATGTGGGTGACAGTGGTTCCATTCTGGTCAGGGTAACTATGCTGTGCTACACCAATAAGCGTCCTCGGGGAAGACTCCTTACACTACACTGGCATAACTGTAATACAAATAACCTTGCAAGTCGGTCAGGATAAGAGGATCAGCCAAATAGCATAAGTGTAAATGAATAACTGGGGTGCCGGAGTGGTGGCCATATGTCACACTAGGGCGACCCGGGCCAGCCTGTAGTTACACCCCTGGGGTTTAAAGATGGTAAGGGTCTTATTCATGTTACTGCTGGATGTGGATCCAGGAGTTGCTATCTGAGTTATTCTAGATTATTCGGTTTTTTTGTCATTCACATTCTTGTACTAAGTTTCCCTGATATGCAACAAGGCCATGGGGAACACAGTTTTGTTAATGAAATGGGTTTTTAAACTCTTTCTTAAATGTGTGGGTGGGAAAACCTTCTGTCTGGTGAATCTTGTAATCCTGTGCTTGGTGAAGATTCTGCTTATGTATGTCCTACCCAAAGCAAAAACTTCCCAGTTTACACCAGAAAGGAAGAATGTTGGGAAACTACATGGACATGGGACATTCATTGTAGTTATTGGAGTGCAGGGTGGAGGAACATGGCTGACTACTGCCTTATAAATTCTCCTCATCTTTCGCAACTCCCACCGCCACCCCATGTCCTCCCTGTTTCTCCGTTCTAGCTATAGGCAGAAGCCCCCCTTAATTCCAGCTCTCAGACCTCTTTTCCCTCCCTCACACTACCACCAAGAGCAAGATTAACCTACTTTAAAAGAAAATACAGATTCGAGACCCCTGAGGTACCTCTAAGATGTTTAGTTTGGTCTGGTATTTCAGACTGCAGTGCGACAGTGCTCCTCTAGTAGTAAGTCAGTCAACACTTGACTTGCTCAGCTGAGTGTATTGTTTGCTAGAAAAACCATTACTGGTGCAAGAGCCTGAGGCTGTTGTGGAAAATGACTGAGCACTTGAAGAAGTGAGAATGTTTTTGTTCCTCTCCTTTCGCCAGGTCATGAACATGGCACCCTGGACAGTGTCCTCCTTTATCTAGAGGTCAAACGCCCAACAGCCGATCTATAACAACAGCTCCTGTAGCCTGACAATCCAGGGTTTGTCTTGGTCTCGGGGTGTGTATAGATGTGTGGGGGTTGTACCTGGTAACGTTATCCTCTTCCTCCTTTCAGCCTTTTATCTTGACACAAAGCCCAGTCAGCTGTCTCACTCTCTTTGATAGCGTCCTCGTCTCTGTGATGAGCTTCATGTCTTCCAGAGGATCCTGTTGCTTAATCAGTGGGAGTGTACTGCAAAGCTTACATAAAAGTGATTCTGGATTTCTGGTTTGCTGAATGTGTCTTCACATAAAAATAAGTAACTTGTGCTGATTTCACTGTAAAAGTGAAAAGTTCCAGTAGATTGCAGGGGACATTTCCTTATTTCTGCAATTAAAGCTTACACATACAATGTCAAAGTTTAGACAGACCAACTCAAAGATTTTTAAACATGCTACAATGATGGTAGAGATGGTGGACGTTTTTTCATAGAAAGTGCTCATTTTGACATCAAAGTACGCTGCTATGATCTGACACCTGGTGAGACCAGTAAATTTCATCGTGCACATACAGAACTCAAGTTTGACAGCAGTGTCTAGCCCCCAGAAAAAAACAAAATAAATTTTCGACCAATCATAGTGCTGGGTTCATTACCAAAAAGCAAGTGTGGACGACAAATGCGTGATGTCACTGATTTCAAGAGATGGAAATCGACAGCAATGCAAAATGGGTTTTATCCCAGCTAGCAGAGACTGTTCCCAGAACTTTGGTTAATGTTACCTTCAAGTTCTAATAAAGTTTTAAAGAAAATTTTTAATTGAATGTTTAAGGAACATTTGAAAGATCTTTAACATTTTAAATAATGTTTCTGTAAATGTTAAATGTTTATTAAGATTTAACAGCAATATACAGTGGATGTTTTGAGGATGTTGTCAGGGATACAGATTATGGGACATAATAAAAAAAAGAAAGAACTTTAGAAAGAACATTCTGGGGGAAAAAACATTGACACATGGAACATTCCCAGAAAATTTTTAGAAGACAAAAATTCGAACTGGGACCTCTCTTATTACCAGTCCTGACAGAAGAGGGTGGTGTTTTAAACTCTTTTTCAAAGGTTAATGGGCTGGGATAGATGTGGAAAGTTGAAATAGTAAAATAAGTTAAATTAACGCAGACCTTGGAAAAATATTTAATATTAGTAATGTCAGCCTAATATTCTAGAATTTGCACGCTAGCTTGATTGTTCATCAGACATACTAGGAAAAGTAGGTTTAGTCATTTTGTCTATGTGTTGCAGATTTTTAAATGTGACTTCTTATAGTAAGTTATAGTATTATTGCAACTAAAAGGTGCATTTGAACTGATATTGCATTCATATTGCATTCATATGTTTTTGTGGGATATGGACAGTGTCGAACCAGATGTTCCATTGTTTTCAATGGACCCACAATGGAAAATTCTGACAGCGCAGCCAGCAGCATTCTGCAGACCACAGTGGTAAGTGGAATGCTCCATCAAGTGTTCAGTCATCCAACTTCTGCCATTGGCTGCAGCAATGGAACTACCTGGATGTTATGTTTTTGGAAGCCATGGTCTGAAAACCCCTTGTTGTTGAATTCAAGACAAACCCAGTAGTATCCTTCTGCCTTTTCTCACCTTTCTTCTAACAATCATTCATTTTCACCGGTATTGCTATCACCATGCCAATGTTCATGTTGTTTTATGCCACACACCACTAGCAGGTGTGGTAATGTTTTTTTTTTCTGTTGTATGCAAAGGTGTGAGGACAGCAGCATTACACTATTGTACATGGCTGGCAGGACCAGGAAAGGTTTCTCCATTTCACAATAGCCTTATTACTGGAGTACCCCAGTGGTCAGTTCTTGGTCCACTTCTGTTTGAACAGTATACACATTCACTGGGATTAGTGATAAGCTCACATGATTTTACTAAAGCTAGGCTGGTGACACCCGTCTGTACTTCTCTTTTCCCACACCCACCTCCCCAATCTCACAAAGGATATGTGACTGTTGTTCCTGTATATTTTCCTGGAAGGAGACCCAAGAAAACCGAATCTCAGCTCTGAAAGCACTCCCCAACCCTGGACCCCTCTATCATCACTGACTCCAGAGGAATGAGTGGTGAAGGAGCATAGCACATCGCCGGATGAGCATAGAAAAAAGGAATGAGCGTCATTCTCCATAACGATGAGCATGAAAGAAGAAGGAGTGTGAACACAATAACTGGAAGATGAAAGGCAGGGATCACGTCAGTGGGTGATTAAGAGAAATGTCAGTCAGCACACAGCATCTGCTTCCCCTTACACCAATTACTCAGCTCTCACTCTCTCTGAGCTCTCCATGTTCATGGGGTCTGGAATTCTCTCCATCTTAATGCCCCTCTGTCTGTCTCTCTCTTTCTCTCTCTCTGTTTCCATGTCAGTCATACACTTCAGGCATGTAAACTGAAGTTTATTAAGATAAATATACTCAGGTGAGTTGGTGGATGTGATGAGGGCCGACACGTTGTGGTCTGGTGCTGAATCAAAAACGTGATGCTTTGTCTACATTTCAGATGGAAAAGGGATCGTGGGCTGCAAAACTGATCTGGACCTCACTTGGATCATCTGGAACTGTTCATGTAAAGCCTGCATGCCAGTATCGTTTCGCTTGTATACCTAGGTAGAAGCTATTCTACAAGAATATAGTAAACTCAAGGAAGTTCGGTCGGCTTTACTGACAGGAAGACCTGCTTAGGTGGTGAGTCTGACTTTTGGCTCGTGATTGAAGGTTGGACTACTTAGACTTGCAGTTCCACCTTACTTTTCTACCGAGTAGCCTGTCTGTTAACACACAATTTGTGCTAGCCAAAGCTTTCATTACTGCTTAGTTTCTGACCACAGAGCTGCTTTTGATGTGTGTAGAAACCCAAACACCCTAATAATGTCTGGTCAAACAGTGGTGTTGTGGTCAGAAACAGACTGATGATGTTCACCCTAGTTTTATTAGAGTTAAATGAAATGATTACTAAAACTAAAACCAGCAATGCTAATAAAACAAAACAAAACAAAACAAAAGTAACAAACACTAAATCATGGACAAAAAGTCTGCTGCAGAACTACCCAAAGTGAATCAGAGTTACTAAGAAAACCAGTGTGTGAATAAAAGTTTCGAGCTGCATCTGTTCTGTGTAAATGTCTCCGATCTATTAGCTTGGCTGAGCTCATAAAATGGTCCATCCAACTGCATCTTACAACTGCACAAAGACAGACCAAGGCAACAAAGTGATTACAATACACATACAATATGCACAGAATGTTCCCTGTGTGACATTGTGCGTGGAAAGAATAATCTAATACGTCATAATTACATTACATATTAGTATTTGAAAAAGATCACTAATCTTATATTATTATTTTTCTTCTATGTTACTCGGTACCAAGTAATCTGTCTATACTGGCACATACTTTTGGCTTGTTTTAAGCATTATTAAGCAACAGTCTCAAAATGAGTTATCAGATATTGGCCTATCCCAGAGCCCAGAGCTTTTCAATTTAAATATGTTCATCCAGGGATCCAATCCTGCCTTTTGCCTTGAGCCTCAGAATCACTATACCCACCTCTGCTACTATAGCAGCATACAGCACAATAATAAAAACTGAATCTAAATGAAAACAAAACTGAAACATACGTTTCAGAAAATAAAAGCTGAACAAAATCCAGTAACCGGAGACTAAATAAATCTAAACTAAAATAATTAATTTAAAACTACATAAAAATAAAAATGTAAAAACTATAATAACCCTGCTTCACTGTTTTCCTTTATTACAGCTTCCATTCTTTTCGGCCGACTTGCTTTCAGCTTTTTAAGTAAACCTGCAGAAATATTTTTCTTGGAATATGGTTGATTTTTTTCTTTTCACAGTCCTAGTCAAATATATTCAGTGATGTGGAGGTCTGCAGTTGGCAAGCCACCGTTATGAGCACATCAGCAACGTCTTGCAGTGTGATTTAGGAATTTTCTTTCTGGTCTATTACAGTGGAAGAATGAAAAAAAAACCCCACCTGTTTACTTTTTGAGGTCTAAAGCAAAAGTGGAGCATCTCTTACAGACCAAAGCACTGTTTCTCTGATGGTGACAGTTTGGGTGGTTTACCAGGGTGATCTGTATCTTTAACTATTTATTTTACATCAAACTTGAAAACTCTGTTTCTTTTTTCCTTTTTAACTTTCTGGTTCCCTGTGCATGTGACTTACCCTCAGAAAAGTCTCCTGAACAAGGACTAACTTGTATATAATGGCTGTATTGACTGAAAATTACATGAATGAGGTCAGAGAGAATTTTGTATAGGGTGGTTCTGTTAGGTTGGCAAACCTCATAAAATGTTCAATGTAGGTGTTTCTCATAATGTGGATTATACAAATGTCCAGTCTAGGTGTCAAAACAACAGCTAAACCAGACCTAGAAAGGCTCATTATTAACTCATCCTGTATAGCAGTTTAGTCTAAGCATTGGAAATAGCACTTCTGACCAAATCAACGGAGACTCATACACACCTACAGTATTTGTCCACGTCAAAGGCTATTTTTCTAAGCAGTGCTACTCTGTAATGCAGCATAACAGAGTGTGTTTGTTTCCCCACTGCACATTCCAGAGCTAGATCCTGGCTGGCCACTTCTGGGGCTGTTCCAGATAAGCGTGCTGGAAACTGGAGAGCAGAACTGATCAAAAACATTCCCAACATCAAACCCTTCTCCTTATATAGGGTGCTTGCTTCTCCCACTGTGAGGTCCAGATTTTTTTCCCCCCTGAGCTAGCAGAGCGTCCATATGTGTGCATTCAATCACCTCTCCATATGTACACCATTACTCCTCCATTCTCCTGGCAAACACACATAACTTGTGATCAAGACAGACTAGCATATGAAAAAAGGTTCTTGTTTATTGAAAGACGAGGAGACGTTGTTCCAGGTACCTTTGAAGTGTGAGTGGACGAATATCTGTATAATCTAAACCATTCATGGCTGCACATGCATGTGCATGTACATACCTGTGTGTGTGTGTGTATGTGTGCATGGACACACACATCACCAAACTTTCGCCTCTGCTTCAGGCAGTGCAGCTGAGTGATTCTATGCTGCCCCCTTCTGATCCAACTAGATACTACAGTGACTTAAGCTCCAGCCCTCTGGCAAACTACACCTGGAGTCTGCTTACTTTGCACTAGTCCTGGCCAATACCTCAAAATAACTAGCGTAATATTTACTATGTAAAATAATCATGGTTATGTATAATATCTCAGTGACAGGGATGAGTAGCACTAGGGTAGAGTGCCTATAGTGACTTTATATCAACCCCTTAAACTTTTTTATTTACTGCAGTGAGTCACACTGAAGCACCCTGATATGTCAGGGCACAACAGCACTCATTATTGATTTCATTCACTAAAGCTACAACAGGCTGAAGGGAAGGCCGCATAACAAAACTACCTCTCTCGCAGACAGACACAGTGCCCACACATACATATCAGTTTCACTGCATACTTAACAAACTGTTTACAGGAGTTCTTCACCAGCAGAGTGACACGCAAGACTCTGCAGACAACAGGTGAACCTGAAGCGACCGTGTTTATAGTTTATAGGGTTATTAGTCAGCGCTTTCAACACTGAAGCATTCTCTGTGAAATGATATGATGGAGTTCTCTAATACGCACCTGTGGAAGCGTATCTGCTTAAACTGCTTGGGGACCCAGGCCAGTGTGGGGAAGTTTTAATGTTGTTTAAATTTATATTAAAAATAATAGTTATTTGAACTTTTTTTGTTAATGTCAGATTATTTACAGTACCAGTCAAAAGTTTGGACGTATCCAACTAAATGGAAGATCTTAAAGGCATCTACAGGCTTACGCTTAACTGATGAGATGCCTGAAAAAAGAAATATTGCATACAGCCACATATACTCTTGATGTATCAACATTATATTTTTGCCATATTGCCACCTCTAATATTTACTCAAATGAGTCACATTATTAAGACCACCTAAAATCCAGAGTAACCACCAAGTGTGGCACAGACAGCACCAAAACTGGAAGTGACTTAATAAGGTCCTGGTAGGTTGTCACAAGAATCTGGAGCCATGCTGACTGCAGTGCATCCCACAGCTGATGGGAGGATGCATGGAGGAGGATCCATAGAGGGTCAAGTCTGAGGAATTAGGGCGCCAGGGTAGTACTTGGAAGTTTTGGTCATGTTCTTTCAACTAGTGCCAGACATTTCTAGTTGTGTGATATGTCACTTTGTTTTCCTGGAAGATCCCATCCACCCCAAAGAAGACTATGAGCATGCATTGCTCCTTTCACCCATGACAGCTATGAGGGACATGTGTGCAGATAGCCTATCGTACACCTTATATACCCACCGAGCCAGCTTAAGACATGTGACTTCCTTCATGAGCATTAATAATATGACTCGACTTTCAAACCCTTTCAATTTTGTCAAATGTTTAAAATTGCCTAGTCATCCAAATCCTGCTATATCAGCTTTCACTGAAAGTTAAGAACCCTCCTGCAAAGCCGGCATTTTACATTTTACGGTATTTAGCTGATGCTCTATTTAGAGCGACTTACAAGGTTACTCATGTATAACACCAGACGTGCATTAGGTAGGCCAATGCCAGTGGTTAGTGAGTGTCATTCTTGAGCCCAGCTTGGACTTTCTTATTGATGCATAACAGCATACAGTTTGACCATCCAAGCCTTAGGGATTAGAAATCCAGTCTCCCACATGTGGTGCCAATTAGTCCTCTCTGGTTCTCACTCAGTTCTTTCTTCAAAGCAGCATTTATTACCTTTACCAACAGCAATATCCGATTACCCAACTGATCCTTATCATGTGCTGTTATAATAATGGAAATGATACACGTAAACATCATTATGACCAAACACTGTCATTTAATATTGATTTTGCCATACAAACCATTTGTGCAAAATTGTTTTCTCACAATTACATAAAAACCAAGGCCACATGTTTGATATAGTGTGAGTGTAAACCGTTTGCCATGTATACAAAGCATTCGTAAAAAGAAGCCTGCTCTACAGAAAGCAGGAGAAAATGATTCACAGTCTTTCATATTAAGTGGTTTTTGGCTTGGTGTAGAAGTAGGTACAAATACCTGCATAAACCTTCAGATATTCTTGGAGGCAGAGGTTTAAGAGCACTTGTTATAAAATAAATGTCCAGGAAAAGATGGATATATAACTTGTCCAAATGAGTTCACAACATAAATATGATCACTAAATGCAGAGAGGTTTGGGCAGTTTGCTTTTGTCTCACATACTTAGAAGTATAAGAATATTGCAATACTATCATAAAAAAGACCTGATACAAAACGGTACAAAAATAAACCACTGATTCAAAAAGCACTTATCGCTACATGCATAACAAGGCTGTGTTCACGTGTTTTATGCCATAACACGTTACGACACTGAGAGTAGAAGGCATTTCCGTACCCTTGAACCTTGATTGTCTGAAACGTGAGAATGGGAAAAAATGGGTGCCTGCATTTAACAGTTGCACAGCAACAACCTATTAACATGAAGTGTCTACTGACTGGACAATGAAACTAATCTTTAAGGGTTATTGAAGCTCCTGGTCTGAGGAAGCCCTCAGATGTAAAGTAATAATACTAGCAGGCAGAGTCAGTATTGATCATCAACACTACAGGTGAAGAAAGAGAAAACACATTAACTTCATTTCTACAGTTACCCAGGAAAATGCTGCCCCCTGGTGGAACCTTGTATACTTTACAGCCTGTAGGCAGCTTGGACACTTTTGATTGTAGTGAATAAATCCGTGATGTTGCAAAGTGAATCGTAGCAATGTGATCTTGTATATTGTAATTTCGAACAGCAATTTCCCCAACTGCTTTTGACTGATCGCTAATGCACCTATATATATATATATATATATATATATACACACACACACACACATACATACGCACACATGTATACATATACACACTGTCCTAAGAAAACAAGTATCTCCAAAATGCCAACTTTACAAAAACCTAATTAATTTTATTGTAAGTGAATGTAAGCAGACTTTTTTCCACCAGTTTTGGGCCATTTTTGTTGGTACACAATGTAGACTGCAGTAATCAAATCATGCACAAATGTAAAAATCAACAAAAATAGAGATACATGCTTTTGCTTGGACAGTGATGATGTGTGTGTGTGTGTGTGTGTGTGTGTGTGTGTATATATATATATATAAATATATAGGACATACTGAAATCCTTTCTAAGCACTGTGTTGCATCTTATTCCAAGTCATCATCCACTACCACTAGATGCCAAACCCAGGAGGGTGTTCAGACTACGCGCTGAAACTGGTTCAGGCTAAAATTGATAAGACAACAACCAAAAGTGATGTAAAAAAACAAATGTAGTGGCTAGTAAGTAAACCTGCATTAAAGTATGAGCACTACGTGAAACACATATCGTTACTGAACCAAACTACAATACTGAGTGTGGTGAAGCTCTAGAGAAAGAGAGCGAGAGCGAGAGCGAGAGAGAACAAGAGAAACAGGGAGAGAGAGAGAGCGTGAGAGAGAGACAGGTCTGTGCTTTCGTGTCCATTTGATGTCTCCAGGGAATATTTCAACTCCTCACGTTGATAGAATGGGAACAAGTGAATGCTGATGTGGGCTCAAGCCACACAGTCCACTCCAAATGTCTTGAGGCAGATGGTGTTGAAAGAAGTATGACTACACTCTAATTCCGAGGCCGCATGAGGCTTCCTTTGCAAGAAACAGTCATTTCGTTCAAACATGCAGCGAGGAAAGACAGGACCGCAAAAGTCCAGAGTCTTATTCAGGGATCATATCAACATCATCTAAAGAGGAGATGAGGAGACTGCTCATGTTTTTTTTTTACCTTTTTGTACACTTTTCATATAAAAACACATAAGCATATAAATCTTTACATTCTATTCAGGCTATTTTTTTGTATTTACAAAGTCAAAGAGGGAGATTTTAAAAATATCAATAATTATAATCATTTACAAAAAGGAACATTTACAAGTCGGCGGTGATGACCGATTCACTGTACATGAGTCTGTTGGATTCGGCCAGCAGCGCCGCCTGAGCTGGGTCCAGCGGCAGCCCCTTCTGCGCCATGTGTCCGAACATGGGCACTGCACCACTCTGCACGGCTTGCATGGGGGTCAGAGCCACGCAGTGAGACAGCAATGGCGTATTGGCATCATGGTTGGAGCCCGTTGAAGGCACGCTGGTCACATGACCAGTGCTGGTGGAGCCGCTGGCACTGCTGGGGGAGCGGCTCTTTGGTGGAGGGCAGTGCTGGACCACTCGGGTTGGCGCCTGAGCTGGGGCAAAGTGGGTGGCTGGAAATGCAGCATAGCCTGGTGGAATTGCATATCCATTAACAGGAATGAAACGCTGGTTCTGAGGCATGGGCGCTGCCATGAAGCCTGCAATTTGGCCAGGAGGTAGCCCTTGAGGAGCCCCGTAGATGTAACCAGCGTAGCGGGGACTGCTGAGGTTGCTGACAGGGCTGGCACTGAGAGAGGTGGTCTGGGTGGTGGCATTGCCCCCGGATGGGGTGCTGGAGCTCGCATGAGATGACAGGCCCTCCCAGGCACGTAAACGGGCATGGATGTCCTTAAACCTGGGCCGCCGGGCAGGACCCTCCTGCCAGCATTCGGTCATTAGAGCGTACATGCGTGGGGGGCAATCTTCAGGACAGGGTAAAAGCTGCCTCTTGTGCACCATCTCCATCACTTCCTGGTTGCTAAAGCCATAATAGGGCTGAAGACCAAAGCTGAAAATCTCCCAGAGCACTACCCCAAACGCCCAAATATCAGAGTCTGTGGTGAACTTGCCATATGCAATGGCTTCCGGAGACATCCAGCGTATGGGAAGCAAGGTTTTATGCTGGACGCGGTAATAATCAGAAGTGTATATCTCCTTGGACAGTCCAAGGTCAGAGATCTTCACATGCAGCTGCTCTCCTACCAGTATGTTCCTAGCTGCGAGGTCCTTGTGGACAAAAAAGTGGCCGGACAGGTATTCCATCCCTGCTGCTACCTGAGTAGCCAGGTGCATTAAGTCCCCATGATCCAGACTGGACTTTACCGTCCCATCCTCATCACTACTGCAACCTACATCTGAGTGTGGGGAGCGCATGATGAGGAACTCGTGGAGGTCTCCGAGAGCCAGGAACTCAAAAAGCATGCAGACTGGCTGCTCCTGGGTCACCACACCTAGCAGACACACAACGTTGGGATGGTGGAGTTCTGCCAGGACTGAAGCCTCCTGTTGGAAGTCCCCCCACTGTTGTGGGCTAGAAAAGTCCTTCAGGGTCTTGATAGCCACCAGCTGAGCATGCTCCATGCCTGGCAGATACAGGTGACCCTTGTAGATCTTGCCAAAGGGGCAATCGCCCAGCTCCTCCATGAAGCGCACTGCTGACAGAGGCAGCTCTTTGGCCTTGCTCTAAAGAGGAAGAGAAGAAGAAAAAAAATGTTACAAGTGTTTTACTAATAAACAGTTTAAAATGATTTTTTTTATCAGTTATAGCAATTATAACACATATAAAAGTGAATGAGACCTTCCTGGTTACTTATCTTACTTTGTCTCATCCAACAGTTAGCACTATACCCATCAGCTTCATACAGTTCCTAAATGGCCAAATGGTACTTTAATAATATAATATAATATAATATAATATAATATAATATAATATAATATAATATAATATAATTGACAAATAAAACAATGACGTGAATCTAAAATGACTGCTGGGTTTTGTATATTATATTTAGCCTATGATGTCAAAGTGAAAAATCCTTAATATTTTCTAATCACACTTTCTATAAACAGGTTCTTCCTAAGAGAAACCTAACCTTGTAGAACTCCAGAGAAAACACAGAAAACACCATTTCTGGATTGAATGCCCCTTTGACCCTGCCTGTGGCCTCTGACTTCCTTTGTGCCTTGTAGCTGAACAAAGAGGTGAGAGCTAAAGATCTGAGCAGGCACCCAGACACCAGATCACACACCAACAGTTTATAACTGTCATGTATAGTAGATGATCATGATGACAGTGAATCTACACTAGCTAGCCTTCATTTCTATGCTGAATATCTTCAGACATCATTTTCAATTGTGAGGAGCAGCTAAAGAGTCTGGCCTGGCCTTCTTCCATAGGGAATTCTACTCGATCATGACATTGCTAAACTGACGATGGCTGGGACTTGTCAAGACCAAAAATGATCTAATAGACTTTTTTAAAAACCTTTATTAAAGGTCCATTCTACATGGGGTGTTTCACTAACATTAAAAATACATTTTTTTGAACTGTAATGCAGTACCATTAGTTTAGACACACCCAACTAAACGAATGTTGTTGGTTTCTATCTACAGTCTCTACAGGCTTAAGCTTAACAATTCCAATGATGAGAAACATTCTGATATACCACATATACTCTTGATGGATCACAGTATTAGATTTTTGCCATATCACCACCTCTAACATGTACATTTACACTTTCAGTTTTGAGAATATTCATGATGGACATAGCAATAGAACTGCTCCAAAATGTTTATTCTAAAACAAAACATTAAGCTAAAAATCATGAAGCCATATATGAGCAGCTGTGTCCAAACTGTTGACTGGTACTGTATATACCATTCATAATAACAGGGAGATTATTATTGCTTAAATGTTTCAGATTTTCTTAAATGCATCTCAATAGACAATAGACAAAACATTTCACTTCATCTACTGACTTAGTTGCCAAGGCATTGACCCAGGAGAGAGTGAGATAATGGGGGAAAGAATAAAGATTTCAGCAACGTTCAGATGTAAGATGAAATTCCAGTCAGAAAGCAGAAAGAGGGAAGCGAGGAACTCGTATGAAAGTGACAGCTGGTTTGTGTTAGGATCAGCCCTACCGGAGGCCAACCACATCTCATCCCTGATCTACTCATCCTGGACGACCTCTAGGTGACCATGCTCTGAACTTTGCCTCGTAGTTGATCCCGTATTAAGAGTATTGATAGTGTGGCGCAAGGAGCTGATTAAACATCCGCACCTGATTATGTTTCATACTGTGCAAAAGTCAGAGACCGTCAACATTTCAAAATTTTAAAAAGATACTGATTCTTCAGGAGATGTTTCTGAGGGCATTAGATACAACACCCCAGTCAAAAGGCAGTAAGCAAAAAAAAAAAAAAAGGAACCAGAGAAAATGGGCCTCATACAAGACCTGGAAGCTTTCCAAATCCATCACCATTGGATACACAGTACTTAAAGCTTTAATCTTTTGGCTTCCCACCAAAAAAACCAACAAACAAACAAAAAAAACAGATGTTTCTGTCCATCCTTCCACTCAATGCTATGGGTCTGAAAGGACGTACAAAAGTGAACAAGCCATTCAAGAAGCCGTACAAACGTCAACAAGCCAACTAGCTGTTACAAAAAAACAAAAAAAAAACAGAAAAAAAATACATTTAAATTGCAGAACAAATAAAGAAGTTACTGATGTTTTCAGAACAATGGACTGGTGACCCTAGAGTCCAGACCTCCACTGAAAGTCTGTGAATTGTTGTCACACATGCTACTCTTGTAGAAATGCAGACAAGTAAATTCAATGCATCACTTTTATCAGTGTAAAGGAGAAACAGACAAGCTGTGTGTGTGTGCGCACACACTTAAGGACGAGGGGGGTGGCTGGTTGGAGTGGTCGTGGGGGGTAATAGCTTATAGTACAGTCATAAATCTTTCTGTCAGTAGTGTGTAAAGCCCTTTGTAACTCCCTGGTTGCACTGGCGGCCAGGGGAAGGTCTAGTAATATGTAAAGGCCTGTAAACACACTGTACTGTACATTTCAGATAGAGATGAGCTAAAAACAGAGACAGAACTTTGTGTGTGAAACCGACCTACAATAAAAATAAGTCTGAAATTGTTTCAGATTCAAGTGATCCTACTAATCATTAATCTGGAGTAAATTTAACTGGCTTATGTGTAGAACTTTAAGAATGTTGAGTAATTGGTTGTTTTAAATAGACGGATTTAAAACTCTTAATAAAGTAAAAATAATCCACTGGCAATAATAGGCCATTTGGTGATGCACATGCCTTTACTCTAGAGAGCCTGTTTCTTTAATGGAGCTCTTTATCCTCAGCAGACTAGAATTCATATGATACAACTGATACATTTCACCTCTGATTTCTGAGTGCTTTCACTATGTATATATGATAAATGTGTGTGCCAGTGCGTCCCCACTGAGCGGAGTCAAAGCGCTGTCTTAGTGCCGGGTCTGTGTCTTTAAGAAAGCAGTAGTGGCCTCATTTGAAGCTGCCTTGAATGTAAGGAATGTAATAAGCGCAATAATGACAATGTGATGGCCGATTCAACAGTTAGATTGTATCCATATGCCAGCTCTCGCTATTCTACCTTTAGGAAAATAAGGATTAAACAAACAGACTGGAATGGTAGCTAGAAGTTCTCAGTGTTGTTGTAACCTTCTTTAAATTAAACTTAATTCCCTTAGTCTAGATGTAGGAGACCATCCAGGACCTGTTTGGTGTCTGGAATGAGCTACTTTTGAGCCACAGGGCTAGTGTTGCTAAAATGTAGTGGATGGTTTTTTCCCCATCACTGTGCAAAGTGAAGGCTTCAGAGTTCTTCTTATATAAAAAAGACATGACAATGTCATTTGACAACAATCAGTCTTCAATGTGGATTCTTATGGATAACACACAACACAATACATAATCTACAAAAAAACAGCAAATCAGAAACCACATACGCATAACCATTTGATTGTTGCAGTTTGAGGTAAATTTGAGGAGAAACTCTTAGCGAGCAAAGGGACAGAGAGGGATAAAGCTGGACAGTGTTCCTTCTAGACTAATAAGGAGTAAGAATAAAGGGACTGAGCATTTCCTTGTTTCTTATAATAGGGATGGACACCACATTACAATACCTGGTGATAGGCTGCCCATTATTTGTTTTGAGTGTGTATTCGACAGGTTGCGCCATCTTACAAACTGGTCCTTTAAGAATGCACAATGCTAATTAGTAAGGTATAATAAGTCCCGCCTATCAGTAGAAATGGTCATATTGTAAAGCCGCAAGTGGGACAAACCCTACCTTGCTGTGAAGATATGTGCATGCATGAAGGCCATGTGGTTTTACATGCTCACTGCTAAGCCAAACCCTACAAACTATGTGATTACAAACTATGAGATTCCCTCAGTAGTTTCTCAGTAAGAGGCTGGAGCATGGTCTAGTATGACTGGAAGTAACTACCCAGGATAACTGCCCAGTCGACAGCCTTTCCTTTAACGACTCTGATGTAACATTGGTCTTTGGTGAGTGTCTCCTCTCACCTTCGGTTTGTAGGCAGTGAGCATGGACATCTCCACATTCTGGCCGCGCACAGGCTTAGGCTGCCGCTGAGCAGGAGGGCGCGAGGTTTTCTGGTTGTTCCGGCACACACAGATGAAGAAGAACAACAAGGCGATAGCTAGAGGAATGGCCACGCTGGGGACCAGGATATAGAGGATCTCCACGCCGCCTCCACGCTTCTCCTTTGAATCTGACCAACACAAACAACATCGACATTCAGAAATGGCAAGCTGACGTCTCAGTTTGTATCACCACTTCATACTGTGTAGATTTTAAAGGAGCAGTTCAGCCAAAGAAGCTAATTTCAAGCTCAGCTTAGTATCAGGCATTTTCTTCTTTAGATTTGCACTGGAGCTATACGGCTACTGTGGCTAACAAGTAATGGAAGCTTATGGCCATCGATCAGCATTTAAACAGCATCAGATCTTATGCCCCCATCAAATTACATATGCTCATTAATCTTGAAGTTGTGGTTTCTGCGGCTAGTATACTTGAGAATAGCACAGTGTAGTACATTTTAAATCATCTTGACTACATTCAGAATAAATAACAGATTTTAGCAAACTACTCCTTTAATGCTCCCTAAACCAGGAACTAGGAAAAGAGCCTTTAGGCCAGTGGAAGTCTGTCAGTGCTGGCTCTCACCACAAGGAGGGATGTCACACGGCTCCATGCGCACACTCTCGTCCAGCGTGAAGCACCATGGGGCCTCATGCTTGTTGCCGGGGTTGCGGCAGTAGGAGTGGCCACCGTTGAGCTCTGGGTAGCGGACGGCCAGGTACGTGTGGCTGTGAGGGTACTGCGAGTTCCAGGGCTGGCACTGCCGGCCGGATTTTGTCACACTGGTTGTCCCACGATAGTCTGCACCGCTGCTGTTGAAGCATTTGTGATCTGAGCCAGGAAGGAAAGACAAATTAGAGCAAATCTGTACTCAGCAGTGTCTCATAATGAGCCATTAACCCTTCCAATCAATCAGTCAGTACACTGTGACAACGGAACAGTAGCTTATTTAGATTTTTAGATATAATTTTAAAGGTCAGAGTGGGTGTAAACCTGACTTTCTGATTTTGTGTGCCATAGACGGCTCACTGTTGGTGAGTTTCCAAGAAAATGGAAAAAAACTTCTTAAGTTGAAAAACCAAACAAAACAAAAATGGAGGTATAAGATTTTGTCCTGGCAAGTCTTGTATTGTATTGTATTACTTGACTATGAATACCGTATTTAACACTCCTGGAACACTCATAGCTGATCCAGTTTCAAACAACTCTTCGTACATTTTGTTTCACTACTTCCTTAATGAAATGAGGCTTAATTTCTGGAGAAATGCTGGACAAATTCTGGAAAAATCCTTTACTCAATATTGCATTTGTGTTTCTAAATAGAAGTTCACTACCGCAGTGCTTTCCCCATTCAGCATTTAACTGCTGCTAATGCAACATCACTGGACTTCGCAACTAGCAGGTTTGTTCATTTAAAGGCCTGCATTGATTAGCATCATGCACCTACAGTGAGTGAGGCCAATTGTGTTCTCTTGGACTTCCAACCAAGGCTGTGGCATGACCAGGGATCAAACTTGCTATTTGCCTGTAGTGTGGCCAATGTTTTGAATTTGGGTGGCCAACAGCAGAGTTCTGAGATTCCCCTGCTCAGACACACCTATCTGTTGAGTGTCAGGTTTAGTAGAAGTGTTTAAATAAGTAAACTACTAAACTGTAGTGAACACTGGCCCTCCAGGATTGGAGTCACTCAGAAACCATAACGTCTAAGGATTAATCTATATGTATCTAGGGTTAGCATCTCTATCTGGGCATGCATTATAAAACACTAGGAGACTGGAAAGGTGCACTTACTTTTATTGATGGACTCAGCCATGGGTATTCCTATCCTCATACAGTTAGAAGCCTCAGGGCTGTCCGAGGCAGCCAGGTCCTCACAGTTGGGCAGTTTAAGGCGTTTGAGGATAATGGGGTTGGAGCGGGCAATGATGTACTCAGTCTTGCACAGGTCGTTCTCTAGGATCTCACATTCATCCTTACACAGGTCCCGCGGTTTATCTATGCCAGTGCTGCGGTCACATGTTGGGAAGGCAAAGTGGCAAAGGGAGGGGATGGCAAACTGAGAGCAGCGGTCCGATAGGTGGTTGGAGGTGCCAATCATGGTGAATGCAGCTGGAGAGAAAGGAACATTGAACAGTTTATATACACCACAGGAACACGTTTCCCTAAAAACATTAAGACAGCAATGTAACACAGCTTGTACATGTCTGTGGGTCTACTCTACACAGTGCCTAAAATGCTGCCTTGGTCTAGAATGGTAATCACAGAGTATATTGGGCCTCAGATGTTCTTACTCTGCTAGAACTAACAGCACTCTCTTAAAAAACACTCTGAGAAAAGTTAAGCTATTGTTGGAGAACACTTTAGCTCAGCCTTTCTGTACACCATACTGTGATTTAGCACCATGACCTCCAGAAGACCGTCACATGGATCCCATGATAAGAGGCAGAGGCTGCTCTCAGCTCACTGTGGCTCTTCAGTCTCTGTAATCTTCACGGACAATAATAAGGAGTTATCAAAATACAGAAATGTGACTGGTCTGTGGAGCAGTATATTTTCTAACCCAGGGGAAGATGAACACCCTTGAAGATGTCTGCAGCAGCACAAACAATAATGAAATGCTACAGAAAAGATTTTGGTCCCTATATATATTCCTTATGCACTGGCAGTGAAAAGACTTGCTCATGAGGACATAAGACAAATATATAGACCAAAATGTATTTTTTCTGCATTTGTGATGATGGGTTCTGGTGTTTGTTATTCTGTCAGAGGAATTTTGCTGGCATGATTTAGGTCTACACATCCCCTCGGAGGGAGGGGTCCCTGCAAGCAGCTGTTATTTAGACCAATAACCTTTATCCTATGATGAAACACTGATGGAAATGGTCTCTTAAACAAGGCACGAGAGATCACTAAAGTATGATAATGATCTTAATTATATTCTATAACATTTACTGTCACCAGATCTCAGCCCAACTCAACGTCAGTGGGAGCTTTTGGAGCAACAGCATATTCCATCCCCATCATCAAAACAATTGAGGGAATATCGTTAGGACGAACAGTGTTCCATCGCTCATCACAACCCAATTCCAGAGACTTACCAAATCTATGCCAAAAGCATTAAAGCTGTTTAGGCAGCTTGTGGTGGTCCAATACTTAACTAATACACCTCATGTTATTTTTTCCATGACATGGTTGAAGTGTCTCAGAATGGGGTTTGGAAGGAAATTCAGGTGAATTATTTTCCAGCACAATCCCACTTGGCACTGGAGAGGTACTGGAAGTACACCATATGTCCAAAAGTATCCAGACTCCCATTCTAATTAGAGGATTCAGTTGCAGACACCAGTGTGCAGTAGTGCACACACAGTGTGTAGTCTCTATAAAAAGCATTGCCAATAGAAAGAGACACTGTACAATTGGGCTGTGGAGTAGTGCACTAGTACTTTGTTCTCTGAAGTGGTGGAGCTCCATCCAATAGCTTTGGGAGGAGTTGGGGTGGAATTTGTGATCCAGACGTAGTTATCCAATATTGGTACCTGACTGCACTAATGCTCTTTTTGCTGAATGCAATCAAATCCTCACGACAATATTCCAACATCTACTGTAAGCCTTCCCAGAAGAGTAAAGGCTGTGACAGCCACAATGGGGGGATAAACTTTCTAAGAATTATACTGATTTCACAAAAAACATAATCAGGTGTCTACAAGGTTCTTTACATACAATGTAGGTACTATATATAACTAAAATAAAAAAAATCATTACATTTAATAAAACAAATATGACAAATCGTCATTGTATCTGCTCACAAAGGAAAAAAATTAACTTAAGTTAATTTAAATTAAAATGAAGGGCTGCACAAATATGGAGCAGATAACCTATAATGTTCATGTACAAATGCGAATGCTAATACACAATCATTCATAAATGTTGGAAACAGGGATTACATCTAACTGGATAAGTATTATAGAGCAATCTAAATCTTTTTTCTGCTATAAGATTACAAATACAGCAAATTGAATAAAGTGCAGGCATTTTAGCTCAATAACTCAGAGTCAACCAAATGCTCTGACCATCTGGAGTACAGCAATCACTTTGTAATAAAGGGAAATCTGTCCAAAGCAGTTATCTGTCTATACAGATACATGCATCACTACTCCACACACTCTTAATGGTCCAATTTCTACACTGATTTTCTGCTGTTTATCAGTGATCATTTCCATTTGAGCAGGAAGTTGTACACAGTACCCTCTATGGAGGCTACCACACACATACATACTGGGCAAAGACGGTTAGGGCACATAAGCCGGTGTTATTTCTACTGAGAGCAGTTTCCTGAGACTCTAGGCAACCTTTACACCAAGTAGGGCAGATGTTCATAAGGAAGAAATGAAGAGCTCTACCAGTTATTTGAGTTTCGATCTCTCCCTGCATCTGCAGCGAATCTACAAAGATGCTTCTGTTCCCAATGAAGCGAGCACAGGCAATTCCTCTGTAGGGCTGGCAGAAGCCTTCCTCATCAAAGTCCTCTCTGACAGATTAAAGGAGACACAGAAAAGAGAAGGTTAATGTCATGAATCAGAATGGAGAAAACAAGCAACACATGCTACGAGATTCAACTTCTGAAAAGGAAAACTGCCATTACAAACTTGGCAGGGACACTAACGCACCAGCAAAGTGTCTATTTGCTGCAGTTTCAGTCAGAAACATAGTACAAAGTGTGAAGTAGTAGTTTGGTTTCCCCAAGGTTACTGATGTTACTGCAGTTTTACAGGATGAGCACTAGGGGGCAGCAGAATCACTAGATTATTAAACTGGCCCAAGGTTTAGAATGGTCTCAACCTGGTACTCTGTCCTGACTTGGCTAAATTGTCTACAACACAAAGAAAAACACAGTGCACTGCAACATAACACAGATTTGGAAGTACAAAGAAGGAGAAATAAAAGAATTATTGTTCTGTGTACGTATAAAGAGGAATGTGACATATGCGGTAATTTGAACCATATGGATGGGTGGTTTGAGAAAGAGGCAGTGTCTGAGGGATCGTGGTTTTACTCCACAGTGACATGCCACATGCCTTTTCCCCAATGATGTCATACTACTGCACATCAGTGAGGTCACCAAAACCAGAAGAGTCCCTTTGAGTAAAGATAGAGCACCCAGCACTATTTCATAATTAACCGAACTGTCAGTGTAAAAAACATAAACAATGGAAGGAAATAACTCATAGAAATATGTAGCTGGGATGTTATTCACATCAAAGGGCAGTGCTAGCAAGTGCCTACAGTACTCTGCAAAAGCCAGAGACTACCCTTTAATTTAATTCATTTCCAGCCAAAACAGCCATTAAGAACAAGATATTAATTTTTTCTACCTCATGAGAAAAGAGGAAAACATGTATTTGACAGAAAATTACACAGAGCAACCCAAATATAATATCAAGCATTTAGTGTGTTCACTCTTTTCTTTTTTACCAGCTTCCATTTTCTAAAGAAAGCTGCAGGGAAATGTGTCCACACCTCCACCCTCTTAAGCCTGTGCAGCTCTCAGTGAGAACATAACTGAGATTCCTCTGTAGCTTGAAAGCACCATGTGTACACTAAGGAGTCTTTTTTGGAGTTTGCATCTTTGCTTCTCACAATCCAGGAATTCCCAAACACAACCAGGGAAATTAAAGAAGGACCCCAACATAGGAGACAACAGACATATGCAGCCGTGTCCCACAACTATCCAACGCGCATGTCAGAGGAGTGTGTTTGTGGATGTGGCCGCAGACTGGAGGCGAAATAACAAGGGTGAACAGAAACCTCTGAAGTGCCTATATATAAACATGTACGTATTCAAATTCATGGTCTGTTTGGGGAATGAGCGTACATACCACTGTTTAATGAATCAGTGCCAGTAGGAGTGATGGAGGCGTATCTGCGTTTCAACACTGTTGCTAATTACAAGACGTAAAAAAAGGGTGGGGCAATTATGCACTGGTAAATGTATGTTAATGCAAAACATCAACCACCCTCAGAAGAGTTATTAAGGCAGTTTTGCTGTAGTACTTAAATGTAATTACCTTGATGTTGTTCCATACTTACAAAATGAATTACATTTACAATCAATTTAATATCTGAAATAACAGCTTCAGCTTTGCAAATCTGTTTCCATGTCAACAAATGACAAAATGAGGCAAAAATAAAAAGGTTGTTTTTTTCTCTCCTCAGTAAAAGACTATGTATAGCAAATATACCACCTACTTATGGACACATGTGGAATTGATTAAAAGTTCACAATCTGAAATTCCACAGGATTTTCTTATATGTCCTAAAGGGCTATGAGCAAGATATGGTTTATATAAAACTACATCATGCTACTGATTTCATTAGTGATATCTGACTACTAAGGTTTGAAATTCTGAGTTCCATACTGGCCTCAGACACACATGGACAACCAGTAAGCATTGCTCTGAATGAGTGTTCCAATCCAGTGTAACATGGACGCCCAAAAGAAAGTGAATGCCTAAGGTGTTGAGCATATGGAGATGTCAAATGTTGCCTGCCTGCGCAGCGGAGAGAATGGATTTGGGTTGTGGATGTTAGCACAGAGGCCCCTAAGTCTAATAAAAGCACTGTAGCTCTTTCTACAAAACAGCGGAGGAATCTCTGTAGAAATCCTCATCGGTCCTGTCATCATCCAGATCCTACCTCTAAAAAGCATTCAGCATCTCCTAACACGTCTCTAAAACCAATTCCAAACCCATGCAGTGTTTGTCACGCCATAAGCTGAACAGCAAGGCTTATACAACTGGAATCTGTTAAATATCCTGCGAAATGTGTTTCTGATAGGGAATCAGGTATGCTGAGGGTTCTGTAGTGGGAGACTTGATTTAATAAACCAATATTTACATTGTGGTGTATGAAATGAATTAAAAGTAGACTGCACACTCAAACACGTTTGGTTAAAGCACATTTTAGAGGGTTGCCGGTGGGTTTCATGGAAAAACTCATTTAGCACACTTATGAAAAGGACATCCAAATGGCCTGAGCAATATACAGCTTCAAAGTCGTTGCCCCCCCCCAAAAAAAACACTGTCATGAAAAATATTACCTTTAATCCTTTAATTGATGAAAATTAGACCAAGAAAATAGAAACCCTTATTAAGATACGTTTACTATTAAAATCATTTGTCACAATTATTGGCACTCTTATAAATACAGGATGCTGCAATTTAAATCTCACTTTCCAATGGCTAAGAACCCTTAAATGGTCATAAATGACTTCCTGTTTCACTGGCTTATAAATATGAGGTGATACAGAGGCCAAATTCTCCTAGCCATTCATCAACATGGGAAAAATTAGAGAACACAAGTGTAATAAGACAAAGGTGACCTTCATAAATCACTTGACTACAAACAAAAAATGGCCACGCAATTACAAATGTCCATATCCACTGTTAATGAACAACTTTAAAACAACCAGAGCTGTAGTGTATTTGCCTCAGAGAGAACAAAAGTGTATTTAGCGCCCACACAATTTAAGAAAAATGGTCATAGAGGTAAACGCTTCTCCAATAACCACAGCTGGAGATGTGCAAAAGGTGGTAGCTTGGGTGCAAACAGTGGTTTCCACTTAGATGCCACCTCAATGCCAACAACCTGTTCAAAAAGTAAAAAAAAAACTTTTTTCATGTAAGCCACTTACAAAAGAGCCTGGGATTTGCAAAATGTTACTGGAACTTTGACTGGAACCAGGTTCTCTGGTCAGATAAAAATAAGGCTTTTTGGCTCCCACTGTTACGTATAGTGGCGGGTCTGTGATGTTTTAGGCCCTCTGTCGTCTAAAGGCCCTGGGAACCTTGTTAGGATACGTGGCATCAAGGACTTGGCATCCGTGAAGTATCTGGAGATTTTAAATGTAAATTTGGCTGCATCTGCCAAAACGCAAAACACTTGGTCATGGTTGGATCTTCCAGCAGTGCAATGATCTGAAACATATGTTTAAATCCACACAAAAACGGTTCAAAGACCATCGAATCAGGCATCTGACATAACCATCCCAGGCCCTGACCGAAACCCTAATGAAAACCTGTGTGGTGAGCTGAAAAGGAGAGCCCAGAAGAGAGTACCTAGGACTCTGGATTTCTGGATTGAGGAGTGGTCTCAGGCACTATGAGAAGACTCCTGATGTCAGTTGCAAAAAGTATTACATGACTAAATGCTTAAATTTGCTTTCATATCTTTACATGGTGAGACTGAACCCCTACATCTACAATGTGGCCAATCTCACTGAATGTAAGCAGTTTCTGGTACAATCACAAACACACAAGCAAACAGAGCATTTCTGAAAAACACCCACTGCATATGAGTGGCACTGAATTTATGTGTGCAGTGAATTGACTGAATGCATTTTTGATTGACAGTTGCATACAGTCAAACTGGCTGTGATATTTCTTTCATTCAGTACATTTTAACGGACTCAAACTGCAAATGACCCCATAAAATACAAACCCTTCTATAAAACATGACTGACAAACTGACAAACAAGCTTTCCTCAGGCTTCCATCGTAGTCTCTGCCTTATGTCAGCAGGCAGGCCCACATTTAGTGGCTTTTCCACTCATCCAACTACAAACTTGCCCATGCACTCATATATAATTACTCCATGTACCTCCCGTCTGCAACATTTTCCCAATAAACCAAAATAAAAATAATAACACTCATATTTAATTTCCACAAGACAAGTCTCAGTGTGCAAAGACAGGCAGAAGGTCCACAAACATACAGCAGAAACACAATGTGCTGAGGCTGTTTTAAGTCTGTTCAGCTCACACTGAAGACATAACTGGGATTCCTCTGAAGTTTGAAAGTACCATATGTACGGTTTGGAGGAGCTGTAAGAGAAGAGCCCATGTTAGACTTGGCTCTGCGATGTGACGGAGCTCGGGAGAAGTGTGTTTAACTGTGGGCTCATTTGTCTCTGGTTTTTGAGGTTTGTGGTGTGTGACCGTGGCCAGAGAGGAAGGGACACATGGCCACTGAGGGACTCTCATTAGAGGCAATGAAGAAAGAGAGGAAAGAGTTCTAATGTTACATGGACACAATAGAAGCCTCTATTAGGAGAGCACAGGACACAACCCCATAACCTTCAGCTATCCCAGAGGAGGGAGGCAAAGACAGGGAAACCCATTTCAGGTATATAAAAAGGCAAAAGGCCACAAGTATGGAAGCACCTACGACTGTGTTAAAAGAAACAGGAAAGCTATTTTGGTTCAGATAACAGACAGCAATGTCTTAATATATGAATGAAAAGGTCAGCATACATTTCACTTTAGCTGGGCCTGGTTACAGGTTGAGGGGGGCTATTGGAAATCTGCCCAAACCCTTACCATAATCACAGCCAAGCATTTCTGAGTACTGAGTACTAGAATGTTTACCTCTTATTTAACTAGCTTACACTCATTTCTACAATAGTATGTCAAAGTCGCAGGTAAAGTACGGTTTCTATTTAACAGCTTCTAATTTGAGTGATCTGTTGTATCTTAAACGGTGCAGAGAAGCTAGAACGCACTTTGAATAAGAAGACAATTAAAGGCCTCAAATTGCTGATTAGACACTGTAAATAAATACAGTGCTTTCATTTTTAAAGACATTTTTCTGTGCCTTTCTAAAAAAAATGTACCTTGAGACATGAGGATTCAAGAACACAGCACATTTCCCCATGATAACTTTAGATTTGAATTCTGTTTTGATTAATTGACAGATTCACAATACCAGAGGGCCCGGCTGTGAAAGGGCCTTGGCCGCCCACAATGCCCTGAATAACTATGCACCTGGTTTGACTTCCTGTCTGCAGCAGGGGTCACTAATCTTATCCACAAAGGGCTAGTGTGGCTGAAGGCTTTCATTGCAATAAAGCAGAAGCCCTGAAAAACTGATAATCATTGCACTGATAATCTGTTGGTCACAGTCCTCAAACAGCTGACTGGGATACGAAGTGTTCTCTTGTATGGGTAGAATGCAAAACCTGCGGCCAAACCGGCATTCTGTGGATAAGGCTGGTGACCACTAGCCTGTGGAGATAACTGACAGCTGACTCTTGATTTAGGCGTATTAATATAAGACTAACACAAGACTAATATTCTTTTCAAGTCACTTTCCCGCTCCAAAGAGGAACTCTTTCAACTGATGTACGCATTGATGTGGTTTACATGGGAAGTCATCCAGCCATGGAGGCTGTGAAGTGGCTGTCTGATTTAGTTTATTAGCTGTAGTTTTCCTAAAAGTGGTTTTAAACTACATGTCACTAAACTTGAGTTGTGTGGGTCACTGACTTTATAAGGAAATCTGAATGTGATAAGTGACCTTACACATAACTGGACACGGACAGACAGAAAACCCTTTTTCGACAACTACAGGAAGAGTTTAACTGTGGAATCTCCCAAAACTCTTTCCTCACCCTGCCGGAGCACAAAGGGATTAGCTTGCAGGCAGCACAGCACGCCTCAGTCTCATCACTCCTCACTTCATCACACATCACATCACATCACATCCCCTCTGCTGTTTTTCCATCTGCCTGATCCTCATGCGTTCAACTCTCAGAAGTCAGTTATCAGCCACAAAAAAAGCATAGATATTCATTCTGTCGGTAGTATGTCCTGACAGAACAGAACAAGCCACACCACATTTGCAGTCAAAAGAAGAAGAGGGGGAATTTAATTAGGGTTAGCATTTGACCAAAAAAACATTTTTGCACAAATAGAAGGACCCAGAGTTTGACATGATTCATGAGTCACGCTCAGACACGCATGTGCCTTCTCACTGTACCTGACTGACCCAACAGACATGATTGTGGACATTCAATGCCTCCATGAGTCCTCGTCCACCACTACACGGCTGCATGCACGCAGGCCGCTACAAAAACTGACCCTAACAGCACGTCAACGTCGCCAAAGCCTGAACTGTTGTCATCCCAGACTGTCATGGAGTGACTCAAAAATCTGTGTGGAAGCACCGTGGTCAGTGCCAAGATGAGCGATTTGGTATGTCCAGAAGGCCTGGTGTCACTCCGCCTCCACCTCACTGTGTGAGAATATTCCAGCTGCACAGGACACCATTAGGAACCTCTTCACCTCCATGCCTGTTGCATTAGCAAACATGGCAGCCTGATGCCATACAGAAACCCTACTTCTGTAGGTGTAGCTCCATAAATATTGCCCATATCAGTCTAAATTTATCATCATTCGCCGTTTCTGGTGATCTTTACCTTCCTTCAGGATAGCATTGAAATCCGACACTTCCTTCTGGGTGCAACTATTCTTCTAAAGATGAATGTGTTTTTGCAACATGTTTGTTATCTCCTGACATCAAAACAAAATGAAAAAAGTCTGAAGTGCTAACTGGGTGCTGAATCTTCATGATGTAAATCATAATCATAAGTAGAAGAGTACAGTCTTAGTGTGCAGGAAGAAAATGAAAACATTCATGTTAGCATTGTGGCCATTTTTGACCTTGTTGATAGAGAACGTGAAAGTAACTGTATTAGCTTACCATATAACTAACGTTCTAATTACATAAGTCGATTTGAACAGTTTAGCAACCCAACTACAATAAATGTTAAGACTCCTTAGACGTAAGCTTGACTTTTTGGTCCCAACGTTTGCTTACATGCTGCTCAACAGAGTGATTTACTAAACAAAGGGAGTGTCAGGGTCAAGCTGTTCAGAGTTAGCACTGAGAGGAGGGGGGCCGTACATCAGCCAACAACAGGCTGGTTTATTTTTCTATCCGTTGACCCGCAGTGTGTACGACTCCTCCAACAACAAACAGAGCTGCCAGACTGAGGTGTGAGAACAAGGCCTGGAAGTGCTTGTGTTATGTCTGTGTGTATGAGTGTGGATCCATATTTTAAAGAAACCAAGAACACATTCCAGCGCTTGCATGAGCGGAGCTGTGGGTTTGTGAGTTAATTGAATCCTGACACTGACGTTATTCGCGTTACGTGATATTCTGTTCTTGGTAAATCTTTGTCAATTTTTTGAAGAAAAAAAACTTGCTATAAAACAGATGGTGTGATTCTAAAATCTGATTGGCTGAGCTATGTTTGAAGCCATTGCAAAGTACATACAAACATGACTGCGTGCATGAGTTCAACTCTGTATCAATGCGGCAGGTTATTAAAACCCATTGTGCAGTTCTTGGTCCATAGTCCAATGTTAACCATCTACATTGCTTGGTAGGGGTGTAGTGATACGCTCAGCCCACACTTCAGCTCAAACCGTGATACTAGGTTTTACCAACATTTGGTAAAATATTCTGGACTTTGAATGAAGGACAATTATGTTTATAATCTTATTTGTTGTTCAGCTTTCTAGGAGGAGGGCCTGAGTATGGTGTTCACCGGTGCTGATCATTTACATCTATAAATGTTAACCAGTGCAGTCGCATAAAATGGCATAATTAAAAGAATGCCCACTTTCCAAGACGCACACTGTCACACCCCTATAGTCTTGTGAAAGAAATTGTTTGTGGTGTTTATTATAAATGACTGACTGACTGAACAATAGTGTGTCTTGTGTTTTTGAATCTTGCTGCCTTTCCTAGAGAGCTCTGTCCATATCCATATTTAACACAGAGCCTTTACTCTAACAATAATCAAGCTAATGACCATGAAGCACCTCTTGGACTGACCTGAAAACCGGTGCAGACAAAAAGGTGGTCCATAGTTTGCTGTCACTGGCTTCATGCCATGCCCAACAACAGCTGTGGTAAAACCACTGTACTGCACAGTCTGCTGTGGCGTAAGTCTATTCTTATCTGGAGCCTAAACTGCATACGCTAATCCTTACTAACCCCAAGCACTACTGGCAAAGCTCAACCTGCTACATGATTCAGGTAATTACAAGGCAATGTATATTACAAATCCTCTATAGAGGAGAACTTTCCGTCATGTTCGAATGTGTTTCCTGTCAGCGTGTGATGTTCTGTCCTTGTGATTTGCAAAGCCGAAGCCTCTGGATTAGAAATTAGAATCCAAACTCAGCTACTGCAGGACAAGAACCTGCCTGTTAGATGCAGCTAGCATTTCCTGAATAAGTCAGGGGAACCTGAGTAATTATGCCTTTTTTCAGGCTAACGTCATGTTGAAGGAAAACACCGCGACACCCTCTAAGCTACGGAACATTCCAATAAATCAGCTTTCCTCTCTTGCTATCAAAGTGTCTCTGTCTCCCTTAAGGGCAGATCTACTTTGTTCTCTGCATTAACAGAGCAAATCATTATCTCTTACCATTCAGAGAAAAGGACCTAAACCATGCCCAGTGCTATAAATAAAAAGCTCCAACTGTAAAAGCTGAGCCCTAAACAGAAAACAAGCTGTCTGTTTAATGGAGATCAAGGGAATCGAGTTCATGCTCTTTCAGTAAAAGTCAATTTATAGGCCCAGTTTCCCAGTGACAGCAATGGGAATAAGATATACCATTCCCACTGTGAAGAAAGTGGCAGAAAGGGAACGTTTCAGAGCTTTCATTCATATTTACAGCTGTGTCTCCAAACATATGCCCTCCGCAGCTTAGACGGAAAAATATCAGTGGGGTTTGGCAGCCAGACTTTGTTCATGGAAAAACCCGAGAAGGAGACGATAGATGGAGAGGGGCATTGGGAGAGGAGGAGGAGTGAAGAAATAGCTGAGACTTGCTCAGTGGGAGCGACTGGGGTTACTATGAGGCCTCCACATGCAAGAGAGTCTGGATTACAGTCAGCGTTTACATGGACATAACTTCCAGTGTTGGATTAAACAGACACTACAGCAAAAACTCTGATTTTCCCCTCAACAAATGTAATCGATCAGAAAAGGCATGGCTATTAGTCTGAGCTTAGTAACACAGTGCTACACTGTGGGTCTGAAAGGATGTGTCGCTATCAAGAAGCTGTTACTGAGAAAAGGGTACAGACAAAATAGAAGGGAAATTGCACTTATAACACTGAAAGTAGACATCTGAGGTGTGGAGTAAGGCTGTTTGGACTGCTTCTAATGCTAATTATGTATCTCTAATTGGAATCTACTTTTTTCATAGGAAGCAGAAAAAGCAAATAACTTCTAAGACTCTGTAGGTATAAAAACAGACCCCGGATGCACTGTGGGCTGTGGAGCTCGGAGACCCCTGGAAGAACGCCGGACATGCATTAAGAGACACTTAAATCATGTAAATAGTTGGAACTGACAGCTTAAAGTTGTATATATGTGCTTGGGGGCAATGTGGTGCTGGGGTGCAGGGCAGTTCAGTGGGGTAGTGGTGCAGTGTGGTGCCTATCATCACAATGGAATGTGTGGCTGATGGTGACCTGCCCATTCAGCAGTGCTAGGTGTCTCCACAGCTGCCATGTTCAATAAAGACCACTTACTTAAAAGCACAATGTTTCCAGACCCTTCTTACTCTATGCTAAGTCTATGCTATATTTAGTCGTTTATGCTTATAATATATATAAAATATATTTGTCACATATATAAAATGCGTGTTTTTTTTTAAATCCTTTGCGCCTGAACATGTAACAAATAAAGGGTGGTATATGACTTATTGTATCGTAGCCTCATATTAGAACGAAAGAATCATAAAGAAGCCGGAAACCCACCCTGTTAAGGCTCATTATTTAGGTTAAACAGAAAATAGTGCAATTTTGATGGACTAATAATTTAATTCTACTTTTAAAAAAATATTTTCCTTTGGCTAAAAAAATAATAATAAAGGTAATGATGAGAACTGGACTTATATACTCAATACATTTACACTGAAGTGAATCCAGGTCATGCTAAACATTGGGACAATAAATACTGAACTAAACACGACGTGGAAAGCTCAGTGGCTGGACAATAGGGGCATAATGAGGGAAAAATGCACAAGTGTAGTGCCATCTTTTCTCACAGGATGTCCAAACAGGGAAAACAGTGGGGTCATTCATTAGTGAGAAGTCCAACCAGACAAGGTGACCACTATTTAGACCTCTCGCTACCTCTTTCCCATAGCTCTAATACACACCCAAACAAGGCCAGATCCCTCAAGGCCTCTGTTGTTAAAACCTAACCAGTGGTATTAAAATACATGACCAGTACTGAAGGCAGTGTACCAAAAATAAAGAACTGGGAGGAATGGACCTATATATGAAACAACAATAACATTTCTGTGATGACACAACAGGTTTTGTATAATCATTCTGGCTGAAACATATTTATACTAACCTGCCATTTCATTAGGTACACATTCGAGCATGTACACTTCTTGTGCATTGTATCAGCTCCACTCACTGTGTAGAAACACTCTGCAGTTCTACAGTTATGGACTGTAGTGCCATAATCTGCATTCTTTGTTGGACCTTTTTACTCTATTCTTCAGTAGTCAGAACCCCAAAGAGCAGGTAGTAATTGGGTTTCGGATTATTCTCAACATAGCAGTGACACAGTGGTGATATGTTAGTATGTGTTGCACTCGTCCATGCGGATCAGCTACTTGTTGGATAGTTTAGGTTGGTGGACTATTCTAGCACAACACACACTAACACACCACCAGGTCAGTGCCACTGAAGTGCTGAGAATGATCCACCGCCAAATACTTCCTACTCTGTGGTGGTCCTGTGGGGGTCCTGACCACTGAAAAACAGATCCAAAGTGGACATGGTAAGCAGAGCTGATAAAATAAACTAAAGTTCACATACCACACATAATATTTTACAGAAGTTAACAAATTTCCATGTAAGCTTACAACACATTAAATAGAAAGTTTTTCAGATGTTGCTATCTGTCTTTGTCAAACTAAAGGAACAGAGGACAAAAGCTCTTATCCCACCCTTTTACTTCCCTTGCTGTGATGTCAGCACGCAACTAGTACTCAAACCTAAATATCCCCCAAGTATTAGCAAATGGCTGTTTTATCTTCCATTCTGAAAATACACAGAACGTCACACAAGAAGGTGTCTCCGAACCTCTTCCATCATCCACGGGCTGGAATTACAAACGACAGCATCAACCAGACTAATGTCCATTATCTGATTAAATCAGAATATCAAGGGTCTGCTCAAACAAACAAGACCATCTACCAACGGATCTGCTGATGTAATGGGATTGTAGGAGTTGGGGGTGAAGGGCTGGGGTGGCAGCGTCAGATGGACGAGTGAGGGTCCGTGGTGACCCGCCCCGGTCACCCCATGGCTTGGAAAAAAGTTAGACGAGGGGCCGGTCTCAGCGAGGCAGCTCGAGTTTCACACAGCATCTCCACCACAGACCGTTCCAGGGCAAAGGGGACATCCCCAGTGACTCATATTAAGGCTCCAATCTTCAGTCAATCAACACTTAGTTAAAGGGATCCATAACAAGACAGAGACTGAGCTTTTGTCTGTGGCTATATGAGCACACGCATGCCTGAATGTGAAGAATGTGTAAATATCTGTATTTTAAACCTGTATCTCTGAAATTTTAACTTCTCAGAAGATGGTAAAAGTATGTTTAAGGCCTAAATGGAGGTTAACGGAACACAATACTATTAAAAGCCATTTTGGACCATTTCTATATTATTTCATTCATCATAAAAGTTACATTGTAAAAAAATAACACGTTGTAAAAAGCGGCTGCCATTTTTGAAATATTGTAAATAAGTAAATAAATAAACAATATTTCAAAAATGGATGGTTTGTTCCTGACACTGACAATTCATTAATCTAATTAAATGCAAAGGAATAATAAAACTGAGGAAACACTACTAAACACTACAATTAATAAGTACTGTGGCTATCAAGCTTCCTAGGCTGGAGCAACATGAGCAACACTACAGCACAGGCATGCTTGGGCTAATTTCACCTCTTGACTTTATGGGCTACTAGGCTTCCCAGGCTAGCCTTATGTGTGACTAAAGTGCTACACTGTAGTGGCGTAGCCCATGGCAGAGACGGACCTTGCCCCACAGCTAAGGACTATATCCAGGCTGCGGTCCATACCCACATCATGCAGGGGAACTGTGCATGAAGTAAATTATTATTATTATTATTATTATTATTATTATTATTATTATAGTACAGGTGTTTTTGAAAGGTGAAAGGTCAGCTCTGAATAAATAGCGACTAATTCTAAAGCTATTTTCACCTATTAGACAGAATGAATTGGTATTATTATACAAAGCGGAAACTTAAAGGAAAACAACCCAAAGGACCCGGGACCCCCAGTAAATATGCCAGTTTTTTATGAGTCTCATAAATCAATGTACCGACTCAACACGCCTTTCAAACAAACGTTAGCTTATTTTAATGACTATCTAATTAAAATCATGTCAGGAGATTCTAATGCCTATCAGACGTCCCATCAGACATTAACAGATGCAGGACTAGACTGAAATGCAGAGCTGAAAAGACAGTTTTGTGTTGTTTAAAGGCGGTGATGACCTGAAGTGGACTGGAGGCTCTGCTACATCCCTGCTAAAACTATGACCTCCTGAGTCCCTAACTCTGACTTGAGTAGCTTTCAGAAGCATAATGGAAGTCGTTACTTAAAAGCAGGGCAGAGGGCCCCATTAGGATGTGCTCTTTCAGACTGCACCGAGGTTTCTGGGATGTTTCCAGTGCCTGTGCTGTCCACATCCAGCCCTGAAGAAGCAAGGTGGTCTGGTCTTCGTTAAGAATCCTGTTCACTATAGTATTCAGCTGAAGAAAAGAAGAGAGGGTGACGAGGGAAGAAAAAAAAACAACAAAAAAAAAAAAACAGCCGCCAGTTCTTTTTTCCCCCCTCTGTACTGAGAGAAAAGGCTCCTTCCCAAGCCAGTCTGAGGAAAGTTAAACAGTCTTGACAAGGCTGTGACGGTAATATTAATCTTTTCAAGCGAACAGAAACCGGGATGCTATAAACAATGTGGTAGAGACGAGGGGCCACGTGCTTTTCAAGAGCCTGGTACTAAAGAAGTCCCCACCGTCATGCTTCACTAGAAACCAGCAGCACGGCTACACTGTGTACATTAAGCTGTCTCTTTAGAGTAAAATCTCAGCCTAGAAATCATGTCTGTTTACACTGAACGCATGATATTTTGATAAGGCAAACTTATGGTTTTCCTTCCCGGCTCTTCCCTTATTTTATTAATTCGCTCCACTTTCACATGAATGGAGCTTATTCTTGGAGAGGCTCATGATGGCAGACTGAGATATGGCTGAGATATCTAACACAGCTTTGACAATCAAGGGCCTGTGACGCAAAAGCTCTGTGAGAACAGCAGCGGCACCACCAAAATGAGAAAGAGAGAACATAGCAGACTTGCTAGAACCTCTCTGGAGGTGCACAATTTCCCCATCACTTTGAATGTAGTCTATCAACCAATGTTTGGTGGAAACACAAAGGCTGTCAAAAGCTTTCTTTGGAGAGATGCCACTACAGAACCTTATGGTTCTTGAAAGGAATGTTTCAGCATCAGATCTCTGTCCGCCACATTTAAATTTAATTCCTTTTCCAAGTGCTCATCCACTGTTTCCTCTGAAACCAAAGGTCTTAGTAGGGAGCTGGTCCCCCATTCGCATTTTTACCCCACTTCCTTAGACTTACCATGTACCGAGACCATCCTAGCTTCTGTAGTCAACCTGTTACTCCCTGTTTTACTCTCCAATATGTACGAGCCAGTAGGCTTTTGTTAGCTTAGCAGAAAAGTAGCCGCTAGTTGTTTTCTGCAATGAGTTTGAACGACACTAACATTCCTACAATGAAGAGACAGGTTACTATATAAGGCGGATCATAATGTCGAGTGACATTTGGGCCGGAACAACGGTGGCCATTGTTCAGCTTCTGGAGACTCAGTCCCTTCCCTCATCTATGGTGTTCAATTACCTTCGCACCAGGTGGTCCCCATAAAGCAGGCAATGTAAAGGGCTAAAGGCAGCATGAGAGGAAAAAAGTCCATATTGCATTTATTAAAAGACTATGAATAAAGTTCTTTAACATGTGTTGTCATAAGGCTCGGCAGAGAGCAGCTGAGAAGTGAGGGTTCACCAAGAGGCCGAGTGCACAGACCGCCTTCAAGCTGTAGTCTAGAACCAACTTCCCCTTTCGATTCTTCACCTTCCAGGACAACCATAAAAAACCAAAGCTGATCCTAGATCAGAGGCTCAGAACTTCTTCATCATTTAAGAGAAGCCCGGTGGCTTAACCTTGGGGACCATTATAAGGTACATCTGACGTTTTGAGGGCAACAACAAATTTGTATCAAAAGAACAGTTCACCTGGTGATGTCACATAAGCATTTACTTAGGTATGAGTAATGCAGGTCCTGTTAACATACAGCTGTTATAATTGGAGCATATTCTGCAACAGTCAGTTTCATTTACATTTACATTTCAGGCATTTAGCTGACGCTCTTATCCAGAGCGACTTACAAGGTTACTCTTATTACAGGTAGGCCAGTGTAGTGTTAGGAGTCTTGCCCAAGGACTCTTATTGGTGTAGCTCAGCATTTGCTACCTAGACTGGGATTTGAACCCGTCTCAGACATGGGGTGGTAGTTCCTTGGGGGGTGAAGGTGTTAACCGCTGAGCCACACCAACCAGTTTCATGTTCATCAAAGTGTTTTTGGTAAGAGGAGCAAGTTTGGTCTAAAAATGATTTGATCATTTCCAATAGCACATATTGGCTACACCACCAGACACCACCACCTGAGCTCTGATACCATAACAAGGGTAAATGTATGGTTTGCAATATTCCAAAAGTATTGTTGTCTGTTGTCACAGGAAGTAAACAGGTTTCTGTTTAATACATGAACACTATATAACCCCTTTAAAATCCCAGACTAATTGCTCCTATTTAGTCTACTTCTCTTTTTTTATATTTTAGTGCAAAAAACCTTTGTATATATTTCATTTATAGCCTAAATGAGGAGAAAAACAAGTTCCACTCTTCATCAGATCTGAAAAAATACACTGATGTTTCTGTCCATCCTTCCACTGTGAGAATACACCTCAGCACTCTGGGTTTTAAAAGGATGTGCAGCAGTCAAGAAGCTGTTACTGAGAATAAAATAGATTATAGATTAAAAATGCTGGTGTTCTCAGAACAATGGACTGACCAACCCCGGACCTGGGATCTCAAACTCACTGAATGTATTTGGGATTACCGTGAAAGCAGAGGATACTGCCAGCTTCTAACGGCTCATTTATACTCAGCGTTAAATAGCGGCACAGGGGGCAGTGAGGGTTACATTGTTCAAAACTGACATATTTATTTTTATACACAGAGGGAGTATAAACGAGCCTTAAGACTAGACTTGGGATGTGCAGACAAAACATCCCAGCAGATTACGTTGTATGAAACTGAATGGTGTTCATCCATCATAGTGAATAGTGCAGTCCAGTCCAGCAGTAAATATGTGAATATAAAAGGCAAACTGTACAGCCCTCTACTATTCCTACAGTGAGCACGGCCTCCTCACTCTCTCCCCCAGGTGAAGCCTCATCCTGTCCAGCCCGCTGTGTACACACCGGTAAAGCTGGCCACAGGCAGAAAGCTGTCCAGGGAACAGAATCATTAGTGTCCCTGCCACAAATCCCAGCAGGGAGATTCCCTCCTCTCTCCTCATACCAGCTGCCCCTTGCTCTGCTGAGACTGACGTTCTGACACGTCCCTGAAAAGAACACTTGAAGGGGGAGGAGGAAAAGAGGACAGGGAGCCGACTGAGCCTTTTCCCTCCTGGTGAGAGCAGGCAGGACAGTGCTCTTTGATGATGACACTAATGATAACCAACAGGCCAAAGTGAGCCTCAAAGGAAGCCCTGTGTGTACCTTAATGAACAGAGCATAATGACAGCAGTTAGCTTGAGTGCACTGCCCTCTCATCTGATTGAAGTTTAGGGGTACAGAAGCGGGTTTTGTTGGCTTTAATCAATATTAATGGGAGCTGGAAGGTGGCCAGGCATGTCCCAATGTCATGAGTTCACTGTTGAAATGCCTCAGATGTTCATATCATTCATCTCAGGCGACAAGATAGTTTTGCAACTGTATATATATATATATATATATATACACACATACATACATACATACATACATATATACGTACATACATATATACGTACATACATACGTACATACGTACATATATATATATATATGAGATATATGAATATATAGATATATGAATCTGTATTGTATTAACCTCTTGGTAACCTCTTTAAAATTATTCACATTGGATTGCTTTTATCAGCATTAAATATGGTAGTAAATTACAATAATTATAGTCGGAATGAATCCATAATGCACCTTAATAACATTTCTGCCAACTTATTGTTACCACTGCCAAAGAGTCATGGCAGGCATTATTGAATTTGGCAAGGAGATGAGGAACGGTGGGAAAAACAGGAATGAGTGAAGTGTGCTTGGATTTACAGTGTGTCTAATCTCCACAGCACGCCAGCCACCGTCTTCCCTCTCACTTCCTCCCTCCCTTATTCCCTCCCTCACTCACTCACTCACTCTCTCACACTCACTTTTCTACAACAAGGCTTTTTACCCTGACAACTCTGTCTCTGAAATAATGGCTGGCATGTCTAGAGCCGGTCTTATTAAACAGTACCACCATCGCTATGCTAGAAAATGAGCTGATTTAGCATGTCTGCTAACCGGATGAGGGCTAGGGACATTTGTTTAAAATGTAGAACTCTTTTAAGTGTGTCCACAGTAATAGTAGATTATGCTGGCAATCTGACCCTCAAGTGAAATGCAAGTGACACTATGTAGGCTTAACACAGGTGCCAGTTAAGGATAAGTAAGACGTCCACTAAAGCCAATCATTCCAGAAACTCTGGACGATTTAATTTACTTGTGTGAGACTTAACTTTTACAATTCCCACAAAATGTCTTGGCTTATGGGTGAACATACGTCTTGATTGCAGACAGCAATGCTGAGTGTTCCTGCAGAGTTTTCAGGACCCTACAGTGAAAAACAATACTGGTATGTATTTTATGCATGATTCGAAACTTGTGTGGAGGCAAGTCCTTTGGACTTTGGATTCTCCAATGCCTGGAATTGGAGATTCTTTTTGGAAGCAATTCCCAGCCCACGTCCACACGCTAAACCTATCATCAGACATAAGCTAGCTGAAAGAAGAGTAGATGTTATTTTGGCCAAATCCTAAAAAAAAGCAACTTCTGTATAAAAACAGCATTTGTGTTGCATTGTGTTGTAGTCAACACCTATATATATGTCTTTCTCAATAATCTGAATAATGATAAACCCAAAAGCATGTTTGTTATGCTGGTCTATGCTGCTAGGAATGTCTCGGGGGATTTGTGGTGTAAAACTGTCTGAATTTGTTCCTTCTAAAACGTTGCCTTTACGATGATTGACATATTAAGGCCTTTGTTAGTTCATCATCCTGTCTCTTTTTTTCCCCACCACAAGTTGGAGTAACTACTAGCATTGCTGCTAACTAAATACAAATCCTGCACCTTATATCTCATGCTTCATGCAAAAACAAGCACTGTTCAAAACATAAAGGTAAGGCATACATGTCCTGGAGAGATGCATGTGAAGTCTACTGAAACGTGATGCGTAATAAAACCTGTGAGACCGACCAACCAAACATGGAAAGGAAAAACTGGCGATGACGCTAGAATTAAAACACGTACTTCAGTGGCATAATACAAAACCACAGAAGAGGTTTAACACACATTCCTTTGCTGTTCCACATCATGACCGTGCTTAAGGTAAAAATGAACAGCTTTGCGCGCTGCCCGATGGCTGCTGATGGGGCTATTAAATCATTAGTGTCCCAGGGACTGTTTTCTTTCTTTCTCCCTTCTGCACCACTGTAGTTAATGGTCAGTAATGAGGAAGCTTGGATGTGTTACAAGGCAGAGTGCTAGAAAAAGGACTCACGGTGAAGGTCTTCCAGGCTGGGGTGTTGGCAGGCGATCTGGAGAAGAAAGAAGAGGATCAGGAACAAATCACTCACAGAGCCTCTGAACACATGCTGCCAATGTGGACCACTGGCACAGCCGAGCGGGAGAATAACTACACTGACCTCATTTCACAGAGCTCCAAAATATGACTCTGGAGCTCACTGTAAACTTTTCATGAGGTTTCAGTGCTGACAGTTTATGACAATGTTCTGGCCAGACTGCAGGAATGGCGTTATGTTTACTGACAGTAAAGTGGTACGAATGATGCATTATAAATGAAGCATTACATCATGCATGTAATGAAGAAGGTCAAATCAACACCAGGAGAAGACATTTACAAATCAACTGTGAAGGATTTAAGCATGGAGCTCCACTTTTGAGCCGTGCCAAAAAAAGAAAAAAAGTGTTTTGGATTTACTTTACTCAGAGGTGTACATCTGTTCAATGTGAGTAAAATACATTACATCAGCACACTTACTGTATTTCAGTTTACTCACTCAGTAATAACATTAACATAATATTATTTACTTTATTCATGTGGTACAGCTGTACAATTGCATAACAATTGCATTTTTAAGGTGGCAATTCCAGAAGTGTGTCAATAGTATCATGATCAACCAGTTTAAGTAGTTAAGTAATGTAGCCTGGTAGTTTTGGTCAGACTGGTATGGACCACAACGTAGCCGCACCTTCATGCCCCACATACCCTCCTCATCATAATGGTGTCTGCAAGGACTCTGGAACTAGAACTATCTAATCTTGGACATTAAGCGGTTCACTGAACTGTGGTCATTGTCTATTGCTGTCTTAACCCTCATTTTCACATGCTTCTAACTGTAGTAATCCTGTTGTGCTATTGCTTCATCATCCAGTGTCAACCAGTGGAGCCCCTTTGGGTCTTGGTCCCTCTTAAGGTTTCTTCTGACTGCTTTTGGAGAGGTTATCTTACAACTGCCCCCCTTGGCTCGCTCAGAGCTTGCTTTGGGCTTGGACCTGGATTTCTGCTACGTGACAAAGCTCGCTATAAAAAGCGTGCTATATAAATTTAACCGAGTATCGCAGCTGGCCACAGCCACCAGACTTTGGTCGTTGTATTCTGATTGGCTGTCTGCACATACGTGTGCATGCAGAGACTTTAGAAGCAAGCTATAATAGCTGGACTGAAAGTTCACAGTATTGCCTCTTGAATCCCAGTAGTAGTCCCAGGTCCAAGCCTCCAGTGTACCAGCTGTAGTCTCATTAGTGGATTGTACAACAGCGTGGATACAGTAAATGTCCTTTATTCATATCTTGTTCAAAATATCATTAGAATCGTTATAACCCTACTCATACTTTAAGTCCGGTGCTACAGAACACTTACCGAACTTCACAAAGAGTATTCCGGTTGTTGACACAGTGCCGTAGCTGTTGGTGGCCACACACTGGAAGTAGCCGGTGTCGGTGGTGTCCAGGTTGCGAATACGTAGCCGCGAGCCATATAGGGTCTGTTTATAAGAAACACGTCGTGCTTCCGGGGCCACCGGAGCATCATTCTTCAGCCAGCGTATCGTAGGCGGAGGGTTTCCTGAAACTTGGCAGTGCAACTCAGCCGTGTTGCCCAATGACGTGGTGATGTTATTCATGGGAGCATCCAGTCTGAGGAAGTGGTCTGAGGAGAAACGAGAAGGAGAGGGGTGAATGAGAGGGAATCATCTGGAAGAAATGGGATTCAGTTCAGCGGCACGTATAATTTTGGTGAATAATAATTTTAGAGCATCTCTGGAGATGGCGCAAAAGGAATAGCTCATACCATCGCAGACGTCTTTAAAAATGCACTGCAATTATCAGACGCATTCTAATTCCCAAGGAACTATTTTACCTTGCGGGAATATCCTTGGCCATAAATTGACATCAAATGATTTTGATCCCTGCGTGTGTGTGTGTGTGTGTCTGTAAGACATACATTTTCTCCCATGTATAACAAACCACTGCTAACTGCCAGTTAGAAATCCTTTACAAGACATTTGGTGGTTTCTGCTGTGGTAGTAAATCATTACTTCGTCTTACCAGTCGTGGGCTTTGCCAATAAGGACGGCAGAAACTCTTAAGGTCGTAGAAAAGCTTCTGGAAACTTCCAACTCCAAAACCCCATCTTGCCAGGCCCAGACGAGTTTTGATTGATGCCCAGTACAAATATGAAAACCCCAAATACTCCTTCCATAGCAGGGAAAACATTATAGGCTTGGGGTAAACCCAGCAAGTCTGACCCACAATCAGTCTATCAAAGGACAAGAGAGGACCTGATGAAGTAACACAGCCCATGGGTTTCTCACAAGCAGCACTACCACTACCACTTTTTTGCCACTACAATCAGCAAACCTTGTATCTTAGGGAGGGCAGCTTTCATTCTTACATTCACCTCCATAAGATTACTTGTCAGCATTTGGGTCCAATCGCAGCTATAAGGTTTCTATATACAAATATAAAGTGACAATATAAATGTTACTGTATTTTACATCAAAATCAAGTTTTTGTGTATGTGAGAATGAGGAGAGAGTGAAGAAAGACAGGACGGGCGCTGTCCCAAGAAAAAAAAAAAGCTGTTCCATAGTCTAATTCTGAACTCTGTGGGGATTCCTGAGACTTCCCGCAGTCATGTGACCTTTTTGGCATCCATGCTCAGACAGGCTCTTGCTGCTGGGGTTTCCTGTCTTCTGTGTGGTGCTGGCATCACATCTAACTTAAATACATTTTATTCTTCTCTCAGCACGAGATATGAAAGCTACACCCTCGGTGGAATATCATTTTCCCATTTTACATTATTATGTCTATTATTGCGCTCTATGAACTCTACTTCGTGATGTTGCGCAATTGGATCATGATGCTTAATGCCTGCATTGTATTTCCACCAGCGCAGCAGATAGGATAGTTACTGTCTTTCCTAGGGAAGAAGTCTGTACTTTATCCACACGGACTCCGAAAAAGGCATGGGTACCAATAAATCAAAAAATAGATATTGATGCAGAGTCATTTTACGCAAGTCCCTGAGGCGCATGTACGAGCCCTCAGTTACAAATACTAAGTTAAAGTTAAGCACTGCCCATCAGTAAAGACTACAGGCTAGAAACCTGGAAATCTGGACGCTGGTATGCCATTTTCTGTTAACAGCATCACTTAAAATACATAGCACTTCAATTACTTTCATTAGACTGATGGTCTTAAACCTTTTTTTGTACCCAGGACAAAATGTCATGTTTTTTAAGATAGTGTCCTGTGCAAAGTAGGTCTTGTAGAGTCAGACGTGACCCTGTATCAAGAATAATTGAGGACAACCATAGGGTCTTTTGGGCTTATTAGGATGGGAACATGGGTTTTAGAGTCAACATGAGACTCAAGTGGAACTTGCCACTAAGCTGAGTACCCACATCCAACAATTCATCCAAGCAATCCAACAATTAATCATATTATTAACAGAGCTCTACTGCGCATTACCCCATGAACACACTAATATCAACCTCTGTAAATAACTACTGCTTATATAACAATCTTTAACTTCTTCTTTAGCTGACTTTCATTTTCAGACTCATCCTCTCCGAATGAGGCCAGACTCTGGAGCAATGTCAAGAATGTGACTTTGACGAGGAAATTAATAAAAGCATATTGAGTGGGAGTCCTTCAGGGTTAGGGGCCCCGGGGCCCACAGCTGTGTAGGGACATACAGAATATTACTCCCCCTGTGGAGGGGGCCAGATTCCTCTCCCTACTTTTCCCTTACATGAGCTAAACGACATTAGGCAGGATTTTTCGCCTAAGCATTCCCACTAAGCCATCCGCTGGACTGTTTGAGAACACTTTATATACACTATATAAACAGACATACATGTAAAAAACACAGATGCCACTGTGGGAGTAGACCTGATGGTGCAGGGAGGGTGGGAGGAATATTTGGTCATCCAAAACTATGCCCAAGTACAACTACTGTTACTTTAAATAAACACTGACCAAAGTAGCAGCTAGACTGTTACTATTCCAGCTAAAATCAACATGACTGAAAAGACATTACCAGGACATAGGTGCCAAGTTCCTTTCACCCAGCATTAGAGGACTGTAGCACAACTCAATGCAGCATCTATGGGCAACCAATGCTTCTCCTACTCTACTATCATGTTTGACAGGGCGAGGTGAGAATACTAGCAGAGACAATGCTATAATTAATAGTCAGTGTGTTATGTAGAACATGCTACAAATATGATTTAGTGTGCTATAGAGAACCTGCCATAAGTAACGTTTAGTGCGGTCTAAAGAACATGCAATAACTACTGTTATGCACGGCTGGGGGATAAAATGTTAAGGCATGAAGTTACGCGATGCAGGGGTGCTAAGGGGCTACTAGAGTCCGGGTCAAGCAGCAAGTAAGTCTTGTAGAGCCAGACATGATCTGGTAATGACTATAAAATATTTTGGGCTTAATACAGTGGGAACAAACGGAGTATGAACTTCTAAAGCAATCCAGTGCCTTGCACTCCGGATATTAAAACAGCACAGTGACATGGAATGTAGGAGTGCTAAGTGAGCTGTAGCATCCCCAGATTTCAAGGTTAATTAAATGACAACTAACAGAGAAATGACAAAAGAGCAGAACTGAAATCCTAGGCACAGCAACGACCTATGTGTGCTCTTTGTAGGGGGTAAGTTTGCATCTTGTCCACTGTACCCCCTTCCTGGAATCTTGTGATCGTCATTGAGAAATAAAGTTTTAGATAAGTCATTTTTGAGAATCTCCCACAGTAATGAAGTTGTGAAGGCGCTTCCCCTGCTGTACTGCATACTGTGAGAGAATGCTATTCAAGTTAAGCCAGCCGCTGTTAAGTGCAACTTTAGTATAGCCGGCCCACCACATACATTTCCAAATAAACTGCAGCATTAACGTCTGTGGTGTCTAGGCCAAAACAAAAACTGAGTAGCAGTTGAGAGAAACACACAAACTGAGTTGTAGTAAAAAAAAATCTATAACTGCCGTAGTAGAGTAGCAGCCTTTGGTAATTAGTTTCCAGCTAACTATCAGAGCTAATTGTCTGTGCATTCTGTCTGAGCTACTGCCCAAACTCTGGGTTCTGCTGCTAAGCTACTGCCCATCCTGTGCGCTCTGATGCTGTTGCTTCACCTGCTTCGGATGGGTGCCACTGCCTGCATCCCACACTGATGATGCTACTTAATGACAAACAAATCTGACATTTCTTCCTCTGCCTCAAAAACTCTCAACACTTCTCTTATTAATTCTAATAGATTATCATTGTAGTCTTCAATCTAACAGCTACTAACAGTTTTTATTTAATATTCCCCATAATTGTAACTCTGATCCTTTATGGTGTTTGTTTTGCTATCCGAGGTCGACCTGAGGAGGATGGGTTCCCCCTTTAAATCTTGGATGCTCTTGAGGTTTCTTCCTCTTGCTCAGAGGGTGTGTTTCTTTGCCCCTGTCGCTTTGGCTTGCTCATTGGAGGCTTGGACCCGGATTTTCTGTGTATATATATATATATATAAAACGTGCAGGCTATACAGAGCATGATATAACTCATATTTGGTGAGCCATTTTAAAACACTATATTATTAATACTTACAGGACATTACTGTTATTCACAAATTGGTGCAACCAATCTTTTTGGATTGTTTACTGCACACAAACCCCACTGCCTGAAGATATACTGGGTTAAATCTGTTACTCAGTCTACAATCAAAGTGAATCAGGTTGATACAGATGACAAATCACATCATGTGCCATATTTTTTCTCTTATTTCATCCAATTTCCTCCTCCTCTCACATGCCCCTCTTTTTCCTCCCTTCCGGATCCAGACGTGTCTGGTCTGAGGGTGAGCACGGGAAAGGATTCTTTCCTTCTCAAGCGGATCTCTCTTCTATCCCTCCATCTTAATCTCCTATGTCCAAACATCAGCTCTCCTACAACAATATACAAAAGCTGCTGTCCAGGATAGCGGATATTAACACTAAGGTTCAGACACGCATCTGAGTCACCGCCCCAACCGTACACTAATACAGTCAGAATGTGATGACTATTCCTGACTGCTTCCCAGAAGAACAACTCGGACATGAACTCACACAAGAGTGTCTATTCACACACTTGCATATGCACATGCACTTGTTTGTCCAGCAAGCCTCTTTAGATTATTTGCAGCTGCAGGTTTGAATGCTGTCCATTCTATGTGCATAGGGGATCTATGCACCCTCATCAACACAACGTGAGTAACCTGCGTCTGTGAATATACAGTTACAAACATTAACCACTTTAAACAAGGGGTCCCAAACCACTGTCCACATCCGGCCTGTGAGACGGCTTCATATGATCTGTCACAAATTTACAATTCATCCTTAATTAAATCCTGCTTTTTTCCCCCTACTTTTTTTTTTTTTAATAAGATTTACATCTACCGGGTAGGTTTGCTTTTACCGCCAGACACTGTGTCTGGTTACCTTATATAAGACAGGTAAAAGCAGCTTATGCTGAAGCTTATAATGTCAAATTATAGCAAGAATGAAATTAAAGAACACTATACTCTACACAAGAACACTCTACACAGTAAGAATCCCATATGGCTCTACTGTCAACAGCAAGTTTTAACAGCAAGTTGCAATTTTATTGAATATTTATTTAACAATTTATGTAATTATACTACTACTACCACTACTACTATTACTATTACTACTGCTACTACTACTACCACCACTACCACTATTACTACTACCACTACTATTGCTACTACTACTACCACTACTACTACTATTACTATTGCTACTACTACTACTGCTACTACCACTACTACCACTACTACTACTACTACTACTACTATTACTATTGCTACTACTACTACTGCTACTACTACTATTACTACCACTACTACTACTACTACTATTGCTACTACTACTATTACTACCACTACTACCACTACTACTACTATTACTATTGCTACTACTACTACTGCTACTACTACTATTACTACCACTACTACCACTACTACTACTACTACTACTACTACTACTACTAAAAAGCTTCATATTCAATATTTTGCCAAAGGGCAGTCGGGAATGGTGGATAGATGATGACTCATTTGAACATTGTTGGTCAAATTCTGAAGGAAATAATTATAAGTTTTGGAAAATAAAAATATTGTATAAATTAAAATGATATATCTTCAAAAGTATATAAAATTATATTTATATAGCTTAAAGTTATACAGCTGAAAATAGCAAACATAATACAAAAACAGTGTCTCGTTTAGCAACCCGCTCATACAGTTTAGAAGTTTAGAAGTTAAAAGTTTAGCATTAAATTAACTGACTCAAAGTTGTGCATCATTTCCACACCAATTTATATACTTTGGTTTACTTAAAGTTGGCAATACATTTTTGAACTGAATTCATCCTCTATTGTCACCATATCTCAATGTAACATTTACATTGCTTTTCCAAATGAAACTTTTTAGTCTTGTAATCTGAATCAAAGGCATGTAGCAATCGTGTACACACAGTGTATATCCAACATGCCTCATGTTCTGAGGACACAGAGCCTGATTATATGGTTGTGAGTGTAATGGTTGTTCATGTTTACTTGTTGATAGTACTTATTATACAGCATACAGTTACACCCGCTGCACACTGAACAGGTACCTCCTCCATTCAGCAGCGTTCAACCTCCTCCATTCCACTGTTCAAGTTCCACTGTTCATCTACCAAATTCAGATTCAGATGTGTGGGGGTAAAGTTAGTGGACATGTGCATTGTGTTTCAGTGGTGACCATGTTCATGCGCAGAGCTGCAGGTGCTGTTTGTAGGATATTTGCACAGCTGTGCACATGCTTCTGAAGCCTGCCGTGTTTGAGACAGCAGTAAATACATTTTTGAGCAGCGGGGTTTCTACAACTCTGTTCCTTTCCCTGCTTTGTGCAAGAAGCATGTCAACACACCAAGGATAAAGTAAGTGCAGGATTCTGGAGGATGTGCCAGTGGTGCCGTTTTCAGCACCGGTGTCTCGGGGTTTATCAGGAACTTTTGCCTTTAAAAGTATTTTACGTTTTTGCATTTTCCCCCTGGGGTCTGCTTATGGGTGCTGGAGTGGATTTATACGTCTTATGATGACAGCTCAACTTAACTGAAATATGTATCTCCTGTGCAATTAAGTCAATAGGATCAAATCCCAGAATGATTTCAAGACCACATTTTCTTCATTTAGTTTACTGCAGCTGAAAGTAGTTCAGGGGTGGAAAAAACAGTAAAAGATGGGCAAGAGCGACAGGAAAAGCATGATGGAGGAGGGGGTTATCATATAGGGGAAATGGAATAGAGTAATTTTACATCTGCTGGGTTAACCCATAGATGTCTACAAAGTTATTGTAACTGTTTTGTTATACATTTGATTGTATTTACATTTAAACTGCAATCTGTACTGATAGGTTAATATCCGCACATGTTTCCACTTTGTCTTTGCACTTTGTTCTCCACTTTTTGGTAAAGAAATGGTAAAAATGTCCTACTTACAAACGAAGATATGGTATCAATCAACAAATTGTTGATAGGTTTTAATTACCTGCCTGTTCCACTGAGGTTTGAGTGAGAAAAAGTTATTTAAATGTATGACAAAGCATTTTACATGTGCATACAAGGTGACCTAGGAGCGCTTAAGGAAAGCCTCTGCGGGGAAAAAAATAAAAAATAAAAAATAAATAAATACATAAATATATATATATATATATATATATATATATATATATATATATATATATATATATATGATTTACATAATTTCCCATGTACCCCATGATCTGTAATTATTTAACGTTGCTAACAAACACAAGACTTAGTCACCCAAAAGTTTTCCTTAAACACAGTGCTAAAACTTTCCTCAGCCCACGTAAACAGCATCCAGGTCTTGTTGATGTGGCGACATTGTGTGATTCACCAAAACTTTTGTTCACTTACATTTTAAGTTCATGCTAAAAAAAACTTCTCTATGCAGCTAAACAATGCGGTCAGTCATTTTAGACCTCAATGCTGTGGCAAATTCCCCCTCAGAGACTCATGACTTGCACTGTCTCTGTTATTTAACATGCATCCTGTATTTAAAACATTCCAGCAGTTAATTATTAAATAGAAAAACAGAAATTGTGAATCTAATACATTCATAGTATTCTGTTGAAGTCACGCATTCACACTACTGCCACTTTGGTAGGCTGCATTGGCGGGTTCCAGAAAAGGCATCTAAACAGGTTTTTTTTAATTCAGTTTAAAACCAATTTGAACCGCATATTAAACAATATATTATATTTGAACTATATTATTTTTTACTTGCAGCTGTGGTGAGAACTAGTAATAAGCTGAAATCTAACATAAGATTGTTTGCTGCATTATTACTGGCTAAATAGCATGCTAGAATTTATGTACATACCATTAGAAGTGCACTCATTAGTGTAGTAGGTGAAGTACAGAAATGTGTCCTCTGAGATGCAGCATTAGGTGCGTTCAACAGCCCAGCAACTGCCGCTCGTCAGCAGCACATTAAATAGCTCCAAGTGAAAGTAGAAGGTATTTCCTGATTAGGAATCCTTTACTGAGGTACATTAGAGCATTTGTTAAGGCAGGCTGATGACGGCTTCACATGTCAGCTTCTTGTTAGAAATTCATTCTGCATTTAAAGCATGCCAACGTTACTGCAGCAACAAGGGAAATTCAGAAAATTCAAATGAGAAGCGGGTAAGAGGCCAATTTCAGCTTTGTTTCTGTGTGTGAGTTTGTTGTTTAAGAGCTTTGGCAGTTTTGTTACCCACATTTATTAGTTTCTGTGAAAGCTCAGACACTAGCATCATCTGAACCTGAGAGACCTGCAGGTTATACTAATACTCCATCAATTCAGCTAATCTGCTCCATGGAGCGTTTTCTGGAGACTCCATCTAAAGTGTCCACATAACTCTCTGGTTTTTGTGGTCATTCTTGTTCATTTTGCCGGGTCTTTATCCACCTGCAGTAATGGTACCTGGAGTTGGAGTTGCTGCTTGCCTTCCAAAATCTTCTTAATGACGCATTTGAACTCTGTGAACAGCCTCTATATGGATGTGTGAAGTGCATGCACACGCCATGCGGGTACATTTTGGCACAAGACCTGTTGTTTGTGGCTGACTGCAGCACTCAGCAACACGAGGAGGCTCTGTTCGTTTTTATAGTCATATAGTTTCAACTGTTAAAGTTTATAGTTTAAATGCCCTAAACCACATGACAAGTCTGGATGACCTTAATGAAGAGCTGGACGGGGTTTGAGCAGGTACAGCATGGAGCTGTATTTAGGAAAAGGATTTGAATCACTATTGACTTCTAGTGGTAGATTTGCAGCTCCAGTGCTACACTAAAGAAGCAAATACTGGATACAAAACATGCCTTGGCCGCCTGACAACATGTGGGCTAAGTGGAAACTTGTGTAAATATGACTGTTTGCCAAATTATTCCTTTAATGCAGAACTGTGGAATGACTACGTACAGATTTTGACTTTGAGAGCATGGAAAACCCCAACACACACACACGCATGCAGACACACAGATGCACACACACATACACACACACATCTGGCCGAATCAAGGTGATGTCAGTCACATAATAAGACGCCTTCACAATTTTGACTCCGAGCTGCTGACACATTCTGATACGCTACAGCTATGAATGCTGTCTCTTTTGGCAATCAAACTGAAGCTCGGGCTGCAGACACAACATCCTGCAATCACTGTCCATCTGCCACCTACTGCAGCCTTCAGCTCCACAGCTCGCTCCGGCTCCACTCACATAGACGGCACTGCGCAACTAAAACAAATACAGCACGGCACACATACTCACCTTTCTGTCCTGCGCTGGAAACATTCCAGTTGGAGGCGGTCACTACGTTCGGGTCTGAGGGTGCTTCTGCCCCTGTAGGAAAAAAAAAAAAGAAGCACTTGAATTTCCACTGAGCATTCTGTGTTTAAGGTTATCACCACTGGTTATATTAGTAACTGAGTAATCTCGCTGAAATGAGTCTGAATTTCCAGTTTTTTGTAATAGTAAACTGTCATTTCTCATAAGCAAATTAGCAACTAGATAGCAAGTGTAGCAGAAAAGCATCTTAAAGTTCATTTTACACTCCAATTATATCCGTCTTATTTCTCAGATGATCAAGATTTTTAAAATCTACAAGTTAATTTGATTGGTTGATCTGATGTTTTTTAAACAGAACAATAGAATAATAAAATAACATAAAATAAATTAAACAGAATAATAGCTGCCATTATAGCATAATTCAAAAAAATATGCTCAGAAAATAAAATAATGAACCCGACCTATTTCGGAAATGTTCACGTCCAAACTTGACATGAGCAGCTGTCAAGCTGCCAAACTGATCATCAAGCAAACTAACTAGTCATCACTGATTAATTGAGAATGTATTTATTTGGGCAATGAAGTGTGAAAGAATTATCATAACAGCAATAGCTCAGTCATGCACTGTAGCAAAAATACATCTTTATTAGCATTTTCCCTCTGTCCGATGGAGAGCAGGTAAAACAGCCTCTAATACCCGTAGATTACAGACTTGTTAGTGTACTGAAGAGATTTCATTACAGGGCAGCAACACAATATCGGCAAGTGTTGACAGGCTTGCAGTGAGTGATGCACTGCTCACAATGGGTTCTTTTGACTCTGAGCAGGGAATATTTCATCCCTGTAGCCGCAGAACACAATAAACAATGTGTGGCTCTCTGCTGGCCACAGTGATCGGAGTCTGTTCAGAACAGAGGTGCATGGTGTTTAAGGAATGCAAGACATTAGCTCATTTCTATTCTCTGTCAATCAAGCAAATGTAGGTATGGTTCTAACATACTACACTCCCAGGGAAAACCAACAGCTCTGATTTGTGCACGTGAACCTCCGGTAGGTTTGGGTGCCTTATGCAAACTGTAGGGGTGTTAATGGATCATGTAGGCTCCCTGCTGCCTGGGCTCAGTGAGGAGAATAAATCAGCTCTGTACTGACACAACCAGAGCAACTCCGGCACAGAGCTGAAACATCAATCCACTTATTTTATATTGCTACTTTCTCCTTTAAAATCGCTACAAAGCAGTCACTGCAAAAATTGGAATAAGGCAGAAACTTTTTTGAATTTGATGTTAAATACTGACTTATTTCACTTAAACTAACATTTTATCTGTCATTGTTTCATAAAGAGTATTTATTTGAACTGAAGGAGTTCAGTTGTATAGTTTGTTGCTACCTGAATTACTATTTGGTTGAACTGGCAAACCATTTTTAGAGTGTAGCACAAATGTCCAAATCAGGTTGACTCTAATTACCTGTCCTCCTCCTGCCCTCACATGACCAGAGCTATCAACAAAACATGTGTACTAGGTTTTCATGACATGAACAGATATCATATAGTGACTATACTGTAATTACCATATGTCTTGCACTATATTAAAAACGCTAGAACAGGAACCAGGGGCGAGAAATATCACAGTCTTATGTTTATCATGATAGTTATGACACCATGCTTTTCTGAACATTGTGGATAATGTCAGCACATAAAGAGTCAAAAGCTTCATGCTTTATTACAAAAAGAGTATAGTTTATTGGACTTACTGTAGCACAGTATGCACCTCACTAAATAATAATCACTGCATTCTTATTTTTTGATCATTTTGAAGCACTGCTTTCTGTCCTGACTTATGAAAAAAAAAAAACTAAATATAAACTGGAAAAAATACTAAATAGGGTTTTGTGTATGGTGAAAATGGCCCTGTGATGGACAGGCACTCTGTCCAGGGTGTTTGCTGCTGTGTATGCAATAAATGCTGGGATGGGTATCAAATGATAAATGATCAGCCTTTGTGTGTACATTAACAACATACATACAATTTTATTCAACCTAAAACATCTGGAATATTGATGAATATGTCCACTGAAGCACTCTTAAAAATGAGCATTTACATACTCATTTGCATACTCATTTTTAACCTCTCTTTATCCATTATTAAATTAAAATATTAGAATGTAATTGAGCTCCATTGTGATTGGCTGCCTAGCCGTTCTCACTAAGCAGTATGTACTAAAACATGTACATAAGTGGTTGAAAGTAAACTGTTGTAGGCTGAATAGTCAGATAATGCATGTGTTAATCAATATCAAAAGCAAACAAACAAATTAGACAAGCAATTTTATAGCTTAGTTTCCGTATATGAACTGTGTGGAGGGAAATGACGTGTCTTGAATCTTGTTCTGATAAGATTTAAAATACATTATAGGGGACCTATTAAGTGTCATCGAGCAGGACATTTCAGAGTGGCAAGCTTTCATAGCTGTCTATGTGAGGGTGTCCCAAGCTTGTTGGTAGGCGGGCAATGAGAACTGTGTTAGGAGATGATGTCACCTTGCAATGGGGGCTGGATTTCCTGCTATGTGTTTCAGACAGCTGAGAAAAGTAATTTCTCACGAAGAGAGTTTTTTCCTCTCGTGTGCAGTTTGGGCTTTGAACTTTTTCACGTTCACATGTATGAAAAGCAAAACTGTATGAAAGATGCCCTTTAAGCTCTTTTCTTTATAAAATAGTTTTTCCATAATAGCCACGCATTTAAGAGCAGAATAACGGTTGAGAAGGCGAAGGGAATGTTCTTTATAAATTTAAATCTCATAAAACCTTCAAATCAGCCTCTGCTGTGTTTCATTTTTACCATGCTGTTTATTCTTATGTACGCACATTCTGCCTGAGAATGAATACAAAATATTGCTCTACTTTGATGCCAAATCCACTGTTCCAATATCATTACGACCAAGAAAGTATTTCTGCAGAGGTTAGCGTGTGCATGCCTAAGAGTACATACTAGACTGTACTGCAACAAAAACCCCAACTTTAACATTACAAGGATTAGGAATGGAAAATCCCTGCCAAGGGCAAGTATCCACACATCTGCAAAGAATTTTTATTGTTCCTCTAATTGTTATTCAATAAAGGCATTTAAATTCTTTTTTTCACCTAATTTGAGAGTCTTTGTTCATATTTCCATCAAACAGCACCGTCATTTTGTTTTATGAAAGATTAAACAAATCTTCAGGAGGTCGTGTCTCTGTTAAGTTGGATACGTACAGAACAAGCGGCACAGAAAACTGTGTAAATACACTCTGAGTGCGCGGGTGGCGCAGACACAGTGCAGAGGGTGTGTGACTACGTGTGACCATGTTAACTGGGTGCTAATTTGCCGTTAAATACATGCGCCTTTACACACTTGTAATGAGCTGGTAAGATACACACGCACCTGTTAATGCCAGTGACAACTCTAAAGCGTGACACACACAGAGACACACACACACACGTGCATGCTGGGCTGTGGGGAACAGCTGGTGTAATGTTCTCTACAGCCACTGAGCTATGAGCTATGCACAAAACCCCTAAATAGTCTTTTTATGCTATCACTTTCCATTACTCTGCAACAAGTACCTTCTTACTGCACTCATACTGCTTCTGTATGTATCATAATCACCATAACCTGCAACTCCTTCTGCCTTAAAGAGTCATATCTGCATGGTTCTGAAGAAGCATACTCAACTAACCAAAGCTGAAACCATGAGTTTCACTGAGCTATCAGTCCAAACTATTAATCTGTTTAAACTGGAAAGTAGTTGTTAAAAAACACATGGCGAAATAAATGCATAATCATGGGCACAATTAATGAGGCTCTTTTATACTGTAAGAGACATCAATTTAAGCTGCATTATGAAGGAACTGGTGTTTCTTGCTCTTTGGGTCTACCTACAGTTGTGTAGTGATTCACTTTCTTTATTCCACTGCTGTAAATACAAATCACGTTTTAAACCCCTCACGGACAATTGTACATATGTAGTCGAGGAGGAGCAGAAGTTTGCAGAATCACACTTGCAGGTATATGGGTAATTCAAGCTACACTCATGTTTCTGTGTGTAAACAACCAAAATGGCAAGTGGAATCTGTAGCAACCCACAAGGGAGTTGGATCCTGCCAGGCATCGGAATTTGGCACAGAATAAAATTAGAGGATTTTATTACAGGAGGTTCAAACTTTTATGACTTGTTTAAAGTTGACAAAGGCTGTCCAAACCTTTCGCTGTGAGATTAGGAACTGAGGTTAGGTGACTTCTTCGATCTGGAAAAATACATAACTCAGACAGACGGGGATGACATCATATAGGTTACAGCCTATGTCTTAATCTGTCATAAATAACACTGGAGGGATATACAGTCCGCTGTCAGGCTTTTGTTGTTTACCCATTAGTGGTAAGACTTTTATCCCGTTTAGCATCTGCCAATGAGTAAAAGCCAGGCAGAGATTACTTTGGTCTCTTGCTTGGTCACTTGTGACGCAGTTCTTGTAAGAGGTCTCATTCCTGGTGCTCCAAAGTTACCTAGCACTATAGCTGGCATTCCAGGTCAGGAGTGGCGGGGACTGGGAAATCATTCTCCTGTTATAAGTCAGTGTACCATCAAAATGAATTTGAAGCTGTCATTTTAAGGAAAGTGTATTACATAATCTTACTTTAACCCTTTAAGGTCAATGTAAAAACATGTCTAATATCGCTATTTAATTTGCTCCCTTAAATTAATCACGTATCAGTGTCCCTGTTGCATTTATCCGATATGCTAAGAATGTGATCTAAAAAGGTCTACATTTTATGGATTTTTAATGAGCTGGTCTCACAAACTATTATGAACAAATTACCACAATGAACATAAATCACACATCAGTGGAATCGATTATGGGCATGACATGGGAATAACGCGCTGTTCAACAGGCTAAAATATTTCTTTCCGTTATTCTTTCCATCTTCTTTTGTACTGTTGTTAGTTGTTTCTTGTTAACCTTCATCAAGCAGTCGTTTATAATTATTATTCAAATTAATAATGATGAAGGATATTCTTTGATCTCCCTCTCCTTCATGAGTGAACATATGCCAAATACAATACAACACTGATTAACTTAAAGAGAACAACAAGGTACAAGAACTGCAAATGAACAGGGAGATGGAAAGAGAGAGAGAGAGGGAGAGAGGGAGGAGGAGAGAGAGGCAGAAAGAGGCAGTAAGAGAGGGAGAGAGAGAGAGAGAGAGAGAAAGAAAGGAAAAGAGAGGGACAGAGAGAGAAAAAGAAAGGAAAAGAGAGAGAGAAAGAAAGGAAAAGAGAGGGAGAGAGAGAGAGAGAGAGAAAGAGATAGATGGGGTGGGAAAGAGGGAGAGAAAGGGAGAGAGACAGTGCTTGCGCTGGATGGACCAGCTCTATATCACAGCAGATGAAAAGCATTTGTCGCCTAATTAGTGCACATCTGCAGTCTAACCCATCATTAGATAATCAGGATATATCTGGAAAATCGCAAAGCAATTTGGAGATTAGTAATCTAATGTTCCTCTGACAACAAAGGCAGGTCTTACTATGACCGCTCGTGACTAATGGCGTATAAATCAACGTCACTGTGACGGACGTCTACAAAGAGCAAACAGACCAATTTAAGACCAGTATCGCCACAGGAGACGAGCCATGCTCAAATCTCCCAGCTCAAAGGCTTTGTTCACCATTCACTTTACAATACACATTTCAGTTTAAAATGAGCTTTTAGGGCAGTTCAAAACTTGTTACTTGTTGTCTTGTTGTGTCTTTAAACACCAACGCACCAAAGCAGGCGACTCTGAGATTTGCTTTTTTCAGTTTCCACAGATCCAAATAGTCCGGCATTAAATCACATCTCTTCAATATTCAATAAGCTGAATGAGAACTATTATAAATAAATATTATTAGAGCACAGGGTGAGACCTTGGGAAAGCACCGTGAATCTGTTTTGTGTGAATGTGGAGCAGAAAAACAAATAAAATCAGTTTGAATTTGAGAACATATTCATCCAGTTTAATATGATTGAATGATTTATTTTATAGCCGCAAAATTATAGCTTTTTATGTGGTACATATTACTGATATGAGTGCTGTTAAACTCTAATAATCTGGCTCCTTCTTGTGCCATAACATTTGTTGGAGACCACAACTGCACTGCATCTCGAACACATAACTGTATATAACACTGAACATAACACTGAATATGAGATTTAAATTACAGTCAAACTGGACCTTTTTTCCATAATGTGTTGACTAGTTTAGTGAAAACTGCCTTAATTCTCTTTTCTCTTTTTGTTTAAAAGAATAATCCAGGTTTTTATAATCTAATCTCTGCCTCTTCTGTACTGTATCACTGCTTACCATTGGCAGTAGCTATGGTTTTCACTGTACTTGAGAAGAGTCATTAAGTCATTTGACCAATGGCAAGTTTCCAAAAAAAACTGCCCACTGAAATCTATTATAAGTGTGTTTTAAGATTTGACACAAAGATTGGGCCTGAAATGTCATAAATGGTGCCAACTTATACAGTATTCAGTGGCAGGAAGGCACCAAGTCATGTCTATATAAAACACAACTAGCTGAGCTTTCTTAGTTCGGCCGTTTTATGATGGCAGTGTAGATGCACCATTTGCTTCCCTATAAAACAGCTATATATCGTCATCGTCTACAGAAAAACATGTATCTACATTTTTGTCAGTTTTACTCGTATGTATCATTGGAACACAACGGCTGTCGTTTACAATGTGTGAAAATGTCACGATAAGTAAGCTAATAGAAATGTCCCAAAACTTCTTGGAAAAATGTCTGGTTCCATTGACTTACATTAAAATGAACTTACAGGAAATGGTTTCCACCCCCCCCATCTGTTTTGAAGATCCTTGTTTTTTGATATGTTTCCAATTTCTGTAGTCACATTTTGCTCACTGAAAAACAATCCCTGTTTTGAGCACATGGTATAATGCAATATAGGCCTCACTGTGTATTCACTTTTAAATCGATGAAGATTCTTCCAGTAGTGAAACTGCTATCATGTAAGGCTGCAAAACATTCTGCCAACTACATGCTCTTCTAGGAACCAGCACAGATCCACGGTCCTAATGAATTATTAGCACAATTCTGCTGGGCACTAAAATATGAACGGAAAATCTGAAGCTGGCTGGGCCAGCAAGTTGGACAATAAAGCTGTTTGATTATGGGTGGAGAGCGAGAGAAGGAGGGAGGAACTGATGGAGCTGCTCGTAAACGTGTGTTTGGAGATGGGCGCAGATCCCAGCTTGAATGCCGGGGTTTATTTTGGCTTCCCCTCTTCTCCACTGTCAGTGCCCTGCAGCAAACAAGCACTTCACTTAACCAACAAGGCTGGTCGGGAACACTGGAGAAATGGCTCGAGACTACAGCCCAGAGAATGGAAAAGAATCATGGCTCCATTACCTCCTACAGGAGAATGTGAGAGGATTGGGAATTATGGGTGTTTATTGTGGACGGAAGAAGGGAGCTAAGGGGCTCCTCATCACTGCTAGGCTAACCTGACCTGTGTAAAAGTAAAACCAACAGTGGAGAAGCAGGGAGGGAAAAGCTCCTCCTGAGTACACCATAGGCAACAGGAACCAGTCCCCCACTCCCCCTTCCCAAATCCTCCAGCACCTACTTCACCGTCCTGTCTCAGGAAGCCGCTCCGTAACGTGATAAGTCTGTTGGGCTCCTGGGAGCCGGCTTGCCTGGTACAGGCCAGGCAGAGACAGGCTTCAGACTGGGCAGTGAACCCAAGCGAGCGGCTGGGACACAGAGGGTGTAATACAAGGACCTCTCCCATTAGCACAACAAACGGCAAACCGGAACAAAGACTCCCGAGCAGCTGCAGGCCAGTCCTACCCGTTAGCCTGCTTCAGACAGACAGCAGCCAGGCCCACTGCGGGGCTCTTCTCCTGGGAGCTAATGCTAATGAGGTCGCACTAGCCTGAGGGTGCCGAGACACCGCTGAGTCTTTGGGTCCTAAATCATTGATGGTATAATAGCTTTTCAAGTGGCACAGCCTGCAGTTCGGTGGATTTGCATGGCTCAGCAGAGCAACTCGAGAGCAATAGCTAGAGTCTCTCAGTAAGTGACAAGTAGATGCACACTTAAAAAGGTGAGAGCTTAAAAACTTCTACACACAGAAATAACCCAATACTGAATTCACTCTTAAACACTGTGGAATTCACTCTTGCAGTGTTAAATTCATTTTTGTACTGTTGAATAACCTCTGTTGAATGCAATTCTAACCTCACTATTACAGGCTTGTGTTCTATAGAAACTGAATGCCATTGTAGGGCCAAATGATTTTGAGGAAAAAACTTTATGGATAAATATTTTTAGTTTCCAAGTATTCATTAAGTTTGTTAAGCAAATGAAGCTTATTATGATTTTAGCAAGAAAAGAAAAAGAGGACTAAACAGGTGTTTTTAACAGCAGTTATTAAAATTAATACATCACATTCTGTACACAATAGATATCATACCTTCTAATATAATCAATACACATTAATGACCTTTTGCGGTTAAAGACTTGACTGCACTACTTTTAAATCCAAGTTATTTATGCTTGTTGGATCACGCAGATGCTCTGATGCATCCAAACACCAAGAACACATATGACACTTTACAAATAACAGTTTTAATGAAAACTGCAACTGCAAATGCAAGAACTGCATTTTTACATAATACCTACCTTATCAATGTTGTCTTAACTTAGTAAAACATAACTAGAATTAAATAGCCGTCTGGCACAGAGCTTAATTTAGGAAAAAGCTGTTATGCTGCTCACACATAGTTATTGGTCAGAAGGAAGACCATTTTCTACATTTGTTACTTGACAGGATGTGGACAAGTCTTGCCACAGTTCCTTAGAGGCTGATGTGTATATTGCAATTCTGCAACCCTAGTTTAGTGAAGATCGATGATTTAGAAACAATATATTGTAGAGCCCTATTAAGGACCTGTCAGCAGGTCCAAGCTTTCCCTCCGCACTCTAATAACTGCATAACAGATTACAGATTAGTTTTACACTAGCCACTGAAGAATTCATGGCACATACAGAATAATAAGCATTGCAGCTCAAATGCATTCTTTTATAAAGTCTCCGAGCTGGGTTAGTTCTAAGACCCGGTTCTAAGAACTGGTTCATAAACAGATTCTTAATGGTTCCAAGCAATTTTAATCCTTTCAGAGTCACAGTCAGTGCTTGGGTTGAATTCAGATGGGACCTGACATCAAAAGCATCTCAATGGAATGATTCATAAGTAAAAACAGGCCTGGAGTCTCAGTAATGCGGGTTAGCATGCACACAGTGAAACGAAGAGTCTATGGGCACAGTTCTGTCTAATGCTGTGAAAATAGTGGCTGAGAGGCTAAAACTGACACTTGTGGCTTGCCCCAATTCCAATTTTATTACATGTTAATGTCCTGTAAAGACTGTTCGTGTAGTATCAGTTTCGGCATGGCTCATCCAGAACCGGGTTCTCTTGTTGTGGTATATGATAACAAGGGGAAGGAAGCAAGACTTTAAAGGCTTACTATCAACTGCTGCTGCCTTAGCCACAACAACTGCATACATGTATCGATCTGAAGGGCATATAATACTGTGCAGAAGTCAGAGACCACCCTTTCTTAATTCATCCACAGTCAAAATGGGCATTAAGTTTGAAATACTCCAGCATCAGGAAAAAGGCAGACGGTGTATTTAACAGAAAACCACACAGAAGCCTCAACAGCTATATAACATTTAGATGTTCTCCTTCTGCCTTTATTACAGCTTTCATTCTTTTTGGGAAGCTTGCTTTCAGTTTTTAAAAATCTGCAGGAAAATGCTATCCACACTTCCAATCTTCCCAAACTTCTGCTCACACGTAATCACATTCACTGATTTTGAGTCTGGACTCTGGGATGACCAGTCCACTGTTTGTCTACATTCTTTCTTTCACGGCTTTCTAACAGCTACACGTCCTTTCAGACCCATAGCAACAAGTTGTGGTCTCACAGTGAGAGGATGGACAGAAACACCTGTGAATCTGAAGTAAGTGAGAAGCTTGATTATCTCCTCTTTCTCCAAGATGAAAGCTTTAGGCTCTGTTTATTTGATGGGACAGCTATGGTGGTCTGAATCCCCCCCACACCCCCATTTATTTTCTGCTCACTTTCATCTTCTTTATGAAAGATAAATAAACAACTTGTATTTAAAGGCTGTTTGGACTAGAAATTAAATAAATGAATGGCGTTTGCTTTCTTTTCAACAGGCCTGTATAAATATATATGTGGATACAGTAAGAGGGAGCCTGTTCCACAGCTGCAAAACGTTGCTAAACTGCCACTGAAACTTAAGCAGTAGGTCCCAGCCTCACAGACCGATGGGCATTACTGGAGGCATCTAATGCAATGCGAACGGGAGCGAAGGGAAAGATTAGCTTTTCCTTAAAGGCCTATGAGTTACATCAAAGCAGAGGCATTGTTTACATTGCAGTTTTAATTCCAAAAACCGCGAGCACTGTTTGTTCAGACCTGCAACACGTCACAAACATGATATAGATTTACCATTTAATGACCCAAGAGCTCTTGTGCCCCAGTGTCCAGGCATCTCTGGTTGCAATGGGATCACGCAGGAATGCAGGGCCAAATCCACGCACCATTTAGATCTATATCAGCACTGCAGGAGCACATATGTTGCAAGCACACACTCAACATATGATGACAGCAGTCCTAAGCGGAGATTTGGGACAGATGGGTTCTCTGAAGCTCCGGTTAACAAAGAGGAATTTAAAAAGTCATTACAGTTTAGATAGAACGGGAGGTCAGGGATTTAGTCCAAATGTGTCCACTCAAGATCACAATACTCCAAATACTTCAAAGGGTCTTCCTTGAACTCAACAGAAACTCAGTGAATGAAGCAGGACAATGAGAGATCAGTCAGGAGGCACCTTGTCCATGACAGTAATGTGAAATGACTGCGTAATCATTGCTGAAAATAACACAAACTAGGAGTACTGATTTTGCAATGATTGCAGAAAATACTGCATGCTATAGAAACTGATTGAGTATTAATAACACTTCCTAACAACTGACAATCATCAGAGAACTCTGTACCTTGAGCACGTCTACACATGCAGCATCTGGCCCACATCTGTCAGGTGCTCACATGCTTTATTCTAAACATGTGACGGTAAAAAAAAAAACAGGCCTACATGGTGTAACCAGGGGTGCTGACAGAGTTCTTTACATGTAATCAATTCAACATCTGTAGACTGAAAGGAGAAGAAATCAATGTCCATAGACATAAACTCACTAGCCACTTTATCTAGATGGAATCAACACATACTGTCCATTTTATCTGCTCCTCTGACCATAAATGTGCATTTTGTAGTTTTACAATCGCAGATTGTAGTCCAGAACCAAATATAAACAGTTTGGGGAAAGTATTCATTGTGATATAGTGATTAACAAAACTTTTCAAATAAGTAATTCTTCTAATAAGTTATTCTAATTTCTAATTATGAATTCAGCCAATATTTCAACATTGTAGCATAATTAACTTATTGTATATGACACATTTGTTGTTGAGATGTTGGTTTATGATAACTTTGGGCAAAAACATATCTTTTTTTTTTTTTTTTTTTTTAAGTCATATCAAGTGGGGGATATTGAAAGGGTGTTGTAAAACAACATGGTCCCTACAGAAAGCTCATTCTTCTGGATTTTTGAACCGTAGACATGGTGACCCCTGGTTCCTAAAATCAGAGTCAGTTAGTTTCTCTACAGTGAATCATTTCACATCTTACCTACTGAATGTTGCAGAACTGTAATAAAACTGGTAAAAAACATATATATATATATATATATATATATTTTTTTTTTTTCTTAAAGCTGCAACACTGAACACACTGTGCCATACTGTTAGTTGTGATTATACAGCGCATGTGTGTTGGTTTCTAGTGGGTCAGACTTACCTGCAGGTCTTTAATAACAGGCTATATTTTTCACCTTAAAGCTTAAAGGTGCCACAGATTAGCAGATTTGAACTGTTCTCTGTTGACTGATTTTACACATCCATTTATACTCTTTGGCCCTAGCATTAAATTAGCTGTTTTCCCTTTTGAATTAACCTACAAACAATTTTATGAGTTCAGCTCAGAGTCAATAACATCTGCTCAGTGGTCCTGACCAAGGATAAAACGTTATGCACAGGAACAGATGGACTAAAGAAACTGTGCAGTTTTGTCTTTTAGTTTGCTTAATGAATTGACAATGTAACGCAATGGAACATATATCAGTGTATTTATTTTATTAATGCAGAAATGGTGCGCACACTTAATAAAGTCAATAAAATGCAATTATCTTCTTTTCCAATGAGAGCTGCCAATTTGGTTAGCATCCTACAAAGAAGATACTTGAATAAAAATCTAATTTTGTGTCAGTTTCTCCATCTTTGCAGGTGTTTCCAGTGATAGGTTCTTTGTTGAGTTATGTTTGGCTGTGCAGTTGGAAAATGATGACAGGAATGACAGCTGCATCACAGCCCATTTGTATTATCAGCACCATCATAATTTTGTGCGGAAAGGGAGTAGTGTTGGAGGTGCTGTATCTGCACTGACATATTCTCCTAAAAACACCACTGGGAAAGTAATCATGCGGAGAATTCTGACAGTGATCAATACATACTGTCTGTCCCAAAACGAGATCCGTTCCTGGCCCTAGAACAGTATTCACAAGTGTGCCTAGGAAGAATGGAAAACATCTGCAGGCTTAAGAGTCTCCCTCTCTTACTACGTCTTTGTCACCTGAACCAATGGCGTGACAGTCACGGCCAGATGAAACGAATTGGGAGCCAGTCTGTTCTGTGTTTCCAGTAAAATGGCCAGGGCTTTATTATTTCTCCTTTCGTTTTGTCATTTGGCCAGCCCTGGACAGAGTGCAAGCAGAACCTTTTTGAAGCCTTGGCTGCCTTCAGCACTTTCTCCTGTCAATCATGTGGACGCTCTCTTAATACCACTCCCTTTACGGGTTAGGGAAATAAGCATGAGCGTTCCAGTGGCTAACACAAGGAAGCCAGCGAGAGAATGAGAGTGCCAGAGCAGGAGTGAGAGAGAATTAGAGAGTGTGGTCTGTGCAACCAAATGCTGCCAAAAACGTTCTGTCAAGGCCAGAGAGAAAATAGTCCAACATATCTACAAAATGTGGGTGCCTTCTTGAGAAATCGGACTTTGATGGATTCACTATATTAAAGAATAACATTATTTCGGCTATGATACGCGTGGTCCTGCTGCGTATTATTCCTCTGCAAAACCACAAAGACTTCCACAAGCAGACAACACACAGGGAAGCACGGATCAGCTGTCAAAAAAGACAAAACGGACCTTCAGTCCATAAAGCAAAGCAATGTAATGGTCACAGCAGTCGATGAATCTTAGCGGAATTTTTCATTAGAACTAAAACGAGTTTAACTAGGGATGCTCCGACCAAACCTTTTCCTCAAGATCAACTCCGATATTTCATCTACAGGGCAGATTTGACACCACTGAGGTATTACAGTACTAGTAGAAGCAAAGTACATAACCACAAACAGAGGCTTGTGGCGCACTGTCATGCCATATTCGAGATGATCCTTCACCAGCGATCCTTTTCTAAAAGCTTTGGAAAGCTGCCTTGTTTTACAACAACAAGGAATTTATCTGATATGTAAGGAACGTGGCCAAACAACGTCAAAGATTTGTAGGAACTCATTTCCTTTATCTCACAAAACATCTCACTGAACAAGCAAACACACGAGCAGGAATATCATTGGGATTTCTCGTTAAACAAACAAAAAAATAAGCTTACCAATGGGAACTACGCTCTCTGAAAAATGCAAATGCGCTTAGCAATAAAGGCAGACTCTTTTATATAGTGATGAACACAGTAACACACAGAAAGTATCCATACTACAGTATGATCACATTGCTGTGGATAGGGTGCACATGCACAGGCCATAACTGCTCTGACGGCAGAGTTAAATGAGCCATTCCCAAATTCTCATACACAGATCACTGGTAGATGCTTGGTTGAACAGGGTTATTAGTCAGTCTCAATACAGATTCAGTGTACTAGACAGATATGTTGCTAAATATCACAGCCCCTCAAAGAATATCTGAATAAAAAGAAGGAAGAGATGACCAAATGTTGACACCCGCATCTGGAGTCCACTCTGCAATAGTCAGTGCAACAGTCAAAAGGGCAGTCGGTGAAAAGTGGCTCAAATCCAATCTTTTCTGCATATGGGACACAGATGTGTTACATGTGTGGCAGTGTAAACAGCAAAAAACAAAATTGTGAATTTTGGCCACACTTTCATATGTGGTATTGAAATACAATTTAAGTCCAATTTGTGACAATACAACTCAGCCAGATTGGAATTCAAGTGACTTTTCTGTCAATCTAATTCGACGATCGCCATAATCTTGCACTGCTGAGACCTAAAAAAATTGGACGCTTCTGTATAATACGCACCTCTCCACCGCTCTGTGGTTCTGAAAACAATGGCTGAGATTTCAGTAAACCAAAGACACAAACCAAAGAAGTGGCTGCAGTGGAATAACGAGCTCTCTCTACAGCAAGCTGGAACAAATTCTGGGTGATAAACCTGGCAGTCACTGGGACATTGATCACTCCTGTGATGATGGCGAGGACGAAAGTAAAACCTCTGTAAGTGAAACCTCTGTATCTGTTGGCAGCTACATCTGTTTACCACTGGATGAGCATGGAATGGTAAACACTGTTCATCTGCGTATGAAGGTCAGTTTAGGAGCGTGACCTGTTCAAGACCGATGCTGGATATAGGCCACATTTGACAGACAATGTTAACAGCCTAACAAGACAATCCGATTTGGTTAGTGAATCTGAATGCTCTAAGGGCCACTCTAAGGGCACCCCCTCTGTGGATGCAGCCTTGGTATGCAGTTGCAAACCTAATAGCAAGTGATCAGTGCTGCTATATACCCAACCTCAGCCTTCCACAGGCAATCAGACAGTTTAATGTAATGTGTCTCTGGTAGAGAAGATTTCTCCCGTTGGAGTGGCCCTCGGAAAGTGGAATTGTAAAGTGGATTTCCAATTTTGATGAAATGTTCTGCTCTGAATTGAAGGAAAGTGGAGTGGCCAGATGGAAGTAGCGCACTCAGAAGAGGAAAGGTAATAAAAGTCTTTTTGATGCTGCCATGCTAAAATTGGATTTCAATAGTAGTAAACCTAATGAAACTAAAACTGTCCATTACCGTTCAAACTGTCCCACTACTGATAATTATTGATATCTACTGGCTAACTTTAACAGACTGATGGAAAGACGTTAAAGGCCTAAGCCAAAAAGTCCGGTAACAAGTAACATTCAAATGCCTCTCCATGCTGGTTAGCATGTATATATTCAGATACTTTCCATGCCCATAAATACTTTTGACTGTAACACTCCACAGAGTTTGTGCAGCACTCCATATGCTCATGTTTTTGTGAAGTGAACATGGCTGACTGAATACAGAACAAAAAGCAACGATGTTAGGGCAGCCTGGATTTATTAGAGGCTAGAATGAAAACAGCAAAGGGGAGCAGAAGGAGTTGCATGCAAGTGCATGTGTGCGCCTGAATGTACGTTTGTATACATGTAGTTCTAGTATTGTAGTATTGTATACAGAGTTGCTTGTTTATCTGCCTACATTTGACCTATCCCATACATGCACTTTGTAGGTTACCAGCTGTAGTGCAGACTCCCAGACTGCAGGACAGTGGGGTGCAGGTACACCTGAGCAACACGAGAGCGGTAGATTTCAGAGAGTTACTGAAGGGTTCACTGTAAGGGTACAGCTGCATTGGGCCAGTTTAGTGGTCACAAAACTCCGGAGGGGCAGAAATCCAGAGGGTGTTTATTTCCTGATGATTACGTAACGGCGGCAGGTAACCTGCTGTATGTCTGTCTCTGCCTGCCTCCAGCTGCAGCATGCTGGAAAAAAAGCACCCTCTTCTACCATAAACTTTAAAAACTTTATATACCTGCCCAACCTGCCCTAAAACAGACCATTACTCCATCATAACTGCCTCTAAATCTCAGGCCAACGATGGATGCCAAAAAAAAAAAAAATAAACCCACAGAGACGGAAGGAGGGCAAAAAAAAAATCTGAAAAGGAAAGTGCACTGAAGTGTCAAAAACATGCTAGCAGAAAGTCTCTAAAATGAGATGACCACTATTAAACTAAGCACCCTGTTGGATACTAAACTAAAAAACTAAATAGCATAAATACTAAAATAAATACTAGTCACATAATTATAAATGTAATTATACAGTAATTAAATTATAAAGTTTATTATAAATATATTTCACTTTACAGCACACAAACACTAATAATACCAACAACAATGCTAATACACCAATCAAGCTTATTTCAATGTGTTTTTAACACTTTGAAAGTTGTTTATAATAAAATGCAACATAGTTGCTATAATTTGGGCAAAATGGTAATAGTCACATCATGCAGACCAGTAAAGCACGTGAGTCTAAAGGGCAAAGTAATGAGAAAAAGAAGGATGAACAGGCCACATAAACAAAGATTCCTTTAGTATTACCTCATTTCCTGTCGGGACCCGGTCGTGAGATGTCCCAGACCGCTGAGATAAAATGTATTCCTCATGCAGTACCGCTCTAGCGCATACTACTAACCCGTACCATATTGCGTCCATATCCAGCCTTCAATCAGTGCAGGCCTGGTGAAGGGAAAAGTGCCGATGTTTTAAATTGTTAATAATGTACAGGTAAGAGGGAGAGGCCTTTAGCAAAGGGGAAGTTCCCCCCACCCGCCTACTCAGGGTGAGGGGATCTGGGCTTGATTAGCTATTTCATTCCCTCTCACCGCCACCACCTCACTCAACGTCTGGAACCATCCATTTACATCTGGGTAATTGGGGACATATGCAGGTCTGGATTTTCCCAATCACTCCAACCCCCTAACAGCTCTGCCCTGCTTTAGCATGTCCTGTCGGGCCTCGGATAAGATCCAGCACAACTCCGCAAGTACACGAGTTTTGTTCCTTGAAATGGCAAAAATTCAGGATGGAAAAAGCACTTTGGAATGGGATGAACCAGAACCTGATGGCATATGGGAGATGTTTGCAGTATTGTTTTGCTCCCGAGATCTTGTCACATGTCTTCATTTAGTGGATCACCTGCTTTCAAAGCAGCACTCAAAGATGAACAGCTTTTCAGGGAAACAGGGATTAGGTCTCTGTGCACACATTGTTCACAATGATTTATATTCAAGGGAAAACAAGATAGGATATCAGTAATTTGCCTTTTTATCTAAGTTTAATTTAATTAGTTATACAGTATAAAAATTTTAGAAGTCTCTGCCAGCACTCCTGGGGTTGTTTATGGAAAACCTCTTTTAACCAGAGAAATTCCCAAAATATCCCAAATTCTTTTGAATTATAACAACGAAGTAGCAGAGGCAGAGGCCAATATGAACTTTGCTTTGCATAAAGTTTACAGTCATAACTATTTGGTAGAAGGAATATCATTCAGGGAGTTTTAAAGAGTTGCTGAGGTTGCCTGCAGGAAAAACCCTATGTTCCAAAACTAGGATCCAACTTGCCACCAGGTGACAGAACATATTAACTGTGGAACTGAAAAGATAGCGTCTGATTGGATCTAACTGCTTCCGAATGTCTTCCAGAATGTCTGCAAGGAAATTTGCAGCTACAGGATCTTTGAAACATGTCCCCATAGAATACAAAGATTTAGCAAAGTTATTCACCACCCTGGAGAGTTTAACGCTGTCACAGCTGGGTCTTGAATTCCTGGATTAACTGGATCAATTAGGGTTTCAACTAAACTCTCAAAAGTGGTCTTAAGATCACTAGTCAAGATCAAGATAACTAGTACTGGAACTGTGCAGCCCTGTCTTTAAAGCATATTTAAAAAAATTAACATGAACATTTCAACATCCACCTCATTTGCCTGCAGTTACTAATTTCCCAAAGGAATGTACTTGCATGTTTACGTTTGAATTTCCATATTTTGTTTTAAATATGCCTTTATGATATACATCTCCCAAGAAGCACAGTGGCTGTATGAATCCAGGTGATATCGCCTGCTGTCTAGATGGCTAGAGGACAATAAAAGTGAAAAAGAAACTCCCAGTGAGAACAAAGAGCGCACCACAGGTATCATGGATCACCAACAGCTTCAGAACCATGCAGAACCCTGGCACCCCTGTTACTGCAGAACTATTCTCATATGGATAAACACCATACAGCATAATTCATGTCTCCCTTGAGTTTGACTAATGTGATCTAGGTCATGAGGCGTTTACTCAGCGGGGTTTTGCTTTTAAGGTAAAGTGAACCAAAGTGCACTTTCAATGGCATGATGAGCTGGAGTCTAACCCGGTCCAGATCCCTTATGGCTGCAGAGAGAGTTAAGAGACTCTCCTGCTCTCAGAGGGTTTCTGGCTGTCTGTCTGCGGGCCGCATGCACTCCACTGCGTATGATTCCGCACATCTGGAATAGCTGCTTGGTGGCTTAAGTTTGCCCACATACACAGTCTGAAACAAGCAGAAACCGCTGACAGACCACCACCCCTCCAGCACTCTTTTCTCTCCCTCCATGCCTCAGTCCCTTCATTCCTCCTGTCCCTGCGGCACAGACTGTTTAATCGAGTCTCAGGAGACCAGTGACAAACGTTTTAACTGGGCAGGAATGGTCTGAGCATATATGGGTGGGAGAAGGGAAGACCGCGTGCAACCAAGTGATGAATGATTGAGAAAAAAAGGTGGATGATTAATACACAAGGAAGAGAAAAGTGACAGTGAACAGGCAAAAAAGAAATCAAGAGTAAAGAATGAACAAAGCAGCTTTTAGTGGAAATAACAGGAACGCTGGCACATTCCTTTGAATATCATCACACTGTTATTCCTGATTAAAACAATTTTATTGAAAAAGATTTTTGGCTAGAGTTTGCCAAATGTTGACAATTCTCCCCTAATGTACACACAGTTGATCAGCCAAGAAACTAGCCTTTAGGGAAGTTTACCTTCAGGGAAGTTATTGCCTCAGTTTTACGCTAAGTATAGAAACCTATTCCTCCAACCGTAACCCTGAATCATCACACAACTGGCTCAAACTCCGTCCTTTACTGTGCTATGTAGCTGCTTGTGCATGTAAACAGTCTGCGAACTAATAAAGGCCAAAGTACACGCCATTAGAATCAACTCTCTCCCACAGGATCAACTTTTCTCAGCTGCCATAAATGTCTTGTTGGAATTCCACCCATTTCTTGTTACCAGCTGACGTCAGCTCAAAACACTGTGCTTATTGCCACCTTCTAGCAAGCATGGCACAGCCTCACACAACACACAGAGAACTAAAACAGCAAACCGTAGTCCCACTCTGAAATGTGCTGCTCCAGACTGGCTTGTGAAGGTAGATTGGATCCACAAAACTGTGCTACCTGACTTTCAGGATCAGCCAACTGGCTACAAACTGATACAGCAGAACCAATACCATTGGTAAGGACAGCCCCAGCAGAGTGGGGGCGAAAGCCACTTAAGCTACCAGAGCCAACAGAGCTCTAATGTAATATACAGTAAATACAGACTGCAGTACAAGAGAAAGACTGAAACTTAAGCATGTAAATCCTTTATAATAGACCCCAACATGAGCATAATAGGCTCCCTTAAATTAACCTCAACCAGACTTACTGTCATGTGCTTTCGGAAAAGCTATGATGTGGTTATCTATTAAAATAGCACAGTTAAAAGAGTAGCAGTAGTCATGTTAAGGACTTTGTCAATTCTCTCTTTAAAAAAAATTCAGCTGCAAAATCATTCAGAATGTGCTTATGTGAGGGACATAAATGGAAGGAAAGGAAAGCTCGAAATTTAGAGGAGAATCAGACGCAAAAAGGAGTCTGAAGGAGGCTAAAACGGAAGCAGTATGGCAGCCTGTTATCCACTTAGCCTATGTTTTCCATGATGTATGTGTGGATTAGTCAGATCCAGGGTTCCAAGTCCTCAGCGCACAGGAGATCGTAAATTAGGCTGGCGGAACGTCTTACCATTGGCCAGTCTTTAGCTTCCTGATACGTCGTCCCTGCTGCAGCAATCACTGGCCTGACTGCCCACTCTTTGATTTTATCCACCACTTCTTTCACACTGACCTCATTTTCATCTTTTCTCTGAGCTATGTCCAGACCAGTGTTTCATAACTAGAACGATGTGTCGGGACACTTGGGGAGGTGGAATGTGTTATGGTTCCAATGGAATGGCAGGAACGTTTCCTGGACGAAACACCAAAGAGGGTTAGCATTTCTAATGATTTTATTATGTAACCTAATGATGCTAACTGAACTTCTGCTTTTGGTCTACATGTGCACCACTGTCAATTACTTAAAAATGTCATGATCTCACCAGGCCCCCCGAACACAGGCATCTTTAAAGCCCTCTGGTCACATACAGCGTCAGGGTACGAGCTCAGGGACCTTTCTTTCTTGCTTTTTTACATTTCCATGTATGTATATAAATTTGTATTTATCTACACTGTGTTTAATTGCTGTATTTTTTTTTTTGCAGAGGACTGTTCCCGGTCTTTGAGCTGCTTTAGGCCTTCAGTTGTGTCCTGGAGCTCCCTTGGATCTCAGAGGCCTGTCAGTTTTGGAACCACTGGCCTGGTCAGTAATCAATCCCGGCTTTAGGGCAGTGATTCCCAGCTGTGATCTTTTCAGTAATTTTCCTTCTGTAACTCAACTAAGGAAAGGCTTGTTAATTAGCCGATTTGTCAGATCAGGTGTTTTAAAAAAAAGGGAAAATACCCAACTCTGCAGCACTATGGTTAGCAACCACTGCTTTATAAATTGGAAATGTGCTAAACGCGATTTCAAAGACTTGCAATGTGTAGAAACAGAACCAGTTATACCAGTAAAAAAATTAGTTCACCAGAGAGCTCTCTTCCTACCTCTCCATGGGACACCATGCGATCTTTGCAAGTAACAGTTCAAACCAAACACTGTTTTATGACACAGCGGGGCCGTCAGTCATCCATCACTGCTTGAACTCATGAAATGGAGGTGCCTTGACCTTCTCTCCCCCGTGAGAGAGCAAGGTCAAGGCAGGCAAGGCCGTCTGGTGACCCCCCCGATGACTCCTGTGAGGTGGGAGAGACACGGGCAGCCCAGGCACGCTAATGACTTTCACAGCTAGTCTGCTGCGCTTTCTGACTTTCCCTTCAAACGGGCCTGTGATCATTTACACAAGAAGAAGGAACAAAGATGAGCCTGGCCTGCAGATTATGGCCACGGTTAGGATCAGGCTTCATCCAACCAGCCTGGAAATCCGGAGCTGTGTGCGAAAAGATGGTGAAGTTTCCAAACGTAAGGCCTTAATCAATCATACAAAACCCTTCAGACAGACTCGAGCAGTTACAAAGCTCGAAAACATTTCATTATGTAAAAGTATCTATGATGCTACATGTCTAAGGAGAACTTTAGACTGACCAAACTGCTCATTATTTGCACACAGCGTATGAAGGTTTCTACTTTGATTGAACACATGTCAGTAAAGCCTTTCCACAGTGGTCTTGCCTGCATCCTGTCCTCAGGGCTTGCAGTTGTTTAACCTTAACATGGTGTAAGGATCTAGAAGTGGAGAATTGCCAAACCACTGTCAGCACGCGGTGAATCTCAATACGTTCACTTCACATGATCTCACCATTAAACTCCTGCGCCTTGCCAAATACATCGATATCATGAAAGCCCATCTGTGCATGTATGAAATCTGGGAGAAAGTAGGGGAGGGCATATATTTCAAATACTAGACAGAATCATGCCTCTATAATAAGATCTCTTGGATCAGAGTTCTGAAACTCTGGAATACACATGCACTACACAATCTATCTGTTTATAACACAGCTGAGTGAGCTCAAAAAGCGCTTGGATGTATACACTAGGTAAATAACTCAATCAGGTGCATTATGGTGCAAATTCCCACAATTTCCGCCCTCCAAATGTAGTTGGAGTCATATGTTGCGCCTGAGCTTTTTATTAGTTTTGAACTAGAGGTACAAGGTTAACATAGCTACGAGCTAGATGCAGTTTTGGCAAAGTGTGATAACCCTGGAGATTAGGTTAATGCATGCAGTTTACACAGAGCTAACTAGTGATGTACAATCTTCTACTATCTAACTCCTTAGCTACAATGGTCCTGTGGCTTCCATGCAACTCAGGGTTGACATTTGATGTTGACTGTTGAATGGTATTTGTTTTATTATAAACTCCAATAAATGTTAAAACAAATTCGCTGTTCAGTATGATACCAAAATGACCCCCCAGATTGGTGTTTTAATAACATTGTTTATGATATTTCATACATTTAGGGTGAGAAGTTGACTTTAGTATTCAGAGTGTGCATTGGTTAAATAGGATCAGAGCATTGGTTAGATTTATTGAGAGTATGCACTTGTAGAACACAAAGAAACTTTCAGTCCACGCCACTTCTGTGTCAGCAAGTAGAAGAGATATTTCATCATTGGTTTAAATTTGTTGGAGTTATTTTTGCACCGGTTGTTTTGTTTTGTGGAAGGAAAGTCCTTCTTTTGTACGTCTCCAGTAATTTGTACCAGAAGGAGACAAAGACTAATTAATGCCAGGTCCTGAAGAGGACATGGTACTTTGGGTTTCATTACTGACCTGGTTTAACTCTCATTTGGATTCTGTCTTCTCTGGTCTTGCCTTCCCTTCGTCTCAATTAGTCATATTTTTAGGCTGGTCTTGGGCTTGACTGCAGTCCTTGTTTAAAGAATCTCAACATCCCGTAGGTTAAAGGTTAAAGGTTCTATAACAACTTAACGATTCTTTCTTGAGGAATAAGTTATTACTTATACATACATACTTTATTAACCCTTTATTTTTAAGAGTGTACTCCACGAAATGGGCATACCCTTATATGTATATCTGCAGAGTCTTTTATAAAAAAAAAAAAAAACAAGAGAAAGAGCGAGAAAAGTGAGCAATGGAGGAAATAGGGAGGGGGGGGTTCATCTGTCTATCTCCAGAGTCTCATTGATCAGCAGGATCTGAAGGATGAAGCTTGCCGTAAAGCCGTCGGAATCTCAAGGAGGCCCAGAGAGAGAAAACAAGGCCTTTGTTTTATTTCTTTCGGACCCATCCTCTAATCGGTCACAGATGACCAAACAGAGAGGGAGAGAGAAAGAAAGAAAGAAAATAGAAAAACAAACTTATTGCTACTTCTTTGATGTTTGCCTTTACATAATAGAAGCCAAAAGCCAGAACTGAAGAACTAGAAAACAAACCAACGCAATCACGCTGGAGTTAAAGGTTTGAAATGTCGGTGTACCAAGTGAGAGTGGCACGAGGACAACAGAGAGCGGAAATATCTGTTAAATGAATGGGAACCGACCATTGTTTGGGAATTGCTCGGTTCAAGTGTTTACAGGGCTATTTCGGTTCAGAGTGTGCAATTAGATGGTTCTACTTAATTCAAACCATCTGCCAGGAATGTACAGTAGTAAGTAAGAGAGGGGGATTAAATAACAGAGCAGCAGATTTAAGGCATTACTTCAGAAAAGCCCAAGGCGGTTTGTGTCAGTACAAAAAGACAGAGGACCCTAGACAGTCCTAATGGACACTTTTCAACAAACAAGATTCAGGTAAAGTAAAGTTTGTGGTCTGCAGGTATTGGAGGTCCTGCTTCTGATGTCTCATGACTACACAGAGGCCAGCACTGTCCAATTTAGAGGCCCAACTGTTTCTTAGGGCATCTTTACTTTTGAACATTCCCAACCTTTTCCCCCTACAGTATAAACATGCCCCCATCCCAGCTTTTATACCACACATGAGGCAGATAATAGAGGGAGTTGTTTATGGTTCTTTTCCATGTTTATTAATGCTTAATATAATTACAATCAACTTTTGGCCAGGGTTAAAAAATTATTTCATTTATTTTGGCAAGATAAATGCCTGAGGCATCCAGGCATGTGGATGTGTGTAGAGTAAAGCTGTGAACCACACAAGACAAGCAGAGTGTGCATATGTATACATACAATTTCTGTCAGGAAAGCCAGGGAATAATGGGCGACTTGCTGTAACAGATTTAAATGAAAATTTTTGGTTACTGATTTTCTATACTCTTACCATATAGATGCACTTTGAAGTTCTACAGTTACAGATTGCAGTCCATCTGTTTTTCTGCATACCTTGTTAACCCCAGTAACCTGTACAAAAGTGTAATCTAAAAGTAAAATCATTCTGTATTTAGTGTGTCCACTCGCTTTATCAGAGCTTTCAGAGACCTGCTTTCAATACTCTAAAGAAATCAGCTGGGATTCTGTTTCCACACAGCTACAGTTCATTTTCTGCTTCCTAAAACATTCAGTGATTTTGAGGTCTGGACTGTGGGGTGGGCAGTCCACTGCTCTGAGAACATCAGCAGCTTCTTTGAACTAGAAATTTTTGGCTATTTGTTTTTTCTCAGTAACAGCTTCTTGACAAGAACACATCCTTTCTGACTCTTCTGAGTTTAAGTTTGGACAGACACTGGAATAAAGGACAGAAACAGGATGTTTGGATGTTTTTGATTTTCTCCTCTCTCTTAAAGATAAAAGCTGTTGGCACTTATTTTTGTTCCTTCCTGATAAAGGTGGATTATCCTTTATCTAATCTCCTCAGTGATTAAACTTAAGGTGGCACGATAAGCGTTTGCTCACCCCTAAGCTAGGCGCACATTGCTGCTGTGCTTCACGCTGGCTTTAAACCGACGGAGAATCCTCATCAAAACGAGCCCACTGTGTTTTAGTGGTAATTCCAAAAGCCACCAAAGATTTAGGGTAACCTACTTATCCTCTTCTGAGGTTGAGGTTATGTGGAGAAATCACACGGAAAAAAAAAAAAAAAAAAAAAGTAAGTGTGTTCATGACATTATATTGGTTTACCAATTAAAAGGAGCCACAAAGAGAGTCTATGTAAACCTGCTAGCCCTGTCTGACTGCTGACCATCACCACACTGTATTTTTTAACTAGGGTTGAGGTGCACTTTCAGCTCCGGGTTCAGTTTCTCCTCCATGTTTCTACAGACTGAGTACCACTATTACCTGGTCATATGAAATGTCTCATTGCTTGTGCTTTGCGAGTCAAAGTTCAACCGGTTTCAATTTGACATCTAATGCAGCTGCACTAATTAAACACTGACACTGCCTTACCAACCTGCCTTCCAGCTCCAGCGTTACTAATTATTAGTGCAACAGAATGATTATAGTCTTGATTTCATTCAGATTTTCTTTCAAAAGGTCATAAGAACATGATTTATGAATTCAAGTATCATGAATTGTATTGTGAGCTACTTTAAACGAAGGGTCTCTGATATGAGACAGATTAACATTACATTAGGTTGCATATAACACATGAAATATTCTAGTTGTATATATAAGCAGTATAATTATATAACCACTAGAGGTGTAACAATGCCCCTCAACACACGATTGGATTTGATTCAAGGCATGTTCCACGATTCGGTATTCTTATAATATTTTAATCCAAAATTTGGAGCTGTTTGGTGCTGATCACCCAAGAGCTTTGGGGTTTAACCAGTGCAGTTGCATTACATATTAAATAAACAGAATGGCTATTTTCATATAATTTTATCATATATAATTTTCATTGGAATGTCATGATTTTATAATAAATATCTATAAATCAATAATAATAATAATAATAATAATAATAATAATAATAACAATAATAACAATAATAACAATAATAAGCCATATTCATACTAAATTTTTGAAGTTTTATTTGGTTTTAATAATTTTATAATGCACAGTAAGCATTTTGTAGAATTCTCCATTAACTTCCTTTGGAAGCATTTTTCTTCCCTCTTCTCCTCCTAGGTCTTGCTCAGACAGCAAGGAGATGCATGAGCCCACATAAGTGTGTGTGTGTGTGTGTGTGTGTGTGTGTGTGTGTGTGTGTGTGTTTTCCTGTGTTGTTCAAGGACACTGTGCAGCACAGTGAAGCGGCCCTGACTCCATTAGAGCTCATCAGCAGATTGCCTCTAAAGAGCCCGGTGCAATTACACACATGCTAACCGCTAACCCGGCCGCAGTCGTGCCAACAACATCTGAACACCATGTTTCCACAGGATGGCTGACCTGCCGCAAAACAAAGGATGCCAAATTAATTGCTAAAACCCTAACTCAATTTCGCATGGCTCGCTGAGAGAGTTTATTTTGACTCTGGAACTGTGTGCATTAAACCTAGGCATTCCGCATACGCAGCTATATGACAGTCAACACGACTGCCAGCATTCCAGCGCAGCCCGTGCTACAATTAGATGAAATGAGATGGATTAATGAACGGAACATTTACAGTGAATTGCTGAATTGCTGGAGCACAAGAACAGAAGTGACACAAACAAAAGCAAATTCCAAAGCTTAGATTAACATTTCCGACCAGCAATGTTAAGTGTAGCAAATATTCCTCCTTCGGTGCTAGTTTCAGGGCCAAACCACACAAAATACACAGAGAGAGAGAGATAGAGATAGAGATAGAGATAGAGATAGAGATAGAGAGAGAGAGAGAAAATTATATATATTTATTATATATATATATATATATATATATTATATATATTTATTATATATAAATTATAGATTACATTTTACATTTGAATTTGATAATATATTTCACATTTCTGGAGGATATATTTTCTAAGGAGGTGAGTGAATGATCTACTATTGCACTCATAAGCTTACCTATCAAAAATCTGTGAATGAAATGTACCTAACAGCATGTAATATCTCCAAGAGCACAAATAACAGCTGTGATTTGATGGATCTGGACAATGGACAACAGAACGTCAATGTTCAGCCACGCTTGCATTAAAGAATTCCACAGTTTGCACAGATTTGGTGGATGCCTTCACTGGCACAATTCCAATACAAATTTTTTCTAGCTTACAGCCTAAGCATTCTATGCCATCTGCAGGAGCTAGGGGTTGCTACTACCTTAAACATACAAGGTAATTATTTTAGGTCCAGTGAGTTTATCTTCACCAGTATAATACTGATTCTGAGACCTATCTGAGACCAAAACTGAGCCAATGCGTCTGACATCCTAAAAACTCCTGCAAAACCAACAACAGTGCATGTCCTTGATTCCTCTCCCTTCAGTAGCACCAGCACACAGCTCCATATCCAGGCCGTACACACAAGAAGCCAGCTTTTACAGGGAAGTCCCTTCTTCCCCAGGCCCTCCACAGCATATAAAAGCTGGCTGAGGTTAGAAGCTCTTAAAGTTTTACAAGCTGACATTATCCCCCTGTGCTCACAGGGCACTGCTGCACAGGAAGGCACATGGCACCAAGAGAACTCTCACACAGTTTCTCATTTTTAGATGAACACTGCGACTCTATTAATGCAGGTATGCTTTTAATAGTGGTACTGATACACATCTCCTTTAACACTGTAAGCTGGAGGATAAACATCGTTTATCTTAAGAAAAACACTCGAGGAGTGATTCTATTTCACTGTCAAGTTTTGGTTGGAAACAAAAAGGCTCAAATCTTAAAACGCTCAATGGAAAACTGTCTAATGAGAAATTTACAACCTTGTAACAGACAGCTAATCCTGTTTTTTAATTGGGTTGGACTTCATGACCTGGGCTGAAAGCCTTAGACATTCTGATTTACGTCTCAGATAATTCCTATTATGAGTAAAAGCAGAATAAACCAATCCTGATTTGATTTACAATGGAGCATTTCTGTAGGGGTGGAAAAATCAAATGCCACTTTACCAGGTACCCAGTTTTGCCTAAAAGATGTACAAGGAGAACAAATTGGTACCATGGAGTGGAAAAGCGGCTACAGACTGCTAATATGAGCGTTAGCCCACACCAGGGGTTTAGTTTATTGCTAGGACTGGAAAACAGTGGCAGCTCTAAGCCAGGACTACATTTTTGTTGTTTTCCAGCTTCAACAAAATCTAAGAAGTACTAGTAGTCCTTTACATTGTGTGTAAATTTCCCAAGGAATAGACCAATAGAACTGGCCCAAAATGACTTGGAAAGTGTCTGATAACAGTGACTTCGATTAAAAGTACAGATTTTTTTCCCTACTCTAGTAGAGTCATCACAGGAGATACTAGGTTTTGCTCTGATAGTGACAATATGTTAATCTTGTTATGTGTTTAAAATAAAACATATGGAGTATAAATATTGTTTGCTTTAAAATGCACTTGCTTAATCTAAAACAACCTAAAATATTAATGTGCAGCAATATTAGCTTAGCATTAACATACTATTAGAGTTCTCAAGAGTATGCTGGGAAACATTATCCCTACCACTGAGGCTTTTGTTATTCCTGGTTTTGAGCTTTAAACTTTCTGTTCCAAACCCACGGCCTGGCTCTAATAGTCACTACTCACAATTGATAACGTGCACATACTGCAGTAAATAAACCTTGACATATTTATATGGCATATGAAATTGTGAGCATGCTGCGATGACACCCAAACGTGGGCGCTGCAAAGAAACTGCTCATTTCTTCAGAACAAATAGTGATATTTGCAGTTGATAATGATACCCCACTTTTTGAAACCACTACTCCTTTGGCGTTTGTGAGAAGGAAAGAGACTTAAGAAAGTCACGGTTGGCTTTTCACATTCTGTTTAATGACTCATGCATCATATTCAAAACGACAACAGAAAATTGCAGCATAAAAGGCCTTCAAAGAGTGCTGAAAATGTAGCGTGACAGATTGAGTGTTTTTGGCACAAAGTAAGTGGTGTGAACGGAGCCATATGAACTAACGCTGAGTGGGTGAACAACCCTTTTCACACTCTGCAATGTCGTAGTGTGGCCGCTCGTAAAACTCTAAACCGCCTCTTTAGTTTCACGCTTGCCCTGATTTTACAAGCCAAGGCTGTGGCATGTGTATGTGTGTGTGTTTATAACTGGCACAATGCACACGGGAGAAGCTCGACAACAGAGTTTTGCATATTTGAACCCAATCACAGCCTTCATAAACCTCATCCATCAGACCACCACATAGCATTGTGGAAATAATGCTGATGTCACGAACAGTGGCTTGGGGCAAGGAGTCACCAATGGGCATGAGGTTATTTGTGAAATGCCATTTACTGGCCATATCACAAAAATCACTGATACGAAGATTTTAATGTTTTTAATAACTTATTATATAAAATTACTATAAATTACTAATTATATCTGTTAACTGTTAAACTACAATTGTAAACTGGGCAAACCAGTGGAGTGCCCATCCTGTAATAAGAGACACATCTTCAAATCAGTGTTAGGCAGTAATAAAAACATGTTCACTGATAAACGTGTTATTAACCACACATCCAAATTTGAATGAAATAATAGCTAAGTATATGAAATAGGATTCAAAAACATGAATGAATGAGAAATATTCTCTGCTTTAAAGCAATGGGAGCATGCTCACTGAGGAGGCTGACACCATGCCCAATCATTGCCTCCTTCAAGTGTCAAATACCACTATAAGCTGAAAAATGAATGCTCTGTCCATCAGTTTTATTGGGCTTACAGCTCTGCATGTTTGTTACCAGAGCTAAAATCCAATTCAGAACCAGAGGACACTGACCTATTAGAAGTATACAAGAGAATGGTCATTCTTTACCATTTATGGGAGTATAGCTAGCGCAAGCTAACAGAGAACTAGTAGCCTGTAGCCCATTAGCCTTGTTTCACAAGCGGCCACTCTGGCCAGTGTATCACCTAGAAACACAACGGGTTACTTTGCGTGGCTTTCAAGTCGAATTGGTTGGATTGCTTAAAGTAGTCAAGCAAACGTTTTAGAACGTGACAGTGTTAGGGTAGGGATCATACTTAACATGGCTCCAGTGCAAGGTGAGATTTCAGGCCTCCCCAAAAAATCCTGAACACAAACTAAATTTTATGGTGTAGAGTGTGTTTAGAAACTGATCACAGAATATCTTTCACATGGCCCTTTAAGCTTAAATAAACAATAGATAGACTAAAGGTGTTATGGAACCATGTTAAGAAGTTATGTTGCTGTCAATTGACACATGGCACTTCTGAATAAATTCATTTTATATGCTTTGTTTTAATTACATACATTTGCTTTAGCTCCACAGAGGAACATGCATCCAATTTGCCTTCTGTTTGAGTGTAAATGCTAACAACTGTTAACAATAAGTGATAAAATCTGCTAATATAATTGCGATCACATCATGAGATTGTCGTAATAATGGTGACAGGCCTAGCTATAACATAACATCTCTGTCTTTGTATTGGACAGTTTCCAAAATGGATTTTTTGAACAGTCAAAACATTTGCCTTGCGAACCGCTATGAACCATATTCAGATTTCATCACTGAAAGGAATCCATGTTTTTTAAATTACAGTGATGCTGATGAATAATACCAGTGTCAAATCATCTCTCAACAAAAAGATATTAAGCCTCAAAAGCTTGCACATGCCGAATAAAACTGGATCCGCAAACACCATTTCTGCTAATTGCCACACAACACAACAGAACGCATTTTGAAGGGATTTCTGCCGCCCCAGGTCCACTAGCTTTCCCCACAGGCCAGTCCTGCTGCTCTGAGTGATGAATACAGGCGGAGGTTCCATTAATCATGGCGACGCAGAGAAAGGTGTTGGGTAAGGAAAAGTGACACTGGCCCCAGTGTGTAATGCGAGAGCTCATGGGTAAATGTGATGAGGTGAACTGTGTGTGTGCATGTGTGTCTGTGTGTGTATGCATGCGTGTTGATTCTAACCAGGCCTGGCTATTCTCAGTGAACGGCTTGATGAGGCAGGAAGTGGCCCAAAGCGAGCAATGCGGTTCGACTGGAGCAGCGGCCCACACGCAAAAAGGCATAGCTAGTACAACACACACAGCAGCATTAGAAAAGCCTCATTCGAGCTGGATTAGTTTACCTGAGGAGGTCCCATGATGTCATTTGTACGGGATGTAAGTGGCTGACTGTTATAGGGATAGAATACTAGATATTAGGTGGGTGAAAAATAATCAACACATCATAGTATCGCAATATTTTGATTAGCAGTTTTGTACTGATAAACCGATGCCTAACATCAATATTTTGATATAAAACATACTATTATATTAACATCATATATTAATTATATGGTGTTAGTTTGTCTGTCTGCAAGACTATCCCATTTGCTGCAGTAAAAATGACTGAAGCGATATGAACACTATTTATTTCATTAGACAAACCAGATGTTTTTATGGGGGGGGGGTCCTGTTGTATAAAAAAGCCAATAAATCAGGTGTACTGCATTTAAATGTGATCACAGTGTTCAGCAAATTGTAGTAATTTTTTAAAATCAATGTAATAATGGTTTGTGATAATACTGTGTTGTGGGGCCTCTCACTATATATGTAGGGGTGACTCTCACTCAACAGTTTCCTGCACAGCCAGCAGAGAACATGGAATGTACCTTACAGGAACTGCATCAGCCATTTCAGCAGGTATAAATCTTGTTTTTGTATGGTCAGTTCAAACTACTAATATACTGTCCAGATGGGAGAATAGTAAAATGTGCAGATCCAATAAAACAATTATTATAAGTCAGCATCATCTAACCTAGCATGTCAGACATTATTCAGACTGTGCCTACTTCTGGAAAGACTATGCTGTTTTCGTACATTTTTTTCCATACAAATTGATGTGATGGTAATTATGTTTTCATGCATACAGGTATTCAACAATACGGTTACTTATATTTTCTGAAAATTAACATCCAGGAAATGTTTAAAAAGAACTGCTCAAAAGAGAATCTTTAGGTTAAGTTGTGTGTAGTAGCATAGATATAGCTTACACAAACACTGACATGCAGTGCACTAATTCTCAAATCCAAATTATGCAGAAAACACAGAAGTTACTGGTTTCACTGGTAACAGTGGTGGAGTTTCTGACTTACAGATCTGTATTTTATTGCTACCCTTATATGAGTCATCAACTATTCTTTATATTTAATATTGCAAAAGAAAATGAAAAAGATTAAAAAGAATTAAAAAGAAAATGTGACCAACAGAAATGGCCAAAAATTGAAAGGAACAAGCATGGTTTTATTGACTTACATTAAAATGAACGTTGTTTTTGCCCTCTCCGCTTTAAGATATTTGTTTTTCTTTGGACAGTGATGATATGATTGTAAAATTGTATGCCGTTTTGTATTGCTTTTGTGCTCGTCTTTCTATCCAATGGAGACCAGAGGAGAATGGGTTCCCCTATGAGTCTTTGGCTTCCTCCTGAGGTTTCTCCCTCTTGCTCTAAGGGAGATTTCCCTTGCCACTGTTGCCCTTGGCTTACTCACTGGTGGGCTTGGACCCTGATTCTCTGTAAAACTTTGTCACAACATCTGTTGTAAAAGGAGCTATATAAATAAACCTTGACTTGACAACCTATCCCGTCCAAACAATACTTGGGATTAGGCCTGAATCGCTACATAATCGGCCGATCGCTATTATGTAAGCTGACTGCAGTTATTAATTATATTCCCCAGTTGTCAGCTTCCACAATCTCGTGTTTACATCATAACTAACAAAATGTCAACTGCTGTGTTTTCATCTGTTGCAAATAAGTGTAAATAAAAGAAAGCAGAAAACACACTTACTGAGAAATGTCTTGGTTCTTACCAAACAACGAACGATTCATCTTCTGACTGGCGCCATAACAAATACAGAGCACAGCGGTGCGTAATGTTTGTTGTGTGTAGTTACAAAGTATCCACAGATAAAGCAAATCAGCCAATCTGGCCCTTTCAGAATTTATTGTAATGCTTGCATACAACAGAAAAAAAATCTTCATTGTAATTATTTAAAAGACATATTTTCCTTTTAAATATATGGAATATAGTCGTAATTAGGTCCATATATGTGAGTGAAGTCGGAGTGGGTGGGGCTGAGGTTTCTGTTCGTGTCCTCAGACAGTTTCAAAGCTATAAACTACACAAGCTTAACATGGATCATGTCATGCAAGCAGGACATGCAGATACTGCAGCAATATCAGTCCTCCATAACTCTAAAGAATTGCTGGCAAATCACTCTTCTGGAATGATCTGATGACAGAACACAGCAGGACTTCAGTAATCCCTCCATTCCTCTATATCTACATCTCTTCCAAACATACACACATGCTGGTCTAACTAGATATGTGAGGTCATACATGCATACAACTCTATTGACATTTGTATTACTGTACCGAACTAACACTACACCGACCCCAAAACCTAAACCAAACCTTAACATCTGTATTGAAATAATTAATTTCCTGTACTGTTACATTTTCCATAGAAATGTGATGTGATGAACAACACATGATAAAGTGAGGACCACACTACGAATGTCCTCACTACACATGTAGGTACTTTAGATAAACAGTACATCAAATCATGCTTCACTTCGGATCTAAAATTATCCACGATTTATTCTGTCCATGCTTTCACTGGGAGAAGACACCTTAATCCATTTGAAAGGATGTGTAGCTGTCATGAAGCTGTTATTAAGAAAAGCAAACAGACAAACGAGAAGAAAATTTTAAGTGGACGATGTAGTGAAGGTAAAGAGTGGACAAGATAAGAAAACACTGATATTACACTGAGTTGTTGAGGCTTTTAAGCAGTGCTCTGTTCAGTACACTAAAAGACACTAAAAAAGGAACCACTCTGAGAGGAAATGAAATAAACGAGAGGTGGTCTAATTTTTGCGCAGTATTGTACACAAAATTCGACACACGCCACCTCTTTGACATGCTTTTTTGATTAGCTGGCATCCATGAGGAAGGAATGCGCTAAACAAGGCAAAGAGAAAAGGGGTGTGTGAGTGAGTAAGCATGTGTGAGCGTGTGAGTTTCACTCGGTGTGTGGCTTCGCATGTTTACGTGCTGAAGTAATTTGTCCTGCTTTAGAATGTGCACGCCATTTTCTCCTATCTGTGTTCATCTACGTGCACTTTACTGGATAATATGTGCATGCATGTATGTGTGAGCCAGCATATTTGTGTGTGTGTGTGTGTGTGTGTGTGTGTGTGTGTGTGTGTAAAAAGGATAGATTTTTTTTGTTTTTTACTTTTAAGACAAAATTACATCCTGACATTTTAGATAAGCTTAAAAAAATAAAAATAAAATATTTCTGAATAAATAATACATTTCTTTTTGAATATTGAGGATAAATTTAATGTTGAAACAGGTATTGACATATAAAAGGTAAAACAATGTTCAAATGACATGTTTGCTTGATTTTCTAGAAAATACCACCTAAATATGGCAGAGCAGTTTCACATGTACCCTAACCCTAACCCTAACCCTAACCCAGAGCAAAAATTGTGAGCAGTTTCTATTTGTTTGCTGAGTTTAACGTTTTGAAAAAAAAAAAAAACAAAATATGAAAAATGTGCTATGACTTTTGCACAGTGTATAGTTTATGGTTCATGGTCTCTCGATACATAAATACAGTAAATCAACAGCTATTGAGCATTAATATGTGTAAGACTGTGTAAACAAGTTATTTAAACAGGGATGCCCAAACTCATATACATATCACTGCTATGTAAGGCTTTCTTTAATGCAGATAAATATAGCAAAATGGAAATTTATTACAAACTTATTGCAAACCGATGGCAAAAAAAATCAGCATCAATGTTTTTATCTAAATGTGACAGTTTATGTAATCTGCACCACTAATATTACATAGAGGTACATAATATAAATATATATTACAAATACGTAACATATATGGGATATATATATGACCCCATGATCTGACATCATATAAAATAAATGTTCATGTTCACACTTGTGTTCCAGTGGCAACTACTGAGCCAATGACTGACTCAGGTTCCAGCTTGGTGTGTAATCGCAGTCATCGAATGATAAGTGCATGATAAGAGAATAAACTGCTGTAAAGAAGGCACTCACAGGCCTCCAGCTCCCATAAATCTCAGCCTGCTCACCAGGGTGTGGCAGCCAGGGGTGTGTGGGGAGGGGGCTGAATGTCAAACATGATACACTAACAGCTGTAAGCTGCCTGCCCTCTGGGACAGTTGCACTGATTGGCATCTAACTAATTTGGCCTCATGTTCCCCCTGCTATCTTCCCATGCCATGATGCTGAACGCATTCTTTCATCATAACATAGTCAGGGCTTTTACAAGCGGCAAAACTGCAGGTCAAGACAGACAGTGATTTATAGTACGGACCAACAGACGAGCAAAATCGAATAATTATAAAATATCCACTTACATCTTCAATATAAACATAATCTCATAAACAGCAGCCCCCTTATAGCTTGTGGTATGTTTGGCAGCTCAGGATAGTAATAGTATTCCTGAAGGTGTTTTTCTCTTTGAATTTTGAGAAACATTGGGCCTCATATACCAACTGCTCTTAACCCTTTAACATCCTCACCAAGATAAAAATATATATATTTTTTGCATTTGTTTGAGGCAATAACAACAAAGCAAGTATTCAATTTTAATGACATTAGCTTAGCATAGATGTATTTAGCATAAATAATCAACTAGACTGTTTGGTAGTGCCTGTTTTCTAAAAATTATCTTTCCCCTATTTTTTTTCCTATTATCCCATTCTTTTAGTTGTAAAATGTTACATAACTTAGTTCAAATCCTTTAAAACTATAAACTATATTCATAAAATCCACCAAAAACAATCCACATGTGCAGAGTAATATACTTCTTGCATGGTACTTCTATGGATGAACACAGTAAAGGTGTATTTTCTCCTCTATTCAACAAAAATGTACTCAAAATGTGATCTACCAACAAGTCGAGTAGAATGTTAAAGGGTCAAGAAGAGATTTCTTCTTAAAAGCCACTTCTGAGGTTTTAACGAAGAGCCTGTCATTTATCCATGTTTTCTTATTTGGTATTTGATCTTAGGTAAGAACCAAACCTCGGGGGTGCAAACTATTCCGTACATCACCACAGCGCTTCCAACCTTACAGACAGCTTGTGCTTCTTTTGCACAATGATAGGAAACACAGTAGCAAACACAAACCTCCAATTCCACATGCTGATTTACACATTCGGGGCCATGTCACCCAAACGTAGCGAACAGTGCCTGACCCGTGTATGAACTCTAAGTTTGGCATGCACAAGTTGAGGCGATAGTGTTCGCATGTGGTGGACACCCAAGCTGTTGTCAATTAGGGCTAATCAAATGATTTGCCAAGGAAAAAGAAGGAGCTCATTCGCACAGCACCTGGCGTAACGGTGATCATCTGGAATGACCAAAGAGCGGGCAAAGAAAGCTTCAGGTCACCATAGCAACCTGGACCTCACAGCACTCCATCAATCAGAAAGGTATTTATGAGGGTCTCTGCTGAGACGGCCCGAGACGGGACTCATCACTAGGGATTTGTGGAATTCTTAGACTATCTCCTTTATCTGCATTCCTAACGTTGCAATGTGTCCATTGTTTGACTCCACACTCTCTCCTCATTACTTTCTCTTTTTACTCATTATTCTGGGTTTATGAAAAACACTTTCTCTTGGGATGAACTAACAGTTGGTTGCTGCTGGTTGCCAATCAGGAGGAGAGACCGGGGCACACTGCACCATGCTTGTTTCCAGCACCTCTTGTTTATGAATGTTAATGCTGAAACTTGCAGGACAGAAAAATCACCCCAGAGACACACAGTAGTAAACTTGAATGTTCTATTAAACTTACAGCAAAGCTTGTTAAAAAAATTATATGACATTAATACAATAAGACAGCTATATAAATGCTGATCAGACCTGTTTAGGAACACTGTGGGCATGGCTAATAAGCAGGTTGATTGATGGCTCTCTGTCCAACACTCTTGGCCTCATCATACAGAACTAAAATCATAATTTTTAGCTTACATGTGACACTAACTGGATGTAAACAGTCACAGATGAACAGATGGATATGAAAAAAGAAACAGACCAACGACCAGTGTTTAGGAAAAGTTAAATGAATGAGTGGACAACAGGCAGCTACAGAGAGGTGGTCTAACTCGCTAGCTTTTGGTTATGCTGGCTAGCATTAGCTCGCTAGATTCCCTGATTCTCAAACTGTTCCGTGCAGAGTGGATACATTTGGGAGTGCCAAAAGCCACAGTGTGAAGGATGTAGCTCAATTTGGAGGTGTATGGAAGGCTAAAATCCCAGTCTACAGGAAACTCTCCTCAGAATTGTGCCAGGGAAGGCTTCCATCACATCTGGCCCAACTGCGCAATTCTTTGATGGAAGAGTGGCTGAACACTAACGTTGCCTACATCTAGAAACTTGTCCAGTCCATGCCAAATCGAATTGCAGCTGTTATATGTGCTTCCAGAGGTATTACACACTATTAGGTACATTTCAGTCACAAGGTGTCTAGTTCTTTTGTGTGCTGAGTCCATTACTCTTGAAATATATGTCCATACATAATCTCTATGATATGCTTCTAGTAAATCTATGCATTAAAATTGTTCTGATTTCACATGCATGGGCTTAGACTCCTCAAGTTGTATATTTTGAAAGTTTAAGTTAAAAACAATGTGTTGAAACTAACCCCATCATGGTGAGGCTGTTCTTTAGATTGGCTAGCTCTCGCTGAAAGTTAATTACTCCCACCACACAGGAGCAAAAATTAGCATTAATCTGCTCAACAGTTCTAAAAACCAGTCTACAACGGACAGCTGATGGAATACTTTGGTAATTCAAACACTTTGGCTCTGGTTATCCTTCTTCTACAGCCAGTATACTAACTACATGCATCAGCAAATTACTCATGCATGCATCACATATGCATCAAAGCTCTCCTGAAGGCAGTGCTTCTCTCCCACTTGTTACCTTAATCCTTCATAGGACAACTTCACAAGATTCAACAAATTCTTACTTGTTTAAAAACTGATTTACCCCCATAGGTAATTACATAGCTGTGCTGCAAAGCAAATAAATCTTCACAAATGTTAAAAAACACGCACGGGACGGGGGGGTTAGGGGGCTTTACAACCTTGTCACGTGTTCTTTGGCACTCTTACATCTTTATAAATTGCACTAGACCTTGTTCGCAGCTTGTACACATTAAACATGTCAAAGGCATAATTAATGACCGTTTTATGCAGCATTTGGCCAAGTTGTTTTTTAAACCACATCAGAGAAAAAACATATTTTATAGTAGACGAATGCAGTACGTCCACAGATATTCCCTGTAGATAAAACTAAACTGCCCAGTCAAAGTGACTGGACTACACATTAGAGCCAAAACCCACTAACAATATAGCTGTGAATCCATCTGCAGCACTTACAATCATAATTCAGTAAACACACAAGGTCTGCAAGTTGGACGATTACTGCTGGTTTATGATGAGTGATTTAATTTATCATTTCTAATCAGTGCTATGAAACTGTGAGACTGCCAGTACAAAAACCACTGCAAAAGGATCTAAATGAGATCGTGCTCAATTCCTTTGTTGTTCAGATGATGAGCAAATGAATTGTTCTGCAATAGACTTACATGTCACTCTGAATGTGGTTTTATGCTGGTGGGTGTAATAATAATGTCAGCTCAGGTGACGGGATAAAGACTTCAGTAACATGAGTAGTAAGGATTATTAGTCAAACATGAGCTGACATGACAGGAGATTGACCAAACAACACAACTTTAACATTACACCAGTCATCTGATACAACAAAAAACTCAGAGAGAGAGAGAGAGAGAGAGAGAGACAGAGAGAGAGACAGAAACAGAGTGAGTGAGAGAGAGAGAGAGAGAGTGAAAGCCAGAGAGCGAGAGCGTGAGAGTGAAAGCCAGAGAAAGAGAGAGAGCGAGAGAGAGAGAGAGAGAGAGAGAGAGAGAGAGAGAGAGAGAAAGAGCGAGAGAAAGAGCGAGAGAGAGAGAAAGAGCGAGAGAGAGAGAGAGCGCGAGAGAGAGAGAGAGAGAGAGAGAGAGAGAGAGAGAGAGAGAGAGAGAGAGAGAGAGAGAGAGAGAGAGAGCGAGAGAGAGAGAGAGAGAGCGAGAGAGCGAGAGAGAGAGAGAGCGAGAGAGCAAGAGAGAGCGAGAGAGAGCAAGAGAGCGAGAGAGAGCGAGAGAGACAGAGCAGACGCGTCGCAGGCAGAGCGACAGAGAGACAGGCAGACAGGCAGCGCAGACAGAGAGACCAGGAGAGACAGGAGAGACAGGCAGAGAGAGAGTGAGGCAGACAGGCAGGCAGGCAGGCAGGCAGGCAGGCAGGCAGGCAGACAGACAGACAGACAGACAGACAGACAGACAGACAGACAGACAGACAGCGATGAATATCAGAGACTTTGATTAACTGTTAAACTCATGTAAGAGACATTTAATTAACATTCTGCAATTCTGAGTACACTGAAGCACATGTGTGGATTACATCAAACCAAGGGTGTAGCCATAAACTGCACAATCAGTTGGCCAAATCTATCTGTGAACTCTATCTATGATCTGTAACTTAGCTATGAGAGCTAATGTTAGTGATGGTTGATTGATCAGCCTATTTTCATCACGAATGTTTGGTCCACTTCATACAATTACTGACACCTTTCAGCAACATGTTACTTATTTCCACAATTACAGCTTTAGAACAAAAAGACGTAATATAAACTTCTCATGCAAGTCAAGGACACTACAAAAACTTGTTGTGCGCTGGTATGGTGTTACGGTGTTGCAATGCTATGTGTCTCATCAACAACTAGTGGGAACAGTGCCAGGTACTAACATTACACAAATCTAGTGAGCAGAATATAGATATATTTTTTAAATATATTTCTGTATAATTTTATGTATAGTTTTATTTATTAGTACATTGGGTTGGGAACATTTATCTAAATAGCATATCTAAATATTAGGGGGGATGTGTCCCCCTTAACGTATATTGTGATTACAGCCCTGTATCAAACTAAAAACAGCAACCTGAAGAAAATTCAGTTTGCTATAATACAGGCCCCTTAACACCTTAATATAACAAGGCTGGTCCAAACTGTTTTAATCAGAAGCTTTTCCCATTTTTGGACCAGACGAATTCTTTGATTGATTAAGCATGAATATATTAAATCCAGTGCTGTAATAAATCTAGCCTAAAAAAAAGGTTACATTCACATTGTGTTATGGGATGTTAGCTCAGTAGTTCCTCCTGGGTGGGAGCCCAGTGTGTGAGTGGTTTGAGCATGATAGCCTGCTTTCATTAGAAACAGCTAAAAACAGAACTAAAATCCATATTAATAATACTCCAGATTTCAGTATCTGAATCTGGAATGTGATACAGACTCATTTCTAGTGATAACGATAACCAAGCAACTTATTGGACAGTAGAACAGAGGGATCCATCTAACCACCACCCAGCAGCAAAGAAGATATCTGATGTCTGCTCAACAATTTGGAAAACCGGTGGCCCTCTTCCACGAAGCCTTTTATTGTCAACGGATGGTGCTTATGAAACACATTGTTAATGCAACTTCGCTTTACACCACTAATCTGTATCCTAGCTATCCGTCAGCATGCCCAAGTGGAAACAAAAGCAAAAGACTATTTGTACTGTCACATCATTCATCTGAAGCACCTACATACAGTATCTTTGAAAACTGAGCTCTCTGTGTTAATGGCTGATCTGAGAATATCTGGCACTAACAAATGTTCAACTTAAACCAACAGATTTTCCTTACAGCATCCTCTGGACATCAGCCCAGCTTCCAGACTGGAACAAAGGACTTTCGAGATTCCCCAGTTTTCTGTAAAGCCTCGCTTGAAAGATCACCCTACCTACTGTTGAAGGGCTCGACCTTGCCTGGGCTCAGTCAACCGTTTGAACTGAGTTTAGTACATCATTAACACCACACAATAGTCTGTCAACTCAACTCAGAAAAATGCCTATGCTACATGCCACTGGAGTCAGGCATTGTAAATATAGACCACTACAAGTATAACAGATTAAAGCAAATTAAAGCATGGATATTATTAATCATGAATACGCAGCGATTCCAGGGATATAAGCCAGTGTCTGTACATCATGTGCTAAATTTGGCCTAATATATTCTGAGTCCCTGAGCAGCTGCTCTGGCTATGCAGACTAGAATAGTATACGCAGACACACAGCATTTAGCACATAAAACTAGTGACAATACAATGCCAGCTCGTTCTGCATCCTGATTTTTGAAATCCAGCATATGCTGTGTTAGGATACTGGCATGCTGGTGAACCAGTATGACCAGGCTGGGTGACTAGTCATACCAAGATAAATCCAAGATAAAGGCCAGCATGGAATTCATTGTACAGTAGGTCTCCAGCTTAAATACAGACATGTAATGTAGCAAAACACACACTCAAGTGGTAATAGATTATTTACTTTAGACTTTGTATTTGTCTCTTCTTAAGCAAAGATTTAAACTCCTAGCCTGAGGTTGAATATAACTGAGCCTGTTACTTATATATATCCCCAAGTTACTAGTGATATTAGATGAACATTGGGCAAGTATGAATGTTTATTTAAAGGGTTAAGTAACTAGTGCCTAACAACTGCAACTATACCCATATTTCTCACACTGGCAAGGACAATGCAGTTGTCTATACTAAATCTTCTACTAAATTTGCATAAGCAAAATGATTGGGGAAGCAGGTACAATATACACTTACCTTTAGGATGGACCAGTGGATCACCAACCAAGGAACATAGAAAAGAAAGAAAAACAAAGAAAGACAGAGTTAGAGTGTAGTTAAATACACTCTACTTTTAAAATGACTTTCAACAGTAATGTTTGTGAAGCATTTCCTAGATTAGGAATTTATCATTTCAGTTCAGCAAGTGCTTTTTTTTTTTAAACTTCATTTGCACCCAAACCTTTTGAACAGCTGGAGCCAGCCCAGCCCGCTTCTAAAAATAATAAAAACATGAGCCAACCTGAAGAAACGCTGCATTATTAAAAAACATTTTATCCAAGATTTTCCTTTAAATCACATATTAAACTCCACCCACCCTACTGATCTAGCTCCAACACTTATCTACCTCCTCTTATCTAGCTAACCACTGTCTTCAGAAGAGCTCTATCAACTGGCTCAGATGTGCTAGATTGGGTCAACAATATACCCTGCAGGAAGGCAAGGCTCCGGAAGGATCATTAGAGGCAAGACAAGTGCTCAGAAAATACTGGAAGCTGTCTCATGGGAAAGCCCATAAGCCAGCGTAGATAAGAGCAGCCATCAGAACATCTATCAGAAGCATAATGTCAGTATCAGCAAAGGAGTGGTTCTTGGTAGCACAGCAAAGGAAGAAAATGTCATTTAGTTATTTCATGGTCCATTATGATTGTGAAATGGCACAGCACAAAAGGGTCTTTCAGCTGAAGTCCCAGCATGGCCTAATAAGTGCAGGGCTGGAGGCAGCTGAGAGAGGGAGAGAGAGAGAGAGAGACCAACCCAAAGCCAGATGCCTCATAAAAACAGACATATGATATCAGTGAATATGACTCCAGAGCACAGCCTAAGACAGGTCAATACTAATGATTCAGCGATGGACAGAGACTTGGAGAGTGCAAGGGTGACATAATCATAGCACACACGGGATGTGCCAGTATGAATAAGAAAGAGGTTCATAATCAATATCTCAGTGTCTACATTTGGCCACAGTGATGTCAGCACTGATGTTTGTAATTTATGACATTTAAGTAAATGTAAAATGATGCTCAACATCTGCGCTATGAAAATAAGCATGTGTAGACAACACAGACACAATCCTCTGAACTGGTGTTGCTTCATTGTTGTATATTTTATTGTTATGGAGCATAATATTCTTATTACACACAGTAATTAGGCAATGTGTATTAAACTGTATTTACAGTAAAAGGCCCTCCTCCTCCCTCCTCTGCTAGTCTAAGTGCTGCTCTAAATTGCTTACAGATTGGCCAAAATGCTTGATGCCAAGTAGGGATGGCGCAGTTCGGGCTGTATGTTCACTGTGGGAAGGCTGAGGCTTTGTACTGCTGTCTCTTCACCAGCCAAGGTCTGACGAAAGAAAAACAACTAAAGCGCTTCACTTAATTTAATGCGAAGATGGACCTATGAGATCATCAGCTGGGGACGAGTGGATGGGCCCACACAGTCGCCCTGTTGAAACTCATGGTATCGCCTTTCTGTTAAAACCATCCAGCCACAGCGCCTGGGCTCACCGTAGAGTTTTCTGTCGGCTCTGCTTACCACACCTTCTAATGAAGGAATTCATGTGAACGTGTCAAAGAGCCCTGAAATCCTACATTGGTTTATGTCCTGAAACATTGCTTTCAGTCAAGTTGAGTGACGGCAGTTTACTCGCATGGATCTGCTTCGTAAGCACAGAAAGAATTAAAGCAGATCAGATGGGCGGATGTGCGCGTGTGCTTGTTTGTTATCTAAATCCATCTTCCAGAACATACAGGTCCAGACAAAGGCCAGCAAGACGGGCTGGCCTCCAGTATCTGCCTGGAGCTTTGCCGTCAACAACATGTAGGCTTGCTGCCATCACGCTGCAGGAACCACTTAAAGGGGCAAAAATTTAAACCCATGCTACATCCCATAAACATGCCTACAAGCCTCCTACAGCGGTACTGCAACAGTCTCTAGAGCAGGATTTACTGGTTTAAAGATCAAGAAAACCCAGTTCTGATGATGTATCTAGGAGGAGGAAGAAACTTTGGAAAAACTACAAGGAAACCTGGAGCGAGGGAGAGGAATTTTTTGTTTTTTGTCAAGTTGCTAATGCAAGAGGAGGCCAGATAGCTAGGAAGTCGGATAGCACATCTCTGTTTACAGTATTTGCATTAACATCAGTGGCTAGGCAAGCGACAAGGATTTCTTCATATCGGGGTCATCTCAAAGGATGTATGACATAATTGCGTAATGCACAATTATGTTGCTATTGAAGTTTATATAGTACACTGATACCTATATAAAACTTATTTTTTTATTTTAGCCGTATCTATAATATAAAATATACAGCTGTATAAAATATAACTCTGGTTGACATAGAATATAAAAGATAGTTACCTAGTTTTTAAACAACATCAGTCCGTTTCCTCTATATGTGTGTGGATATGATTTTTGGTTAATGTGTGCAGTACACTGCAGTAAATTTCTTTTTGGCATCAAATCAAATCAAATCACTTTTATTGTCACATCACATTTTCACAGGTGTGAAGGTGAGTGAAAAACTTAGATGCGTAGTCCCTTACAGTACTTCAATACAAACATATAAATTAGACAATAAATATAAACAATACTAAGCACTAAAATCTCTGTTTACACTAATTTACAGTTATGAATAAAAGTTATGAATAAAAACTTTGATATATGCAGATGTACACATTACCATATAGCACTATGGTAAGGCTGAGGTAGATGAGAGATGCAGGGTAGATACAGGGCATAGAATATTATATATGTATATACATACACTACAGATATACAGTGTGGATGGAAGATAACAGTAGGTCAGTCTATGTGCAAGTGTAAATATGCTAATGTAAAGTGCAGAGTGATGATTGTCCATGGAGATTATCGTTTAGATGGTTTTGGTGAGATGTGCTGAACCAGATCCATATACCGGTGCATCAGCACTACTGGCTGTTCAGTAGCCTGATGACTGGGGGGAAGAAACCTCAGAGAAATCTTGGAGGCGGCTGGTTCTGGACTTTATACTTCGGAAGTAGTACAAGTGTTTCCGTTCAATTTAAGAGAAACAGAAGAGAAAAAAAAAGAATGACATTTTTTAACCCAAACCTTTCCTCAAACGTGAACGAACGGAAACACTTGTACTACTGAATTTTATCAGTACTGCCCAGCACTAGCTTTGAGTAATAGGTCCCAAGTATACCACATAAAACGAGCTCATCGATGTACTTTAATGAATGAAAACTAACGTTACTTAAACCAAAACAGCCACAGTTAAGCCCTCTAATTTCCATATAAAAGTTCTCTAGCCTCTCAGGCCTGAGTCACTCCGACAAGCACAAGTGGAGCTTGTAGAATGCGCCAATTAAAGCTAGTGCAGTTTCAAGGCTGCTTGTTGCTTCAGGCAATCACTTTTTATTTACTGACATGCGTCGCTTGTTACTAGGCGGAACGTTTGTGCTTCATTTACCCAAGCAAGATGTTACCACTTACCTCTGTTTTCCCTTTGACTACTTAGACACGCTCCACGTTTGTTTGATCCGAACAGTGCCAAAACCGAGAACAGCCTTTAAAAGTGGTCACAAGTAGAGCCAACAGTGACCAGATTAATTGCTACCAATTTACGAACACTGGGTAACATATGTGCAGCACACTAGTTTACAGCATGGCAGGTATCTTCTACGGCTACATGGTATCGAAGGTAAAATAAATTCAATTTCCGTTTGATTTGGCCCACCAGAAAGCCGCCAATAACATCCCTCAGACAATATCACGTTTTTATCTCTCTTTTTTTAACCCATAATGCAGTTAAGTAACACAGCTTCCTTGGGTCCTAATGGAATGTCTGGAATGGACAGGTTATGTATCTGTTCCATTTAATGAACGCTACCGTAGCAGGAAATAATCTAGAGACGTCTACACCTGTACACATTTTGCGCTCACATTACTCACGTGTTGAACAGAGCAAGTTCATCTTAGAGACTTTCAACTAACAAACTAATAGCATTAACATTATTGTGGAAGCTGCAGGGAGCAACTTTCTAGAGCTCTCTAAAACCTCACAGGTAACTTAGATGGTGTTTAAAGGCCAAAGAAACAAAGAATAATTATTTTCTTAAATTAAATTAATTATATTTTGCCAGGCCGCTGGTATTGACCCCTCTTTGGGTTAAAGCTACAGTGCTCCATTGTAGTGACCTAGGCTAGATAGCCAGACAGACCCACATGGTCAGTTTCTTATTCACCAGCCTCTTGTTCAAATTTTCCTGTTCCACTGTAAATGGTGCAGGACTTACCACGAGTGGCTCAAATTACAGACATGTAGCTGCTGCACCACCTAAAGATGGAACAGGAAAATGTGAACAAGTAGCTGGCAAATAAGATGATGACTTCAGCTTTGTGCCAACCACAAAGTGGTCAGAACACAAAAACAGGTTTTTGCTGACTGTACCTGGACGATGCCATCGAAAATAAACTTTATCCATAGGTGCAGCCAACAACATGACACTTCCCGTCATTAGCTCCTAGCTTCTATATCAACGCTGGCTGCTCTGGCACAGGCAAGAAAATATGGTACACCTTTGCAGAGATAGCTCTAAAGCTGCAGGTGGGATACTAAGGTACACAGTATTAGTCTAATGAGTCCCCATCGGACACAGGAGGGTGACGAGTCTGTGACTTGGTAGGCTGTGACTTGGTAGGTACTCCAGCTACCCATATGTATGAGCAAAAATAAAGCCGTGTCTTCACATATACTGGCAAAGTGGCCTTCTTGTAGGCAGCACACATGTAACTATCCTACATTCCATATACCAGCAAAAGGGTATACTTACAAACACAATATATACATACACGTCTGTAAGTTAACCCTTTCCTGATTTAGGATAGAGCCCTGCTTACAAACCGCAGGCTTAGGGATCTAAGGCCTAATGAGTTGCTATCTAGCTGTTTTGTCTTTTTGGCTGTCTGCCCACCTCAAACATTACATGAAAACGTATGGGCACCCCTTATACATCATAAATCCTATCTGATGTGTTTACCAGCAGCAGGCGCAATAAGCCATGTGTGAAAAGAGAAGTGATAGCATGAAGCTATCGGCTAGTACAGATCATAGAAAAACAACCAGGAGGTTAGCTTTGACATGGTTATTAAGATGGATGTACTATATCCAATGTCATGACACGGTCTTGCAGAAAGCATCAAGATGGAACCTTGAAGATAGCTTCACCTCCAGTGCATGTGGAGCAGTAAGAAAAGCAAACAGTGGCCGGCAAAGATTACCACAAATCGTTCTCTGTCGCCATTACTGTCATAGAAAAAAAAGCTTCCTCATAACAGCATCCAAAGAAAGTCAGATTGAGTAATCAGGGAAAAAAGATCAAAACCAATCTCTATAATCGTTTGCGTTGTCTGCAGTCTAACTTGTAAACCATAATAGCTTTCATGGAAAAAATGTGACTGTGCGAGTTAATAATCCTCAGCTTAACTGTGGGTTAATTAGACTCTGACTTACAGAAAACTACAAAACTGTATCCTTTATTAATGCTAAGCTAGCTTGACTCAAACAGGGGCTTCAGAGTGGGGCCAATGAACTGATGCTGTTGTAGTATATTGTCAGCTAGCAGCTCACTCAATCTTACAGCGGCTCAAGCTGTGGCCCTTACTGGAGTAATACTGTAAAGCAAGGCAGGCTTTTAAGAGAGGGACTATTGTTTGACAGAAAGGTTGTAAGGTCTGACGATCAGCACACAGAGAGTGTCAGACTGGAATGTGTGCATGTGTTTCTGAGTGCTGCTGTCGGGTACTTGCTGGCTGGTAGCTTGTCTTTCTGCATAGGCCTCATTCTATTGAACCAAAGTAGAAACAGAAAGAGAGCGAGAGAGAGAGAGCGAGATAGAGAGTGAGAGAGACAGCGAGAGAGATAGATAGATAGATATGGTTCAGGTATAAAAGGATGCCCTCTCTTTCTTCTGCGCTCCAACATGCCTGGGATTCCAGTAGGTCGGGTCTTTTATCACGCTTCAACAGGGTTTATAGTGTGGGCTCAGTAAACCTACCCACTCATAAAGAATTACTCATAAACACTCAGCAACACCTGAAGACACTCTTCTGCCTGGGGGACAGAGGAACATACACACATTGTGTGTGCACTATATGCCCCACTACACACATTTGACAGCCTATATGCTAAGTACTCTCAGATTCGAGCTTTGTCTTGTCTTGCAAGGAGGCCTACCCTTCAAACTCCAATGATAAAAGTTTAATGGATGTCCAAGCCTTCCAGTGGACCTTTTTGTCCAGAGGTGTCAAACCTCATCAGTGAAGTACCGGTGTAACTACAGTTTTGTCCATCTTCTCCCATTGTCACCATTTTCCTTTTTTTTTTTTTCATGGGCATCGTTTTGGGGTTTATGCCATAGCACACTGCGGTGGCTGGGTGAACAGTAGGGTGTGCTGTTGTATGATGTGCTGTTAATACGACGCTGCTTGGCTAATAGTCCTCGATATAGCTAATCCTTCCTGGGTTGCAGTTTCAGAAACGCATAATCTAAGGAACCTAAATCTGTGTTTTCTTTCAATCAGGTTAATCTTATCATTGTAGACAAACAGTTAATATACACGATGGCTGATGCCCCTTGTCCTGCCCTTACAAAACAGCTCCAGAGTCCAAAGTTTTTGTTCATCTATTCCTTCATTCATGTGTTACTTTGTTCATTTGTTTGCTCATCTATCTATCCATCCATGTGCACATCTGTTCAGCCCATTCCTTTATGCCTTGCTTCATTCAGCCTTCTGTCTAACTGAATGTTTAATATAGCACGCAGGTTTAGTATCATACAAACACTGTGTGCGTTTCCTGGGACTCGTGTAAGCTTGAAGATTGGTGATATAGATGCATACTGCCAGCTGTGACCGCTCAACAGTAAAGCCTGCTGCCATCCCCGCTTAACAACCACCAAAGGATCTACGTTCATACATTAGAGCATTTTCAAAGACTAGTCTACCAAGAACATTCTTAACGAAGAAATAAAATTAGCGTCAGACTTGAGAGTCAGACTTGATTTACGCTGATTCTGAGCACCATTTTAATGTTGAAAGACTCAATCAAGAGCTCAATTTAATAACATGAGCCCTTGATCCCAGAATGTGGATCATACACTATATGACACTGGTAAATGCTCGTGGAGCCGCTTAGGTAAAAAGTTTCTTAGCTTGCTTTGAACTCTCTCACAAAAGGTCAGTATGTGTAACATTACCCAGCAGCATTAGCGATGACTTCCAGCCTTGTGGTCTTAATTGAGATTCCGAAGTAGAGGGAAATGATTTGGATTAGTGGGAGTAAAGCACTGGTCCCCAGTCCTGCAGACCCACTGCCCTGCTCACCTCATTCTACTTATCAACTTTGTAATCATAATCATGTGTGTTAGAGCACAGAGAACAGACGCAGAGCAGGACAGTGCTGAAATTCTGAGAACTAGAGCCAAGCATGTTAAACTGCAGTAGAGAAAACAGTAGGACTGCTCATTTAATCATAGTACCTACATTTAAAATGATTATTATTAAGTGCCATCAAGTTAATTCTGACTCTCGCTGACCATATGGATAGTGTTTCTAATATCCTGTCTTTTGTTTGTGCCTTTAGGTTTCTGGTTCATGGTTCCTCTGATTGCATCCATCCGTCTTGTTACTGGTCGTCCTCTTCCTTTGTTTCTTTCAGCTTTCAACTTTACTTCTCAGCCTTAATGGTCTTTTCCAATGAATCGGTTCTTCTCAGAACTTGTTCAAAATAAACCTCAATGGGGTTATCTAGAGATTAAGCTTGATTTGTTATAAAGATAAAATGTGTTTTCTTTGCTGTCCAAAGAACGACAGCCATCAGTGTGGTTTTCTGTCTTGTTTGTTTACTGTCCTGCTTTCTCATCCAACCAAAGAGAAGACCGCAGCCTGGACAATTCTGATCTTTCTAAAGACTGTATTTGAAGATTTTTCCAAGCTCCTTCATCCTTGTTCCTGCAAGTTCCAGTCTGTGTGCCAAATGTTCTTGATTGCTGGATTCTCTATTGTCAATAATTTATACAAACAGGCAAATGTTGTCCACCATACTGCACATTTCCACTGATGCTAATGTTAGCAGTCCTTCCTATCATCATGACCCTAGTCTATTTTATATTGAGATGAAGCCTCATCTTTTAACTCTATGCTTTAATCTATAGATGTCTTTAATACTATATTTTATATAATGATAAATAAAAACAGATACATATAACATGGAAACATACCAACAGCATAAGCTAAATTAAGTGGTCAGATATATCCAACAGCTCCGTTAGGGGAGCAATCTGTAAGAACTTTAGTTTCAAATTCCAAAATTCACAAAATAATGAATAGAATGTGAAGCAATAAGTTTTGATTATATGTGAAAGATGCCGTTATACCGTGTTGCAGAGATATCGACCAGGCTTAATATGCTAGGCGCAGTCTGTCCTGTCTCGTAACAACTTTGTTATACAAGTGAAAGCGAGTAACTTTGGCATCAAGTCGAATCAGTCAAACATGGAGGGATGAATGAATGAAGAAGCAGCACTCTTGCCAGTCATGTTGAAGATGCTGCTCCAGGTTAAATTGTTTAAAGGACCAAAAGTAGCCAGAGAAAAGACGAACAGTGATAGTTAACTCAGCACGCAAAAGAAACAATAGAAATAGAAGAAAAACAAGAGCTAACATTGGGGTTGCTTATGACCGCTGGAGATGCTCTTGGCAAGGTTTAATGCTGAACTCCTCTAGACTGGTAGGAACTAAAGAGGGAGGAGGAGGCACTGTGCATTTTCTGGTGTTATGTTGCCCCCCAGTGTTTGAAGTAGTTATTTTTACTTTATTTTATTTATTTTATGTTTTGACATCTTGTCATTGTAAAATGTTGTAATCACCCTTTCAGTCTGTGTCATATTGTCACATATATACTATATTATATGTAAATACCCACCTTTTCAGTAATATACAAATACATAAATATGTATAACATACATAATATAAATTTTATATATATATATATATATATATATATATATATATATATATATATATATATATATATATATATATATATATATATATATATATATATAAAATAAAATAAAATACATACATGTATTGTGGTCTTTTAAAAGAGCTAGCAACGTCTACACAGACCTATTTTTGGGAATATACCAAATAAGACTGAAAAGAGTGTGTGACATTTATTTATATTTTTATATGAGTTATATTTATATTTTGTTTATTTCACCTTTATTTTCATTTTCCACACATACACAAGCCTTATATAAAGTCGTATTGAGTATCAAATCCTAGAATAGCCACACCGATCTGTAGTAAGGTGCAGGAATATGCGTATAAAGACCAGGCAAAGGAAGCGAAGCCAGAGAGAGACAGAAATACGTTTCTCTGATGTTTATATGGTTCTTTGAAGTTTTGTCTGTTGCTCTCATTTACTATTGGTGTCCACCCTCTCTCTTTGCAAGTGCACGTGTACCACTGTGTTTGAGGGTATACAAGAGCCTCTCTGAGCATCATCAAGCCCTCGCAAATCACCAGCAGAGAGAGTCAGTGGGAAGGGAGGCTTGGGGGCAGGTTGTCGTGGCTCTACAGGGGTCACTCACTCCTGTTCCTATGAAATCAGACACTGGGGTCAGCTGGGTCAAAAGGTCAGAAAGGTGAACAGGGTGAGAGCCACAGGGGCTGTTCCGTTCTCACAGCATCGACTAACCCTCTTGTATTCTTGAATGTATATTACTAGTACTTTGTTGAAGAATCCAATTCACACAGTTACCCTTTTAAATGCAGTTCAGCTATACAAACTACAGATTAACCAACTGTTTCAATTTATTTAATCCAGATTTTTTCACCATATTTACCATACATTTAAATCAAACCGAACTCCAGAGACTTAAGACTTGAATAAACACCAGAGACTTGAAATTCAACTTGGACTACAACTGAAAAGTCATGACTCCAAAAAGTAAAGACTCAACCTAACAATTAATAACCTCGAACTCACACTCCACACGTATGAGACTCAACTCAGACCTGGATTAGACTCAAGTCTGGACTCAGACCTGGCATTTAGATACTTGACTCACATCAAATAACTTTTTCTTGGACAATTTTAGCCAGTTCTGATTTTCTTTCTTTGACTATATTTGTGTATTTTGCATATTTTGCATTGCATACCGCACAATGGCCTTGGTCTTTTTCATTGCTAAAGAAAGATATCAGAGGCTGATGGCTCTCTTTTTCGCCTTTGCCATCTTCTTTAAATTGCACGTATTGAGCGTAGTGCTGGTGTTATAAACATCCTATTAAATTTCGGAGTTTCTTTGTCGATTTTCTGTGGCCTTGTAGGTATTACAAATTGCGAGCTTACCATTTCAGAAGCCATACTCACAGCAGATTCCAGTCACCGACTGATCGACTGGTGTATCCTTACGGTATGCATAGAAAAAAATGTGTGTATGTCACAGTGCCAGCTTAGACACTTCTGATACTAAACTGACTGACTACAGTGGAGGCAAAAGGGGACAATTTTACCATTTACCTTTTTTTTTTTTTTTTTGCAAAACTGACCCTTTAAGGTGTTTAGCTGCTCATATGCTACTCTGGACCAGATAACAGAACAAACGGGACAGCCACTAAAATGACTGTGCTGGGATTTTATGCTTTTAAAATGACGGTAATAAGTAGCAAGAGCGTACTGCCAAGCCACATTATGTATTGTTATATACAGCATTGCACAGTAATGCTGGCAAGAGCCAGCAAAGTGATGCCAGTGTTAGATACCTGATACTAATGTTAAGCCTCTTACTAACGAGTGGGCCTGCTTTTTGGAATATAATCAGTCGCCGCTTTGTAATGGAAATGAAACGGAAAACAAATTAATCTTTTCAAACAACCTTTTAATTGATTGGAACTCCATTTGGAATCACAGCCCACACACACGGAGATATAAAACAGAAAGTCCAGTCTCTCTCTCTCTCTCCCTCTCTGACTCTCTCTCAGAGATCTGGAGACTGTTGCTCCCATTAGCGGCAGTACAGGAACATCTGCTAGTGTGCATGCTCACTGTCCGCTACTGATCCAGCCTTTGAAGATTCAGTCAGACTGTATGAGCACGTATGTGTACATATGCCTGTGGGTGTGCCAGCATTGCCAGCAGACCTTCAGAAAAACCTCAGAGTGTGTGTGAGGGTACATGTGCGAGTGTGTATAAGGTGGGGGTTGCTGGTTTTAATCTGATTATCTGAGGGGACCTGAAAAACAGATAAACTACATGTGCAGACCCTCTTCAGGTCATCAAAGGGACGCATGGCCGTAAATCTAATTGTTGAAACATTCCTTCACTGTTTGGGGCAGAGCTTGTTTATGGCCATCAGCGGAGTCAACACAAACAGAACGTGTCCCCAGGTTTCATGGGGAAAGTTCCGATACACATTGATCTCAGTGCTAACTGACATGGTTGAAGCACTTTTGAAGCGGATATACAAACAGCTACAGAAGTGGACATTAGCTATGAGACTGAACTGTCTCCACATCTGCTGGCATGTTGGCCAGTGGAACCGTTTTGGATAGGAAAACGGCATGATGGCAATGCAGAAAAGCAGCAATTCAGACATACAATTTTATGTTATTTGTGTTATACTATATTACAATTTATAATAATTTCCTTGCAAACAAGAATTAGAAATTAGGTCTGGGGTCACATACTAATTTATAAATTACTGTTGACAAGAGATATGAATATACTTCCTTTTATATGGATATGCGTTCCATGCTTTAACCTGTGAGCTGAACATCCTTCATTAACACACATGTTGGCCTGGGGAGCTGTGGCATGAGTGAAGGATTCAAATCATTTCTTATCTTATTAATAGTAGCTCAGTGTTTATTTATCACATGGTCTTGTGTTCACACCTGCTTATTTAAACACGTTTATTAAAAGTCCAGTGTGAAAGAAGATGAAGAGCAATAAGAAACAGATCAGTGAGTTAAGATTCCTAACAGCTAGTGCAAAGACACTGACCAGAACCCTGTTACAAAAACTCAACAGCCACTCAGTTAGTGGTTACTGTAGTTAACTTTAAGATGTTTTAAACTAAAAATCTTGCAGATAGCTTCTAAGTGCTATTTAAAACACAGGTAAAAAAAAATTATATATATATATATATATATATATATATATATATATATATATATATATATATATATATATATGTGTGTGTGTGTGTGTTTTACCTGTGTTTTAAATAGCACTTAGAAGCTATATATATATAATTTATTTTATTTTATTTATTTTTTTACCTGTGAATCTATATATAATATGTCATGGTATAAATGTCAAATCTAAACAAACAAACAAATTAGTTTTGACCATAAACTTTTTCATGTCATTCAAATCTGGCCTCAAACCTCTGTCAGCTGATTATTAATAACTGCTAGAAATGTTATCTTCAACCGTAAAAGACAACATACAGCAGGGATGCCCAGCTCCTCCCACAGAAGACCACAGGACTGTCCAGTTTACCAGAGGCTGTTAAATTAATCTGAGCTGAGCCGGCTGTGTTAAAGCAGGAAGAAAATGGTGTGGAGCTGTATAACAGCAGCCTTGACCAAGAGACCTTTTAGAAACAATCAAACGATTCCCCTCTCTCCCTCTTACTTACTCTCTAAAATAAAACAGCAACACTCCATGATTTGACCGGCTAACTGTTTTTTTGGCTGCTTTACTCTGTAGTATTTTTTTTGTTGTGGAGGGGGCTGAAACGCTGTACAGGGGACATTAATCACAGGCCCGCTGGAGGTCAGGAGCAGTTCATGGATCAGTGCTAAGCAAGTGAGCGAAAGAACAAGAGGCTGAGAGACCCACTGTGCTTCCACAGAGAGGCTGTGCTACTAAAGCCCTGCTGAACAGGGTTTACCACACAGTCCTGCTCAGTGCAGCCTGCAAACATGGCCCAGGTGGGACAAATAGAGAGGGGGTGTTATGCATGATATATCCGGTGGCAGAAAGCAGAAGGTTAGCATGGGAAAGTGTAGACTAAGGTCTGGCAGCTCTCAGCTGCTCACTCTTTTCTCTTTAGTAGAGCCGGTCACGATATTGGAGCACATGTTAGATAAGGTTACGATGTTTGGACGTTGTAGTCAAATCTTGATTTCCAGGAGACAGGATTGTCCAGACCTGTCACACCACCAACATGGAATCAGATAGGGGAGTTTGTTCCAAATAAAAGTTTGGCAAAGGCATGTACATGCTAGACAATTCAGAAATGACAAGCAACGTCTACTCAGATTCGTTCATTAAGGTCTTTATATTCGGAACTGAAATAAAAAAAAAGGCATGGCCCAAAAAAAAACAAAAAAAAAAAACAAAGAAAACATGAAATTCAAGACACACACTTGCTAAAAGTAATACACACTTACACACTGAAACCTACACGAACAAACCTAACAATGATGGAATCTGCTGCCAATAGGACAAAACCCAGCAGCTAATAAAATAAATGAAAAACAAAAATCAGTAAATAAAACTATAAAAAATAATAAAAAAAGCACCTAAATGAGATAAAGCTATTAACACAGCATATGGTGAAATGGAACATTCTCTACAGCAGAGAACGTTTGGTCATTTAAGACAATGAACCATTTATACTCAATAAACTTTACTATTTTCACTTTTGCTTTTGTTGGTTCATTTTTCCATCATTTTAAAACTCTACAGATGACAATCAACAAGGCCTTTTCATTCTGCTACTCTTCTTTGTATGCTGCACATCAAGTGGGAAGATGGCTTCCTTCTTCCTGATATTTGGGAGGACAGGGTTCACAAAAGGCTTATCCAAAGAATAAATCAGGTCAACACAGGTGACATTTTCCCCCACTATTTTTCAGTTTCTGCTTAATTTGTTTGAACATGTCTGCGCTGACCGAGCAAATTTTTCAATCACTATTTAAATAGGTTTCAATACCTTTCAACTGACACTTACATTTATTTAATGTTTTGTATGTTTGTTTAATGTTTTCTGCCTTTGTTCCTCTTCATTTCCACTGCTTTTGACCACTTTTAGCTGAAATTTCAATGCATCCATAATCCAGAGTGGGCCCTGGGGTGGAAATCATAAAGGCTCAAAAGAGTCTGAAAAACATCTCAACAAAAATAAGTGAAAAGCCCCACGAGGTAAATGTAACTCAATCAAACTAAAAGCACTGGTGTAATATGCTGCCATTCTGATAAACTCTAAAGAGCATGGGGACCTTTAAATGCGAAATACATACACAGAATAACACACAGGATCAAGCCTAGTGGCTTTAAATTGGGGCCATAACGGAAAAAAGCTCTGGAGAAATTCTCAATAGGCTCTGATAAATGGCCATGATAAACGAGCTGCTCCCTCCACACACACACAGAGCCATATGGTCTGTGCTCTGGACTATATTATGTTCAACTCTCAAATGTGTCGCTAGAATAACAATGCTTGAAAGGGAGTCTGGAAGATTATCTAAGACCATACTGCCCTTATAGACCAGTTTTGCATGTGCCAGTTAATATGTTCAGGGAACTTTTCAGCATTGAGAAACTGAGCCCTCTTCGTGACTTCAAACATGTAACTGTGGTGAGAATGGCTGATAAATTGTCAGGTATTTCATAAATAAAGTCTAGGGAGCAACACATAGCACCAAAGCAAAAGCTTATGCACTTAATTTTAGTCTTAAAAGTAGCAAATGTATTCAGAATTAATGTCAAATATACTATGTACAATTTGTCATAATTAAATCTAATGATAATTCTGATCTTATTACACAGATATAGTCAGAGGAAATGTTTCAAGATAGGTAGAAATAAAAAAACAATATACATCATATAACACCTATAATATAATCAAGTGAAAGAACAGAGAATAACGAAGCTCTAAAACTTAAGACAAAGATTTTAAGTAGACAAAGACGAACAGGCAAGTAATTCATGGGAAAGACCAATCCAGTGCTTTGGGTCAGCAACACTAACTGCTCCATCACCAACAAAACAAAGTTTAAGAGGTGGAGCCATAAGCAAAAGCAGAAACCAGAAGAACAAAAACTATCACTGGGAAAGTACAACTGGAGTAAACTGCATAGCTAAGAAGGCAGCAGGTCCTTTAGGGATTTAAAAGTAAAACTACGTATCATATACGAAACTCTACCGAGGCCCAGGGAAAGACTGAAAGACCGAAGGAGCGACTGACTAATGCTAATGTGAACCCATGGTCTAGCATGAGTAAGAGGTGCTGAATTCGGCACATACCGTAAGCCCAAGCAAGGACTCAGTGTAGTCCAGAAGTATGAATAAGTAATATAGCATTTCATTTATTTTACATGACGTTACTTTGCCCTACATAGCACTGGCATCAGATCAGTACCTGCATTAGTGAAGACTTATCAGAAACTAAAGGAATAAAGCTCCTTTAGTTACAGCATTAACGATAAATGATGTTTAAGAATAGCTTCAGTACCTAGTTTTCCATGTGGCATAGTGGAGATATAATTACTTTAGAACTTCAATACATTATTACCAAATTACTTTGCTACACTGTTTTGATATGAATTACAAGCTTGGCTTTGAGCGGCCCAAAGTGCAAGAGTTTCATGTTCTCCATAACTTGATTTCTTTGTTTATGCTTTTACCTGAACTTGGAAGACACATTGCATAATTGTATATATATATATATATACATAAATAAATAAAATAAACACAGCCAAGTTCGATCACGGTTCATACTGCATGAGTTACACCTGGCTTTTTATAAATAGTTCTTGGTTTGGACATACAGTCCAGTAACCTAATTCAGAACCGTTTCACTGCGTGTCCCATCTAATTTAATAAACACTCCTTTAATTAAGCTTCCACTGAAGGTTCCAAAAGCGTTTCCTTATGATTTCACTCCAAAGAACACTTTCTGGACGCTTTCTGGAAGCAGAGCTGGAATGGCTACAGAGGAGGTGGAGAAAGTTAAACAAAAGGTGGTGGGAAAGCTCAGAAAGTAAAGGAGGAATAGTGGGAGGGAATAACTGTATGAACACTGTCTTTCCTCTTCTGCGACTTTATGACCTCTGCTTTCAGTTTTGTTCTGTTTGCTCAGCAGTCCCGCAGTGCTGTCCTGAACAAGGATCTGATGACTGATAAACTCTATTCCTACAGTACCAGCCCATCCCTCTCTCTTTCTGCTGCTAACCCCCACCCCCTGATCTGTCTTCTCTTAGTGCATCCCTGCTCATTCACTGCCTTATCCCTCCACTCACCCCTGACACTCGCATAACTATAAGACAGAGAGTGGGGAAAAAGAAAGGGGGCTGGCATTTCCATCAGTGCAGGTGTGACAGGAAGGTGGTGTTGGGGGAGGGGAGGCTGTGATTAACAACCGCAGGTATGGAACAAAAGACAAGGGAAATATGAAACAGACATTAATCAAAGCTGCAAAAACTGAAGCCACAATCCAGCTATTAATAGAGATGATCAGGTTACACAGCGTGGACACATTTATCATCACCTGATTCACCTGGGACATTCCTGACCACCTTTAAACATCCCTTATTTTTTCAGCTAACTAGAAGCAAGTACTGTACTGTTGCATAAATAGCCTGGGGCAGTAAAAGCCACTTCTCTGGTACTTCCGTATGGCTTATGGTAGAGTTCAAACACATTGACCTTAAAGAGTGAATGTGTTCTAAGTTTTCTGTGCCAAGGCACACAATTTTCCCCTTACCCCAAACGCAGTCAGTCAGCCAAGACATGATTGCTCCCCAAAGTTTGCTTCTTTCGTTTCAAACTAGGACTACAAGGCTAACATAGCTACCAAGTAATGAAAGCCACCATTAACCACTAATTAGCATTGTGCGTACTGCATGCCTAAATTACCGCATGCTTCTCTTTAACTACATCGAGCTGTTGAGTGATCTCAAATAGACTTTCTTTGGTGGTTTCTGACACTGGTGAAGTCTAGAGGGAGACATTTGTGTAAATTTGATGTTTGGCCAAACTACCACTTTAGGCCTGCCTGTTTTCCGAAACGCTGCACTGCTTAATAGAGAGTTTGTAACAGTGCCTCATGTCAGGAGCTAAGAAGAGCTTCTATCAACAGCACTCAAGAGATACTGATCAGAACGAAATGAACACTGCTCAGATATTCCCTGTATTGCCTTACCCTCACATTTACACCTCTTAAATAGACCACACTGTGTTAATGCATTTGTCTCATCTTCAAAGCAGGCCTGTCAGTGTGCTGGCATTAGCAAAATCCTAGATGTCTCTAGCAGGAGCAATGGACCACATACGCACACCAACACAAACACGTAGCACTAATATTCTAATTTTCTCTTTGCAAAAAACAGCAGGAGCAACTGACTAAAGCCTCATCTTGGAAATGAAGCTGAACACTACAGCGCTTCTTTAGAATAAGCCCTTTATAAAAAATTGCAAATTAGATGATAATGTTATTAACTGAATTAATAGATAGATAGATAGATAGATAGATAGATAGATAGATAGATAGATCTATCTATCCATTCAGTTATAAATACTATACGTGGTATTAATAAGCAGTAATAACTACTACTACTACTATTTTAATAAAAAAGGAAAACGTGAGCTCCTCTATATGATGAATATTAATATGATTTAAGATGACAGGGTTGATGCCGACTGATGGAAAAGATAAAGTAAGATCAATAAACATCAAAATCTAAACTTTAACAGTATAAACTAGTGTGGGTTCCCGGTTAGTCTAGCAACAGATCACTGTTGCCCTTATTTATGTGCTGTAACTGCTTTTTAATCTAATCTAATCTAATATGATGTAAAATCAAATTACCATACATCACCATTAATAAACTCTTTTTAAACCATTCATAAATGCTTAATAAAGGTAGTTCATTCTAAAATGGTATCAACACTGCTGATGTGCATTTTATACTATTTGTTGTGGTGTCAGAATTAATCAATACGCAAACAGTCCAGAGGTTTAAATCACATCTGAGATATCAGATGATTTTTTAAATGGGTAGGTTTGAAGTGAAAACCAAATCAGTACTTGGGCAAAACCTGCTCTTCATTCCGAGGAAGACACACCTATGAACATGAGGTTGAGTGCTGCTAAATGTACTCACAGTATTAGCAAATGGCCTGTATATCTCTTTCTCTGAAATAGCAAACATAAGGACTGGATTATATTAGGTATGTGGTATAAATATCTTTTAATATAAGTTTCAAGTATGAGCATGATGTATTTGGTAATTTAGTTTTTTAAAGCAGCTGGAGTGGTCAGAAAAGTCAATACATTGTAACAAAGTCACTAAGTTGGCAACATTGGTTTGACTTGGAATGCTACTATCCATATATTGTTCATATCTATTTTTACTATTTCGGCCAATAAAAAGATATTGGATTTAAGTTTCAGTTCTTAAATATGTTTTTTATTAAAAATGAAGAGAAATCCCATTTTGCTCTTTTTGTATTGAAACATGAAGATGATCTGCATTCTTTAAGCACTGACCAATATATGCTCAGAAAAAACACATGGTAATATAATGTGAACTAATTAATCACAATAACTCAATCAGATGTTTTAAATATGTAATTTCTGATGTGCAGTCTAGGGTAATGCCTGTCACACGTGTGCTACTACATGTTTAGGCTGTCTTCTTAATTATCTGCCTTCATGCCAAAAATGGAAGTACAGGCTGACTGTCTGGATGTGTGAAGGTTTGTTAATGGCCTGACTGTGACCCCAGAGCCGGTGGTCTCATTAGCCCATACCTCCACTGACCTGTGACAAAGAAAAAGAGAGTGGGACAAGAACGGGACTCTGACCCCATCATACGGGGGGAAAAGAAACGCCCGCAGAACAGACCAAAACCATGACGATGACCACGGCTCTCTTTCTGTGTCTCATGATTTTTGTCTGTCTCTTCTGGATGCAGCTTAATGCGCTCTCAATTCCCGAACTGCGTCATCGGTGTGGAACTGATTGGTGCAATTAAACTTTGGTTAGAATGGTGATTCTCTCTTCCACTTGAAAGAGTGGCCCACTAAACTCTTTTCCTCCCTCCCTTCATGTTTCTCTCTGAACCCAGGGACCTCTTTAAAAGGACTCACAGATCTCTTGGGTACACTGTTTTGTTTGGGATGTTTCAAAAGCTTTGCTTTAAATCACTGAAATATACACAAACTCGTTTGGAGTGGTTTAAAGACAAACTTACTGATTTCACAATAGTGGTGATAGGAAACAAGGGCTGCAATCTCTACAATACAAATACAATCATTTTTCTTTTGTCTTTGTGTGCAATCTTGACATACAACAGCAAAATGATGTGGTAAATCCAGTAAAATGTGTTTTGAATGGATTTTTTTTAGAAATTATATTTATATTGCTTGGAACATCAGAATTATGTTCATAGAGCCAAAGACATAGCCATAGGGTTTTTCAGAATAGGTATAATACAGATTCAGTAGTTACAGTTAGGTATCAATAGTAGGATATTAATAATTACACTAAGAACGGTCAATGATATACACAGGAGAGGACATATCACTGTAAAACAGGGTAGTAGTAGTAGTAATAATAATAATAATAATAATAATGAAATTAGAATAAGTAATTAAATAATCAAATAAATAAAAATGTACAGTGATACAGGTTATAAATGTCACTAAGCTCTCAGTAACAGTAACAGTTCCTTTTTGATGTGAAACCAGGACATAATTGTTCTTATGCTGGCTCCATTTATCCTGGCGGAGACCAAAATGATATTTCTAAAGTATTGTAAAACAATGTCTCAGACATCAGGACATTTTGGCAGTTAGCTTTTAGAGACATTAAACCCTTTAGACCCTTTAAACCCTTTAGTCTGGTTCCTATCAGCACCACTGAACAATCCTCACTGTGAACAAGTCAGTAGGTACTTTCTAGAATGGTGCATGTCACATCCTGTCATCATGTTTATTATTTTCTTTGCTTTAACTATTAAATTATGCACATAAATTAGGCACATATAGTGAAATATGGTAAAATTGGCCTGATATCCTCCTGATGCTATATGCAAATGAGGCTCCAACAACAACACAATTAGATGTGGGCTGTGAAAATCCTGACCAACCTCAAATGAGTTATACAGTGGGTGTTTTGTATAAAAGTATCTGTAGGCTAAAAGTCTATAGTTTAACATGTTGCAGGAAGATTTGCAAAATTTGTTTTATCTGTCATAGAAAGATTTAAATCTAGCATAATGAAAACTTGATATATTCATTGCACTATATGAAATCAGTAATTCCATATAATCACTGAACTTTTACATGAACTACTCTGATATGCAGCAAGTTTCCAGCATGGTTCTTCCCCCACCTTGCCATCCATAACATTCTTTCAGCAGATACAGTACTTCCGCTCTTCACTCAACACACAGACACAATACTATGCTCCCTTTCTCTGTCCAATCTTGCTTGACTGCTACAAAACAAAATACCATTTGAGGGCTCTCAGCACCAGTTAGTTTGATGGATGGAGTGACGGTACGATGGGATAGAAGAGAGAGGCGCTGAAGAGCGAGCCGTAACCCCAGGAAAACAGTGCGGGTCGTTTGAGGAGGTCAGAAAGAGGCACGCCATGCATGATGAATCAAACAACCTGGCTGCACTGTTGCAGAGTGATGAGTCTGACAAACCCTCAATGTACTGCTGGGGAAAGCACTCTTTAGGACCACTGAGAGATGCACATCTGCAGCAATACAAAGCAAAGCACTACACACACACACACACACACACACACACACACACACATACATATATATACATATTTATACACATACATATATAAATATATATATACATACACACACACACAAATATATATACATATATATATATATATATATATATATATATATATATATATATATATATATATATATATATATATATATATATATATATATATACATATATATATATACACATATATATATATATATATATATATATATATATATATATATATACACACACACACACACACACACACACACAAACTTTTTTTTTTTTGAGAAATTGGTATGAGATTTGGTGGACTATCATAGAGTAATCTATCATAGCTTTCATTTTGTTTGACAATTAGTACTTGTTTTTATTTATGTTATTATTTTATTATTATTATATTATTTGTTTGAGTATATTTTAGTTACCTAAAGTGCACCAAATTATACATATAGGTGTTTGTTTATTGGTCACAATTTAGCACACAAATTTTGGGGATTTGGAGACCTCTCTGGTGGAAATGTGTAATTGCACACAACATGCAGAAGAACATTACATATATCAGTGTTTTAGACCGCTTTCTAGAGCAGAAGAATCTGACATCTGTGAGCATGCTAAGAGAGTACTTACAGATGACTCACAAATTGATGAAGGGTGTGTTTTCTGAGGTTGCAAGTGAATTATGTACATCAGCATATCTTCATTAATATAATGTTGGTTTTGCATTATGGGTCCAAAACACTGAGCTGGATCTTCTTTATGAGTCTGTATGCCTGTCAGTAATACACAAAGACGTATGACGTGGTCTGAAAATCGCCCCAACCCGACACCTCAGACTTCTGAATTATTATTTCAGGCATTGCAGTAGACCTTGCAGCAGCTCATGCATATTTTTCTATTGGTCCATAACAACCACACCATTAAAAAAGCAAAACAAGATAAAAGCAACTGGCAAGGTTTAGATAGGACAGTGACGATATATGATGGCACCTGCACATATTAACAGTATGCTTACACACACATATGCTCCCACGCCACACATGGCTTCTTGCTAGCTGAGGTTTGGGTTTCAGCATGGCACTTATCAGACGAGCCCTCCTTTCAGCACCTGGCCACACTTGCTAACAAGATTCTGCGCCCATCCAGTTTTCCAGCTGACAACTGACATTTCTAAAAACTAATTATGGCCGCCACTCACAGCTGTGTAAGCGTGCCCGGGTGTCTCCTACTCCTACCGCAGCTACAGTAGCCTCTCTCCATCGCACACTGGAGGGTTAAAGGTTTGAATAAGCACGTTGTGGCCCAGTGCAAGCCGGTAATGACATGCAAATAGAGGGTTAAACCCACAATTGGCCACACAAACATTCTGGCTTCTGATTTGTTTGCTCAGGCTGCCACTCAGCGGAGGCCCACCTTCCCAGCAACTGTCTGTGCAAATTCAGAGAGAATGCCATACTTGTTACTTGCTGTTTTGCTTTTCACACCAGGTCAAGTCGAGTAAAGTTTGACAAGAAAATGCTTCCAGTGACTCCACAGTGAGTGTAAAATCTAATAGGAACTGAAATGCATTACTGGAAAGTAGTGATTATTGTGTCCCGCTGACAGGTCACGTCAGCTAAGACAACAAACGACACAAAAACATTACAGACAATTAAACGCTTGTGGCCAGTTCAAAAGGAATCGGAGCTCTATATGACAAGCTGGTGATTGTGGCGGTTTATAGAAGCAGGCATAAATCGGGCAGTGGTGTGCATTTAAACTAGGCTGGAATTCGCAGAGTTCCCAAACCTAGCCTGAAATCTCCTAAGGGTGGAGCCCTAAATGACAGCCCTTGTCAACACCAGCCGTGGCCAAGGCAACAACCACAGGACAACCTCCTCGTTGTTTTTAGGGAACACGAGGGACGTCCAGAAAATTGATATGGAACCAATTAGGCCCCCTGCCATTGTTTCATTTCCCGATACTGAGCGAATGGGTGATGTCTCCCCTTTTATGATTCGGGGTAATTAAATCAGGCAAATCTGATGTGGGAATCAGTGCCACATGCTATCTTACTTAACCCCTGGAATAGATGCAGCTATGTAGTATGTGGGGACGGGGGTGGGGTATGCAGGGGGCAACTGCCAAGTCTTGTCTGTGCATGGGAGTTCTGGAGACTTTAACTCAGAGGAAGGCGTCTAGTCCCCAAAGAAATCCAAAATCAACCACGAATACCAAGGCACATACAGATACAGGTTTTTTCCCCCCTCGCCAGCAAATAGGAGCCAGGGACTGCGTTCGCTGGCAATAATGTGCCTTTTCTTCTCTGTCCCAGCTTGTGTTTAAAGTCTGGAATCTGCTTCTTCTCAACTCTGCAGCAACAATCTTCTTGGCACCACGCATAGCTGGACCACACTTCAGTTACGTCTAATAAATAACACAACCAAGCAAAAAAAAAAAAAACAGGGAGAAAAGAAAAAACCCTGGAATTAACTGATAATTGTTACTGGCCTTTAAAGGCAGACTGCACATATTCCATGTGCTCTTTTCGCTGCTTCAGTGTTTTTGTTCAGCTCAGCTCCGAGGAGGGTTAAACCACAAATACTTCCAGTCACCCACAGTAAAGGTAGTCCCAGATCCAAAGCAAAATTAAAAGCCTCTTGCTTTCGACCAGTTAAGCTTTAATAAATCCTTAGCTCCGAGTATAGGCAGTCCGGAGACGAAAACAGAACATGGAGGGAGGAGGTGGGGGGTGGCAGAGAGAATGTGAAGAAAAGGAGTTTTGATTACTCAGTTATAAATTCACACATTTTGCAAAAATCCTTTAGCCGTATAAAAAATAAAGTCTGTCTAAAGCTCGACTTCTAGACAAATCTTTCATAAAGCTTGTAAATACTCCAGTGGTGGAATCCAACTGAAAATCATAAATTTCTCCACTCAATTCCATTCCCTAAGATGATAGAAGTGCATAAATACAGACACGGACCACTGCCTTCAATTATTTCTTACGCTGGATAAGAACAACAACACTGACAGATGAGAAAGAGCCCTGCAGAAAACTTGAATGTCTACAGCAAATCAGCAATAAATTCAGGCCGTCTTTCTTTAATTTACTGCCTAAAATGCCAGGCATGTGGAACTACATGACTGATTAATAGGCATCATGTTGCTTTCTTTCTGCTTCTACTAAATAGGGACTGATATTCAACACTAGGGTCTATTACACGGCCTAAAAGCATTGAGGGGAAACTTCGTATTTACTGCCAGACTGGTGCAGGGTGGCGTCTGATTGCTCTGTCCAGTGTCCATATCCCACAATGGCACATCTAACCGGTGTCCCAGAGCATAAAAGAGAAAACTGACCCTTCTCCTTTCACGGTCGGGAGGCATATATTGGTTTCTATCTCTGGTAATACAGAAAAATGCTGACTGTGCTTAAACATCAATGCTCAATGATGTCCAAAGATGTATAGATTGATATACTATGTGCAAAATTATCCAGACAGCCCTTCTTCATGGTAGACCCATCACAGCCTAACAAGAACAGGCGACCAGGAGCCCAAGTTCACCACGCCCAAATCTAAGCACTAGCTAGGGTTACCCAGCACTGGTCTGTGAAGCAGTGGAACTGTGTTCTCCTAACTGATGGAGCACTATTCAGTATTCCTGGGCTCCTAAACACTATCTGATGTTACTAATGCTTTGGTACCAAAATGAGTTTCTTAAACTCTTTGTGCAAGGTAACTGAAATCCATTAATTATCCTGAAATTGGCACATTGCATAGAAATAGCCATGTAAAGTAAAATGAGGCATAGGGGATTTATTATGCTTTTTCAGTTTTCCTTTTCCTTTACTATGTTGTATTGTGTTTTGTGCATGTGCAACGGCCTGAAGTTAAGACCCAAAGTACACACCAGAGAGAAAAACTCTCTCCCACAGAAAACATGCCTTGCTGGAATTCAAGCCCTTTTCTCTGCTACAAGGTGATGTCACCTCGTAACACAATCCTTATTGCCGGCAAAATTGACCTCATGCTAAAAACCTACCACTCTGAAACATCTTGATCCAGTCCAGCAACGCTAGCTCTACCACTATTATACTTAATTACTTGTTCTACCTGAACAAGACTTTCAGAATGGGATTCCGACTCAAAGTGACACAGGAGGACAGACGCCTTTGTAGGGCAAGCTGACTATTAAGGAGGCTTAAAGACACAGGAGCTCCAACATGATTTAGTGGGGTGGACAGACGTACAGTATAAGAAACCATGTTGTGTTTTGGGAAAATTGAAGTATGTAATTCTATTCTAGTAGAGCCTGAAATAAAACACAAACACTGGAAATGAGAATAATTGGTCCCTTTAAAGTTAAAGAAGTAATCCAAAGGAATAACAGACTAAACATTGTTATTATGAACTACAAACCTGTGATTTTCGGTAAAATAACTAAAAACATTTATGCCAAATTTTGAACAGACTCACTTTGTGTCTGCTGTAGCCCACCCATTCACTGACTGTTAAAAATTATACAGCTTAGTAGACCAATCCTACTTTGTGATATCTACATCTATCAAAAGCCTGCTGAAATCTAACCAATGCTGACCGGGTTTTTTGAGATGCTGAGGTGAATCCATGTTGAATCTTTACTTGATCACAAAAGAGGCTGCTGAGACACAGTAGAACACGGCTAAGATGCAGTTTTCAAACGCAGCCTATGGACAGTCAACACTCCACAAGAATTCAGCACATGTTTTAGCATCCACCCAGTAATACGGATCAAAGGTAAGACAGATCTGCCCTCCTCTCATTACAATGCCATCAATCCATCTTATCTAGAGCCGCTAGGGCTGAAGCCTGTCATTTACAAGTCCTACGTGTTTCTACCCATACTTCAGCAATGGCTCAGCAACAAGGCTAAACCTGGTGCTCTGCAGGCTCATCTCGGGTTAAATATTTGTTGAAGAGATGTAGGTCACAGTTCCATTAATCATAGCACCTGTTTTTACTATAAGCTATAGTTGCAAATCAGCTTGGAAAAACATCACATTTCATATCCTGGCAGGGCAGAATGCCTGTGTACAGTGATGGTATACGGACCAAGTAGGTTAGCTCCTGTAGAATTAAGAAGACCCCCAGATAACATGCTGACACAGATCAGATGTTAAACATGTATCTGTTTAACTGGTTAGATGAACAAGCACCGTTAAGTCAGACACGATAACAAGTAACAGTGGTGATAGGACAGCAATGCTACTTGATGTATTAGATTAGATTAGATTCAACTTTGTCATTGTGCAGAGTATAGGGATAGAGCCAATGAAATGCAGTTAGCATCTAACCAGAAGTGCAAGTACAGTTTTATTTACATAAAGAGCCGTAACATTAAGTAACAGCCATTACATAAGTAATAAATATATACAAATATAAGCATATCTATATACATATATATGAATGTATAAGAGCAGCATTTACAAATGAATGTTTGAACTGTAAGAGTAGTGCAAGTAGACAGTATGTACACAATGAAAAAAACATCTGAGGTAGAGATATGAGAACAGTATGTAAACATCAGTATACAGTATGTAAACATGTGTACAGTAGGCTTGGTGATGAATAAAGTGCATTAACAGTACAGAAGGTGCAAGGATGCAGTAGAGGGAGTGCAATGTAAATTAAAGTGTATATGAGGGTTAATGACAGAGCTCAGAGAAGACGATCAAACTCAACTACTAAAACTGCTCTTGTGCACTGCTCATTTCTGTAGTTTGGCTCTCTGTTTTAGCCTGCATTTAATTAGGCTGAAATGGCAATATGGCTTGTTTGTAAAACAATACAGAGCCATAAAAAAAAGATTCGTAGGAGACTGAGGCCGCACGAACACTTATCAGGCTATGTCTCAATTCCACAGAATCATCGCCTCACTTCTTCATATGCTATCCACATGGACCCTTCTCCCCTTCACGTTTTATCAGTCACGTGCTCTATGGCCATGAAAAAACAACACTTTACTCCAGGCCACAGCGATTTACGAGAACAAAAGAAAGCTCAAAAAAGACTGGGGGGCTTACAGATGAAAATCTCTGCTTACGATACACAAAGCTTTTATAAACGAAAAACATATCCTCATAACATGCATAAATACAACATAAATTAGAATTTCTATCCCCTAAAAGTTTTCCAGGCCTCTTATTGTTCCAGCACTACATCAAAAATACAACATTTAATCTCTATAGTCGATCCATCTACAGTTTCACAACACTTACAATGTGGTCCTGACATGTATAGTGTATTTTGGGAATAGTAAAGTCATATTAAGTCATGATAAATGTGCCCAAGTATTCCAAAGCAAGACAATGCAAAGCTGATGCTTTTGAAACAGCGCCACACTGTTTCAAGGAAGCTGAAGGCGGGTCCTGGGAGGACAGCATAGTGTGTGAATGGAAAGAAGGGTTTTCTTTTTTTGGTCTCATTTTGGACGGGCCAAACACAAAAGGGGCAAGAGCCGGAGGTGGCCCCTTGTGTTGTGAAGTGCTGTTTTGCTTTGCTGTTGTCGTTGCATCATGTTACAGTGCCTAAAAGATGTTAAGTGTATGCACGGCCTTCTGTGGTCATCCTGGCAGTGTGCAGCTAGCTGGAAAATCTGGGACCATGTCATGAAATTCAAGGGGATCATGTCGACATGGGAGGGAGGAGATGCTCTGGATAAGCGGATCCATGGCACAGCATGCCACTGGCTGGGAATGAGGTTTTGGCAATACTGTGTGAATTACAATGCAGATATGAAAAGGAAAAAGCTCACGTTACATAGAGAAGGGTGGAAGAACCAGGAGTGGAATAGGTGGTTAAACAGTCTATCCAATTAGACAGGAATGTCTTGGGCTTAGTGGTCCGACTAATGGCACAGTACATCCAGGAAAAGTCGTACTGGAAAAATCGGCAAGATTGCTCTGAAGATTCCTAAAACCAAGTTTCTGGAATAGCAGTTGTGCTGTCAGGGTAAAGTGATAAAGATCTAAAGATGAACGGAGACGCTTCGTCTCCTCCTCTCGCTGAACATCACTGCTCAGAGATCCAGATGTTTGCAGCTGTGACTGCTCTGCTCTTGTATAAACATCTGTACTGACTTTCACACGAAATAGACACCATCCACTGCTTTGTGCCGGTGTATGTGAAAGGGATTCAGAGACATACAAAGTGACGGCGGGAAAGAGACAGTGCCACTTTCAATCGTCATTCACTTCAGGACTTGATAACTTTCAGTTTAGGGTCTTAACATTGTGAAATGAATAGCTTTAACTTCAAAGAGTCTAAACTGAACGTGTGAAAGTGTGTAGCTAGCATATGATGGTACACAGATCCGCAACTGAAAATAAGGCTATTAAGCCAAAGCAAAAGTCTCCTCACCTTCATAACCTGAAACCACGTCTGAAGAACAAAAAATGCTCTCACTTTCAGAAGGAGTGCTTCTTGCTTCCTCTCTGAGATTTATAGACACGTTCAATGCTTGGCTGTTGTTATAAGCCAAAAACAAATCAGGAGAGAAAACTGTTAATCTCATTTCTAACAACAGAGGAGTCCTTGCCAAGAAGAATTCTCCATTCAGTGCTCCATCACTGCCTCAGCGAAATTCACTGCAAGGCAAACCCTGTGTTGATATGCTAGGGCGTAACCAAGCTCATACAGTCTCTAATGCTGGTCCACATGGGTGGAACCAAACTTCTTGGTTTTCACGTCCAACAAAGCCGCGAAGCATCTGAAACACGGGTACAAAATATAAGAGACACAAATTACCTGATAAATGTAAAAATTGTAATCAGTATTATTGGCCTAAATCCAAACAATATTTACCTGTGTTTGCTTTAACCCAACATTCTGTTTGTGTTACTTCCTCAATGAAATGGACAGTATACACCCTCACATGCTGAAGACTGTGTTACAGGAATAACCGAGAAACTTAAAACCACATTCACCTAAATAAGTTGTTCTGAAAGTTGTCCTATCTGATTCAGCGATGACTGAATTTACCTACACTGAACCAATGATGCATCAGTTTTAACTCTAGTTAGCTATTACCAGACCTGTCACAGTAATTTAAGCTGACCACAATTCTTTTCCACAGTGTTCACAAGCATATGTTCATGTCACAACTAACAGAAAGTACACTGGTGGCCGTTTGTGTCAGTTGGTTTGAGTTGTAAATAATAAAAAGCAGGAAACGCATGTATTGAGACACATATGGTTCTCACAGCTGGGAAGCAATGTCGCTACTCAGCTAATTTAGCTACCTCAGGCTTGTCTGTAATAGTGTCATAGAAAAACAACAAGGGAGCTCAGAGTTAGCAATGTTAATGCTGACATGATAATTCATCATCAACTAAAATTTTATGACTCACAGGCTTTCTGTAATGGCCACTAATGTGTGATCAGCCCAGAAATTCTAGATCGATAATCCAATACTGTGTACCTCTTAGATACTGGCCATAAAGATAAAGTCACAAGCAAATTACAAGAGGAAGAAAAACTGTGACTGAGAACTGAAAGGCAAGTACTGATACACAGAGACTCCTAAAAGAAGATCAAATGTGACAAAAAGATTGCCTGCACATTTACAGAGATAAGACAGCAGTGCAACAGAGAGAGCAAACACAAGAGTGAGAAAGGAAACCCAGCAAAAGCAAAGGAATGTTCCCTGCCTCCGAACCCTATCAACAGCCTGCTCTGACCTATATAAGCTAAGCCCTCTCCTCCTGCCGCTGTGGACCTCTGTAAACACAGCCAGTCTTGTGAAGATCATACAGAGCTTCCAGATGAGGGTTGGTGATAAAGAACCTGTATTCCAGCCCCACCCCCCCAGACTTCTTATCTGCGGACCATCACCCGCCACCTGCATTCAGCACACCCCGCTTTTGACAGACAGCTGGCACCACCCCCAGCCTGCCCACTAGTCGGCCAACCAAAGGCCTCTTTTGTCCCTTTTGAGCTCTGGATGGACGTCTACAGAAGGGGGCTGTCTAACAAGGCTGGCTGAGAGAAGGTGCCATGGGGCAGGGCAGAATGTCAACAACAAAAAGCCCTCCTGCAGAGGCCAAAAAGCAAAGGAGTGGAAAGCTGCAGATGAATAACCCCAAGCAGTGGCACCATACAAAAGGCTGAAAGTTCACACGTATATAAATACATACACAGTACACTAACCTTTAGAGGCCTAGAGTTAGCACTGCTGTTTCGGCTTACTATGGAAATGTCATTCCAGAATTACACAATTGATTACATAATGTGTTACAATTTCATCCAATTTACATACAGGACTGTGCAAACTCTTTGACCACCATTCATTCACTGTATTTTTCAGTCAACATGGACATTAAGCACAAGTAAGCCATTACTGAGAGTTTTGAAAGCAGATTTCCTCCACTTCATCAAGCTTAGGGTAAGAAAGAACTGGTATAACATTACTGCACGCTTTGTTGGCAACAGCAATAACTGTGGGTTAAAACAATCCTTATAATCCACACAGTTTCTATGCTGTTTCCTTTCTAACAAACTCTATAAGTTGCTCCATTTGTTTCTAATCATGGTGTCCCAAAGGCAGAATAAGACAATGGTGGGTTTTTTTCCATGCTTAGAGGAGTTTGGAAGGGGCCTGTGCAGACAAATCCAGACAACACAAATAGAGTTTCTCCTTAAATCTGCCACACGCCTGACAGGACCAACCGCTTCGTACGATTCTGCTCCAGCAGGGCCCTCTAAAGTCGACTGTTTACAGTGAACCTAATTGTTTTTCATTGCCCCCATCAGGACAAAGAGGTAATCTAGAACATTGAACAATGGCCTCTGATTTTTTTCCCCTACAGTTCCAACAGTAACGACCCCGGGGGGAGAAAGAAAAAGTGTGGACACGAAACGATTCCAATGGAGACAGACCAGGACAATTAGTGTTAGATTTCACAGTTGTATTTTATGTGGATCAACTTAGAACTGAGTATCTTCCAGAACCCAGAGAAGAATTACACAACTAAAAACACAGAGACACATTTTATCATCAATAAAGCTGTCATATATCACAAATGCAACCATGTATGTGCTATTAATCTGAAATGCACAGGTCCTTGATGATCCTTATTATCCAGGGCTTGGCAAAATACTATGTTTCAGTTTGCACGGAGATAAGAAGAATAAGAAGAATATCTAGCAGTAACCCAGCTTATTTACCAACTCCTGTCGGAAACCAAACACATTTTGACCATAGGCATGCTATCCAACCCCAATCAGGTTCCAGGAAGCATACAGACAGACTAAACGGTCACTGTCAGCTGCACGCAAAATTTCAACCACAAATCAGGCAAGCAGCACTTGACCTAACAGAATAGCCCATACACAATACACTTAAACTAAAACACATTACTGAGTTAAATGATCTCCGACACAGAAAAAGATGCATAGCAGGACCTCAAAAGGACAGTCTCAAGAGGTTCAACCTTAGTCATGACGTATGAACCCTATTAAAACGTAGCTATTCATAACAGCTGATGTATCTGCACCTTCGCATAGCAGACACTTATAAATCACCAGTGTAATGTATCCTCCTACGGTATATAAGAACAATTGATATGTATTATTCAGCCACGCACTTTCTCTAACCCCGGTCCTGAGTGTGTGGAGTCTACAGCTGCTGTACTGTAACGTCTCCAAAGCATCTCTCTCCATTTCAACACAAGCCTTCTTTGTCAGGCCTTCACAGCCAAGGTAAAAGTCCAGAACCCTCAGAGTGGAGTGTTCTTTAAGCGGCAGGGCTGGATTTACAGTGGGAGCTGAAGGCTGACCTGTGTAAGCTGAAGGCGTGGCAGGTAAAAGCGCAGGCTGCAGTATAGCAGCAAAAACTCAGTGACACATGTCAGAGGAGAGTTAATGAAGGGGCTCGCGAATGGTGACAGAATGAGAAGCACGTTACGTTAGACAGGAGAGCTGGAGAGATCCATTTCAGCTCTAATTTAATAGCAAGGAAAGGATAATATATCAATATTACCGCACGTCTGCACTAGGGGAAAAAGCTACTCTCTGGGAGTTCACAAAATTGCATGTATGTGTGTTGTGGTCCACAGAGAGGAATATTATCATACACGCACGCACGCACACAAACACACACGCGCACACACGCACACACACACACACACACACACACACACACACACACACACACACACACACACACACACACACACACACACCTGTGGTGTATAAGAACATACAAACCAAATATGACACCAGGTGAAATGTCAAAAGAGTTTCACTTCAGGATCTTTAGTTATTACAAAAGAAGGTCCAGCTTAAAATCAACTTTACATTGATGACAAAATGATAGAGTTCTCTTTGAATACTCTTACATTATGTGTCCGCAATTGTCCAACTTATTTGCTCATGAAAAGGTATCTTAATCACAAACAATGCTACTAAACCTCTTATCTCCAAAGGGGTATACAAAGTCCCCCATCTCATATACATCCGGCGTTAACTAAATGATGGGTGTTATGTTTCAAATTCAAATGTATTCAAATGTAATGGTTCACATTTTGCGTATTGTCAACTGATGGTTTTCTATTTCCACTACTAATTGACCCATATTCTCATTTTTAGACAAAAGATGCTGAAACAAGCTTAGACATAAAAAATAAACAGAAAATATACTCTTAAAAATGCAAACCCTTTAATTAATGAATATTAATATTAATATTAAGCGTTACTTGCACACAGATTTCCCGGTTGGTCCAACCAGCCTTGAAACCAAAGTCAGAATGCTGTTGAGGGTAAAAAGGGTAAATGCCCCTTAATAAATGATATTTTACCGGGCAGAGTGGCTGATTTACATGTTTATCAGTTTGAATAAACTGATTAAAAGCGCATGACCTACTTTCTAATTTTTATTAACATTATTCATAAGCTGAAATTATCATATCATAACATATTTTAAAAAATACAAGCAGATTCATGTAAAATCAGACACTTCCTTATATAGCCAGATTGTCATCATCTCTTTTTTTCAATCATGTTTGAACAGTCTGACTGCTTAGCAGAAGATGGCAGTTGAATTTGGCTTCTCAGACCAAATTTTCAAACAGCTGACAATTCGGGGTTACCTCTACTTAATAAGGACTTAAGTAAGCCCAATCGGGTGTTGGATAATAACTGCAAGTACTACAAGCATTCCGTGAGGGGAGGTTTGGAAGTGGTAAAACACCGTCATACACCAAAAAGTACTTTTTGTATAAATGTAATATGTTTCTATTTTAATTTTAGTGTTTTTTTAAAGAAAGAAGTTCTCTGCTCAGATAAAAAGCCGTTTAAATATCACTTTTACTTTTTTTAATTTAAAAAAAAAAATTGACCGTAAAGACTATATTAGCTTTTTTATTTTTTTATGTTATTTATTTATTCATTTATTTTTTTTTACACCTTTGTAAAACACCAGCTGCTCTTTCGATTATATAAACATGTGATGATGCACAGACAAACAGAAAGGGTCCAAAACCTTCTCATAATAACAATACATTTGACTCAGGTCTTCGAAATAGATGCTTTGTAGGAGACGGAAAACACGTCTTATGAGTTTTCTATTTCAGACATAGGAGGCTTTGTCTGGACAGGGACACTATGATTATGATTTATTCTGTGTATTTCTTTGTGTGTGTAAGAAGTTAAACCTAGACTGTGCATTATGAAAGAGTTCCCGCTTGTTTTCCTGAATAAGCTCATGGTTTACACGAGGTGGTTACTTTCATCAAGCAAATGCCAGCCACCTTAATCCCTAGGCTCCCTGCTGAGCATAAACAGAGGATAGTCCCGGCTGGGTTATATGTAGTCATGGAAAAGTCATTTATTCAGAACAGGACCCCAACCAACTAACCGCTAAGTCCTCCTAAATCCTTCTAATCCTAGTTCACACATAATATCATTATAATTCCACAACTTGCACCGGTAATGTAAAAAAACACTCTGAAATAACATTCAGACATCAGCTACTAAAAGATCCTGTGTTGAGTAAATGAAGGTGAACTTGACACTTATTTAAGCAGCGTGAACTAACCACTAAAATGCAGTGCACACCTGCTGTGCGTGTGTGAGGTAATCACCGCTTGTGGCACTAACCGACATTACAGGAGTAAAAATTCCTCTGTAGGTGCACGTAAATCACAGTAGGTAAGGAAAGTGTTTAAGATCATTTAAGGGGTATAACTCCCGCGGAACACCCACTTCACCCTGAATACAGACAAAAATGAAGCCAACTGAATAACTAGTGATGGTAGATGAATGACCCACATAAAACAAGAAGGTGTATTAATGCTCGCCTACTGACCAGAACGGCATTAAAAGAGGTAGACCAATTACATGAAGCCCACATGGTATCATACACAGGGCAAAGTCATTTTAACTATAACAGTATATTAACTATATGGTGTGTTCCATATGTTCTAACCACGCAGTGGACATCACTAGGACACCAAACTAGGACGCCATACTTGCATATATACTGTACAAACCCAAATATCTAATTTATTGTCCAACCACTGCCCACAGAAACATTCTTATTATCAGTATTAACTCTTCCTCATTCTAGCCTCATTCTAAAGGGTACATCATCCTCGCTCTAAACATCACTCCCTCATTATCATCCCCATTCTGAAGGTTGCATTTTAGATTGTGTGTGCTTAGGGCTCTTTAGGGCACATTAATAAATCACATTCTTTTGTGCAGTTAATTGTGATTAATCATACAGTAACAACCAAACAATAAACAACAAGTGTGTGAGAAATAAGGATGATTATTTATTTTTGTAAATTCACAACAGCAGTGTTTATACACTGCGTGTATGGTTTATTTACATGAACTGAACTATCCCCCCCCTTAAAACAGATGATCAAATTGTACAAATTGGACAGCACACAGAGTGTCACTGAGCGTGAAAATATCATTTTTCTTTTTTCTTTTTTTTTTAAACAGACATTACTTCAAACTATCTCTTGGATACACAAGACACACAAATGGCCACCTTCTCCAAAGCAAACTGCTTCATTTCTCATTCTGCCCTGGTCAGTGTATGTACGCCTGTGCGTATGTGTGTGCAGAATTGTGATTGACTGTCCCATATGGTAATCGACTTACCTTATCAAGACCACAGAAATGAAAACCAGGAGGTTTTAAATCTCAAGATAACAACATAATCTCTATGCCATTATTTACTAGCTGTGTGATATAGTGACTCTAACACACTTAAGGCTATATCACTGCACCCAGCCATTTAAAACTGAAACAGAATCCCTAAAGGCTTCAGGGACGGCAGAACATCATTCTTACTGCTTAAGCTACGTTTTGTGCCTTTTCCACGGAACTAAAGGACCTCCTGTCATTTCTATTTTCAGCAGGTTGCTTTTATCAGCATAGGCAGGGATTCTCGTGGCACTGCCGGACCCTACTTCCAGTGTGTGCATGTTAAGTGTCTTAAGTGTGTGTGCAGTCTTTGTTATCTATCACACCTCCAGAGAGACAAGATTCCTTGGCTAATCAAGCGGAGACGTGGACTTGTAAGTGGCCCAAGTAAAGATTCCTATAGGACGTATTTCATTCTGACCACCTTCCAGAAAGCTGTACAGAATGGAAAACCAGAACGGTTAAGGAAAAGTTATACTAGAAGTACAAAATAATGTGTTTGGAAGAGAAAACACTGGATCCCCTAGTGGATATAAACAATATAATAACATATATAATATATTAACAATATAATCAAGCAAAACTGTGCATAGTACAGACAGAACAGTATAAGGCGTATTAATAATTTTTTTTTAAATAATAAATCCACACTAAAATACCTTTTGGGAAATTGCTTATAATAATTGCTTATAAAATACCTAATTTGGGAAATTATTATGTGTACAAGTATTTAAATAAGGTAATACTGAAATTTGTAATATTTAAACATTATATTAAATGCCAGCAGCTTTAGCCAATGTTCACATCAACCATCAGAATGAGGGGGGAAGAAAATCAAAGTGATGTTTGGTGCCAGACAGGCTGGTTTGAAAATCTCTCTAACTACTGATCTCCCAGTTATTTTCCTCGGAATGGTGCAATAAGCAAAAACAGATTCCGTAGGAGTTCTAAGGACGAAAATGCCATGTTAATGAGAGAGGCCAGTGGAGAATAGTCCGCCTTTGTGTCAGGCCTGAGGTCTGAGAAACGCTGTACAGTTGTGGTGAGGGGATGTTTGAATGAACAGCACAAAAAACTTTGAGGTGGATGGGCTACAACAGCAAAAGACCATGTCGGGTTCTACTTCTGTTAGTCTAAAACAGAAAACTAAGACTGCAGTGGGAACGAGTTTAACAAAACTGGACGCTTAAAGGTGGAAAAACATAAGCTAGGCTGATGAATCTTGATTCGTGCTGAGGCACTGAATTTTACACCAACAGCATGAATCCATGAGACCAACCTTCTTTGTGTTAACAGTCCAGACTTCTGGAGGTGGTGTAATTGGGTGGGGTTTTTTAACACACTTTGCGCATGTTCCAGCATGATGATGGACCACATCACAAAAAAAGGTCTGTTTTGGATGTAGCAGGATGGAAGATCCACAACATGCAAGTGTACCTGAAAAATCTGCAGGCATCGCATGACTCAATCATGTCAACATGGCCTTGGATCTCAAAGTAACGTGCACCAACATCCTGTGGAATCCATGCATCCAACTGCAAGCACACAGGGGACCTACACACACTCAACACAGTATGTATATAATGAATCAAATAAATGCACTGTAAGAATAACGACCTCTCATCCAACTGCTACCTATCGCTATGCAGTAACACTTACTTATTAACACTGATTTACAGGCTCTAAATAATAATAAAAATGTACTGTGATGTAATTTATCAAGGTAACAAACACTTGTCATACTACTCATCACTGCCCACCTTTCGTAACTTTGCAATACTTACCAAAACTCTACCAATAAGGTCCATGTAACAGTCAGTCCAGATACAAGAGCAAGAAAGCTGTTTTAACAGAAAAGCTTTTGTCTCAGGCATGACATACTCTCAAGTATTAAAAGCAGTAAAAGCAGTGATCCACAGCAGAAAGCTTCCATTGTGATGCCGTGGTCCAGAAACTGTTAGGGATCAGAATAACATTATTCTAACCCTTACTAGCAGAAGCTGAATGACTGACAGAACAACTGCGAAACAAATTCATAAACGTCAGTGTTTTCTTTCATCGTTAAACCAGAAAGATTTTTACCCACTGCTTGTGGGCTTTAAACATGTACAGTATCCTCAATGACAAAACAAGAATGGAATACTGCCTCAGCTGCCAGCACGCACATGTATAATCACTTGAAGCGGTGTCTAATCATTCCCAAGCTGCTGCCTGTTGGTATGCAAGCCCGTCCATTCCTGGTTTTGTAAGCATGGGTTAATAACTGTCGGCTTCCAAGGGATCTCAATTAATTTCACAGGTGGGAAAAGGGAGAGAGCAAAGGAAGAGAATTCCCCCCATCTGCTAAAAGTAACACTAAAGGCAGGGTTAAATCAGAAACACAGATGTAGCTCACTCAATGTGGAAAACATGTAGCCTGCCTGCAGAGTGCCAGTGAATCAGGCAAATCAGCAATTTTTACGCAGCTTGGGAAGACATGAGAGTGATTGATGGGTGTCTATTAAAGACTAAAAGACAGTAATAACAGGATAACAGGCTGCTGTTTCTGCCAATAGGGTTTTCACAACACTACAATTTTGACTTCCATACCAATACCAAGAGTAAAATCAGTAAATTGCTACAATTGAATTTTCATCTGATTGTCAAATTTGGCCTTTTATTCACTAATGCAGAACCATTTAGTGTTTGCATATGTCTATGTAACAAAAAACAGTGGTAATCCATTTTTATATGATACACTGTTACACTCTTATCCCTTACACTGTGTGGCTTTGTAACTGTACCTTTAAAACTGATATATGCAGATCATTTCTGTTCTGATTGGCTGCCCTGTATTGGACCAGTCCAGCCTAAAGCACTCCTTGTCACCACAAAGAAAATGGGAAGAGCTAAAAGACGTAAGGTAAAGTGAGCACCAGTTTTTGTGTAGTTTTTGTGACGTAATAATAAATTAACCATGAGTTGTTTTTGCTGCTTATATTCCATATATGGATCCTATGGACTGAGAAGTTGATGGTAATAGTTTCATAACTTTTCAGGAATATTTTACAGTCTGTCTTTAATATTGGCTTATAATCTATTCTGATAGACCAACCTGGTGATTCGGCTACTTCAAGCTACTTTAATAGTCTGCAGTGAAACTGCTTTACACTACTGTTCACCTATTGTGTTCACATTTTGCTTTAGCAGGGCTGCATTCTGTACATACTTCTGGTGGCATGCTGCTTGTTGCCATTGGCAGGAAGTAGACTTGAAGCAGTGCCAGTGTTTAAACGTGGCTACTCAAACGGGTTCAAAACATTTCATATGGCAGACATTAGACCTCTTTGTAAAGTTCTAATGATGTGCTCTGTAGGTTGTAGAGAATGCCCATTTACATAATCTGACGCAAACAGAGCAAAAGAACATAAAACAAAGAATCGGACATGGATCAGGCTTAATAAAGCTAAAACAGTAAAATGTGCCTGGATTGTCTCCAATCCTGATTCTGGAAGTAAATAGGATAGTAACATACCTATTTATACCTAATGCTGACTGTTGCAGGTTTTTTTAATGAAACTCTTCACCTGTTTTAGATTCACTTATAACAACACAGTCACCTATTCACCTATTTACATAAAGAACTAAGAGTACTGACAATTCGAGCACTGAACCGTTTGCCATGTTGCACTGCAATAAATTGTGCAACACTACCCAACACCTGCCTCCACTCAACCCTGCAGAGTTTTCTGTCCAAGCTTCCTCTTTCTCCTATAGTTTCAAGACACCCTGCCGACTCTTAGGGTCTTTGGCCTTTAGGCCCCACCCACACTATGAAAGCAGGGGATTTGGCCCTTTGACAAACAATCCTTCATCAAAACCTCTGCTCCCTCCACCCATCCATCTGTAGATCGGTCACAGCCACCGTCCGCCTTTATTTCAAAGCACACCCCTCAACCTCGCTGCCGGCCTGCCGTCATGCCAATCAAGCGCTTTACTCGGGTCGAGAGGTATTCTCATGGCTCCGAAAGGAAACACAGGGTGCCTCTTTTCAAGACCCACCACAGGTTGGCCAAGGTTGGGCAGGACCGCCCCCCTTACTCCCCTGAGCTCATGAAAGGACCAAACCCCTCCTACACTCATTTCCCTGGCTCTCTCCAAGCATGAAGGTTGGGCTGGCCCAACATTCCTTCATTACTTGCTCACTTCTTTTAATTCATCATTTCCTGTCAGCGAATAATCCACGTATTCCTGCTGCGATTTTTCATGCTGTAGGCTACATCTGTACAAGAATGGATAACATCACATTTCTTGTTTATTATCTCTCTTCTCGTTCCAAAACGTCCAGCACTGAGGAGCTGCACAATATGGACAAATGCTTGCGATTATGTTGCTACAGATTGTGATCGCAATATGCCTTGTAATATATTAAAAATGTGTTGTGGTTAAAGATTGGCGTTTCATTTCATTCTGTTGGATTCCAGTTATGCCTTGATTTATTAAAGAACCTGTATCGTAGAAAACTACATTTCTCTCTATTGTTCACTGCCCAATCCAAACGGCCCATTTATGCAAACTACACAGCAAAAATAGTCTATTTTGAACTGACTGGTTCTGCAATGTCACAAGAACCTAATTTTTTTTTTACATATATGTCCACCTATTCAGCCTACAGCAGTTTTACCAATCAGAACAATCATTGGTTATATCAGTCTTAGAGGCACAGTAACAAAATAGCCTGTTTACAATCTAAGGATAAAGAGTGGGCAGAAAATGATCATGTAAAAATTATGACCATTTTTAGTACATTTAACCAGACCAGCATCTTAAGTGTACCTTAAGGGAAATGTAGAATATGGATGCTTTAAAGATTCTCATGGACACTTTTGAGACACATGATTGATCAAAATGTTCACAGTACACAGTAAAAGATATTGCACTTTCACAATGATTGTGATGTAATAATGCATTGCTATATTGTTATACTAACAAATGTGTCAACAAATTAATTTATTTTCTTGCATCACCTTTCGCCTACAGCTTCACTTTTGGTTTAGGCCTTTGTACTCCCCACCCAACGACACATGGTATTCTGTGTATGACCCTTTTGCTTTCCATGAAAACAATACACCAGCTGGGTAACTAAATCCTGCAGTTTTACGGTGCTGTGTGTTTGTATATATACTTGCGGTAACTCCAATACATTATTCCAAAAGAAAAGCGTCTTTTTGGAATCAGGCACCGGAATCAGTGAGAAATCTTTGGCAGATCAAAATGCTCTGCTTACCCAAAGCCACAACCATCTACTCAATAAAATATCAGATTTGACGAAATATGACGGTTTACTTCATTCAATAGTCAGCAGATTCAAAATGCTGAAGCCCAGGTGCTGAAGCTTGAGCACTAACAGAAAACCCCTAGAGCCACCCCACCAGATCTCTGCCCTGATAGACAAATGGCCCTAAAATATCTCGAAATGAGGTGCCCATTTCCTGTTCACAGATAGACAGAAGGAAAAAGTGAGTGCAGAGAAAAGTCTCTCAAGAATAGAGACAAATATACAGGCAAAACGTTGGGTTTAAGAAATAACCCGCTGCACTGTCTACTTATAGGGAGGTCCTGTCATTTTCTGGAATAACCTGAGCGCCTCCTTATACACGAGATCTACACCATATATGGTGATATGTCTAAAATCTGACCAGAAACGAAAAAAAAATAAAAAAAATGGTTTGCAGGTAGTCTGCAACTGACATTTCATTCTGTCCTAAAGCTAGAGTTTAGCATGCAATTTGTTGTGTCGTGCAATATTCCATAATGCGGCACTACATCGCTTAGCTTCATTCGTTTAACAATACATGTGTTGTTTTCATTCATCAGTGTTTTCTCACCACAGAACTCAGCATGGATTACACAATCTCACAACCACTACAAGGGAATTCCTGTGTTGTCAACCAATCTTGACCGCCAACCTAGCCACTGATCTACCGGTAAATAAATAATAAATGAGTGTGACTCTCTTCTTAGTCGTCCAACAAGCCTTTCTTTATCCAAGAGCAGCATATCCGACAAAATAGGCCATAAAGAAAAGTTGTACAAGCTTTTAATCTGGCACCAAATGGACGCCAGAGGCATTTTGTCCACTTTCTGCCAGAGAAAATAAGCCAAACCTGGCTAACTTTACCCCTTAGCCTGTTGTCCTCCTCGGCCAAAAAAGCCATTCCTGGTGTCCCAGTAATCCGCTCTCTGTACTGTAATGATGATTTAAAAACAGCTACCCCGGTTTTATTGCTGCAATAAGATATTTGGCTTCCCAACAGTAACATGAGCTATCTGGCTTCCTTTTGCATTTACAAGCCAAACAAGCAAACAAACAAACAAGCTTTTTAAAAGATCCTCAGCTCTTTAAATTAGAGCTTTTGAGAGGACTGTCAACACAATTATCTGCACGTGATCAGAGAACGATACACATACCACTAACCTATCTGCATGGTTTCCTGTGGTAATGGCATAGACATCATGAGCTACTTGGCAAACCCAGCATTTCCGTTACCTTGTCACATTATGAGTGACACTTTGCAAACCGACTTGAGCAGCCAAAGTGTCCAGACAGACGCATCTATAAAAATCCAAATGGAACCGCATTTCCAACTACCTCCAAATGTCGTTTGGATTGGATTCATGAAAATATCAAGAACATTTAAAATCAATTTGGAAATGTCAAAAACTACATTTGGACTGTCAGTCCAAACAAGGCCTTGGTCTTTAAACTGGAAGATCTCACTCTAAGACCACCATCGCACTGCTGTAGAATACAAGCGTGCATGTTTACAAGATATGTAGTGATGGGTAAATTTTTCAATTTGGCCAGAGTGTCCGGTGAAATTAACACTAGTTTGCTTCCAAGCTTACCAAGATTTTCCATCAATTTGGGTATTAAAATTGGCAAGACGTATTCTTTTCCAATTCTAACTTGTATACTGAGTTTTGGATGCATCACTGAAAGACTTCAGCTTAAATATGGACTCAAAGCTGAAGCTATCAAAGCTGAAATATGCTTCAAATAAATTGTTTTTGGCTACACGTCCTCAAGAGGAGGTGAAAATGACTCTACCTTCCGAGAAATATGTCTTCACCAGCTGCTGTTGCCAGAATAGTCGGTCTTGTTATCTTTGTCTCTTTTTTTCCACCTCCTCACTCTCATTACATTTGGATAGTTTTTCAAAATGGGAGCAGACCTCCACCAAGAAACAACATTACCCATGCAAGGAAATTGCAGTTGCAGTTTCAAACCTACAAGCACAGTCATTTGGCAGCAGGCATTATGTTTGTTCCAACACAACTTTGATCCATCGTTGGTTCATTACACAGAGAACTCATTGGCTATATTTACATGTAGATGTTCTGGCAGATTGCCTTGCATGCTTGCGCACCTCCGCATCCCACTGCATGCTTACCGACTACTCCTGGCCAAGCGTGTGGAAAGAAATATGAATAAACAATTAGAGTTGAAAGACTGGTGACACTTGCAGCTGGAAATATTTTCCATTTGCTGTCCTCCAGCTGGTAGAGAAGCCAGATTGCAGCTTCACCAGAAGTACCTAAGGTGAGAATGCATGTATAGGGAGGAGATGTCTATTCACATCCACTAAATCACTCCAAAAATCACATGGAGATGCTCTCTTTCACCTTTTCACCTCTTTTCACGTACTGGAGGAAGGAAGAACGTATACCAACCATGTACTGAAAATAAACAGCCTAGCATGAAATTATGAACTCAACCAATGTATGCCTTCCCCACATGCTTCTTTTCACCATAAATGTTGCTTACTTTCATTTTCTCTGATGGTCTCTAAATTAAATAAGTCAGGGTAGCTCTTTTCCTTCTTCCTTCAAATCTTGTTGACTGTGAGACCAGGACCAACATGGCCTCTGATGACCCACATTCTCTTTGTTATTGCACATATCCCAGCACTCCATGAAACCACTGCTAATTGCTTTCATGTTACAAAGCGCCCAGGCAAACTTGGGGTCTATCCAAGACCACCTTGAAGATGTGAAACACTATAAGCCATGCACCTGACTTCTTTCACATTGAGGAAAGCAAAAAATGCCAGCATATTACTCTGTTATTTTTCTTTGTTTTCAGAAGACATAAAATGGTCAGCACACATGCAGAGTGTTGACAGTAGGGAAGTTGATGGGGGGGGTTATTGCCTGTTGAGAATGGATTAATGTCATAATAGTAATGGAAAAATCAGCAAGCGAGGTTATTACACTGGATAAGAGAAAGGAGAAAATCTCAATAATTCTGTAATACGGTGGTATTAGCAAACAATAACTACAGTGTGGTAAAACCATTTCCTATTGCACATTACAAAATCTACCATAACTCTAAATACAATGTCGTCCCACAGAGATGTAAGAAGGCCATCTGGTCCCAGAGCAACTACCAACACTGAAAACGGTCCAGTAGAATACATAGTAACAGAAGTACTGTGAAATTCCTCCTCAAAATTATATACAACTGCTTATCCAAACCTAGGTTTAGGATTTAGAGCCAGATTCCCAGACCCAGATCAAGCCTATGCCTACAGTACAAAAATAAATAAATAAAAAAAAAGGTTGAATCGTCATTCGTATAATATATTTCCTATTCATTAAGTAATTTAGTTCAAATATTAGAAAAAAGAAAATCCCTAAAAGCTTTCTATCATGAGTCATGGAAGTAAACCCTTCTATCTGTATTTTGGTTTTCTTGTACCAAAGCATTTTATAACACTGGTGTATGATTTTTCAGCCTTTAACACAGACATACGGTATTTGACATTTAAACCAAAGATGTCAACTGTCACAGTTACAGTACAATGAACATTCAGCTACTACAACTGAAGTAATAGCCAACAAATATTTTGAACGACTCTGTTTTCTGGCTGACATGTCTTGTGCATATCGTTGCTGTCCAAAGAAAAACGTATCTCCAAAATGGCAACTTTACAGGAGAAGCCAAAACCCTAATTTAATTTGAATGGATGTCAATGGAACCAGACGCCTTTCCAAGCCATTCTGGGCCATTTCTGTTGGTCCATTCTTCATGAAATTTCCACACAGTGGAAATAGCAGCTCATGTGATCAAATGAGGCATATAAGTAAAAATCAACAAAAATGGAGATACATGTTTTTCTTTGGACGGCGACAATATTTAAGTGTTGTGATATTCTAAAGCATGTTTGATATATAAACCCACACATGCTAAAACTGAGGGGGAAAAAATAAAATGCAAAAGAAAAAAAAAAAAGTTCTATCAGTTCTATAAATGATAAGAGATCAAGAAGCAATAATAAAATACAATGATGTGTCAAAAAGTCAAAAGTCAGAGTGAGAGTGTCTAGTGAAAAAACGTATCAATCTGTATGGATGTGTTTGGTCAGCATTTGTACAGCAAAAAAAATGCACCCATACAGACCAAGACTATCCACACCCGCTCAGAAGGTGTAATGCACGGTCTCCTTATTTGACAAGGTCCCCATGGCAGTGTTCTAACATGTACTAATCAGCTGAACTAACAGAACAATTGAACCATGGCTCCATTTCATTAAACCGACTTGCCTAGAGTGAGCACATCCTGAAACAGCCTCTACAGACAGAAAGATCTTTATTCGGCTGTTGTTAATATCAAAATGAAGGAGTAATGTTATGCATAAGTGCACTTCTCAGACTGAAATATGAGAGCATTTTATTGGAAGTATAACAGAAGTCAAACATGCAAGATACTGAAAAAAAATCAGAACGCCTGACGGGCTGAACAGAATATCAAGCTTTCATACTTGTTACTTTCCAAGGGCCGGTTAACGGCAAACAATAACAGCGGCCTCATCTTGATAGGCTCTGTGTTTGGACGTGCTATAAAACAGCAATGAATCATACCGAACATACCCCGCCCCCACCATCTGAAATCAGCAATCCAGCAGGGCATGTCAGGAATAATAACCTGAAATGCCCGCAGGCCTCTTAAAGAGCAACTGAACCCAGGGCCAGGCCGCGTATCCCGTCAGGGTATTACAAACACAATTATGTAACAGGGTAGCAAGCCCATAAACAAATGTTAATCTCCCTCAACTAGTTCAATAAATAACCACCGCTCCATTAGACGAGGAGCAATACGGGCTACAGTGCAGACTGAAAGTAGATGTGTTTGTAGAATAACTGAGACTTGATGGAATGTTTTTAGTGAAAATATCACATCGTAAACTCGGCAAAAGATAGGTGCACTTGACAAATGAGTTGTTGAGTTTTCAAGCTGGGAAACAAATCTGGCTATTAGGTTACTAATAAACAAGCCTTTAATTACGCGCGAGCGTGTGGCATCAAACATGAGCACTTACGAAAAATAAACAGAAGAAAAGCTTGCCATGCACTTACTTTTTTAGAAAGATACAATTTGCAAAGATGTTTCCAAGGAGGTGGAATGTAAACTCAAACTCATCAGTTTTACTTCAAATAAGAAGAGAGCGTGTGTGTGTGAAGTGTTGTCATGCTAAATTGTATTCTCAAATATGCAATTAAATGTTCTCAGCAATAAACACAGCCGAGAAAAGAGCTTAAACTTTATTTCAGGAATAAAGTTCGGTGTCTTTGGGACAGTAAAAAAAATATAAAAAAAAGAAATATTATATTATATTATATTATATTATATTATATATATATATATATATATATATATATATATATATATATATATATATATATATATATATATATATATATATATATATATATACACACACACACACACACACACATACACACACACATATACACACACACACACACACACATAATTACTTTTGCTATAGTAGCACCAGTATATACATTTAACAAATGTAATAAAGGGAAAATGAAATTAACAACTGATTGATATCCCCTTTAGACAAATCAACATTTTCCAAGTTTAATATTTACTGTCAAGACTAAACCCACCCCGTGCATTTCAGTGCCATTTTACATTCTGGTTTAAAGGACATTTATGTTGTAGGGTGGGCCTCCACCTGCTGACCCTCCTTACTACAAAACTACACTGAATACAGCTACTGTATCGGATTAGTGCATTCTAGACTTCACTTGCTACTTACACCTGCTGATATTTTGCTCTCTGGGGTGGGGGGGTGCTATTGTTAGCTAACTGAGGAACATCTCAACTAGCAAACTGATATACGGTAAATGTGAACACTGACCGTGTGTCGGTCTGCTCTGTGGACTGGGTGCGTCGTCTGGATGCTGAAGCACTGACGTCGTGCTGTTGTGGTAAGTTGGTTTGGTTTTACAATAACACTGCACAGAGCTTTTGTTTTGTTTTTTTTCCAGCCTAAAATGATCACAAGCTCTGGATACTTTCTATTGTTTTCGGTGGCCTGTCTCTTCTGTTTGAACCTCACAATTTTCTCTCTCTCCATTTTGTAATCAAAAAGGTTTGGTTTCTTGTTAAACTCCAGTCATTGTATGGATTTGTACAATTCCATCAGCAGCACACCTGATATAATACAACAAAGGACTAATTAGCTGGTAGCCAGGTATTGTACAGTAATGGTAAATGATGGCCTTTAAAATGGCTAAACTAATGCAGTGACACAAAGCTGCACACTGATCTGATAATACCAGCAAGTCATTTCAGTACAGGGTAGCAGGACGGAAACTGTGATTTGAGTTGATATCTAGTTCTAAAGTCCAGTCTTTTACAATACTTAACTACTACTGTAATTAGTAGTCTTTTTTATGGTGGAAAGGTGGTGGTGGTGATGGAGAAGGGGCTGTGTCGTTTTAGTTTCTGTGTACAACCAATATGGACAAGTCTGAACATCATTTACCTTCTGAAATGTGGTAACAAATCCAGCTTACTGTATGTTGCGGTGTGGCCTGTTGTGCATATGGAGGTGAAGTAAAAGCTGCTATTACTCCGCTGAGGCGTCTCTACTGTCTCCTTATAACTCTCTTCCTCTGTGTCTCCTACCTTTCGGTTGCCCCTGTGAGTAAATCACTTTTCTTTGTGAAGTGTGCTGACTCCGAAACTGTGAGGCCACTAACTCATCACAGCCTCTCGGCCCAGCTTCCTCTCACTCTTCCTCCCTCTTTGCTTTTCTCACCTTTGAAACATGGAGCTCTCAGGCTGACGCAGTCCAATTTCCTGCCTCCCTGAAACTGATGCTTGCTAAGAGAGCGACCCTAAGCCCAGAGACACCAGTAAATGAAATTGGGCTTTGTCCAAAACAAATAAAAGAGAGAAACATGCCCAAGCTAGACAAACATGCAAAAGGAAACGAAATAACTGTTAAAGTGGAAATCTGAAAGGCCTGGTTCAAACAGGTAAACTCAATTTTCCCTTCAACATGCAGAGATTTTGATCCGCCTCCGAGAGATTCCGCTGGGGCCGAGGAGGCATTCCACATCCTGCCAAATATAATTTCCATCTTGAGATGGAAGACGAGATTCCTCGTCGCTGTGGGCAAACACACAACCCGGCCGCATGAGCACTGCTGTATTTCACAGACATGAAAGACAGATTTGGACTGTGAACTCCGGAGTGACGGAATTCATAGCTGCCGTTGCTTGTCAGCGGTGGGAAAAGGACTGTAGGAGATGTACAACGAGAGAATGTCTGAAACTGAAGCAACACTTTATGCAGTGGTGTGTGAGGTATCAGCAGTCGATATATTATTACAGTGATAAACGGGGAAGTGTTTCTATCATTAGGGGATTATTGGAATATTGGAATTACAACTGACAACTCAGTGAAGTGGCCAGCGCAGTATACAGCAGATATGATGATGATAGTAGGTAAGACACTTCGTCAGAAGACACATCATTCACCAAGGTTTGTAAAGACTCATCTCCCAGGGGAATCTCCCAAAGCAAACCAACTAAAGTCATCCTCGTGTCCTATGCATTTACACATTTACACTAGAGAGGTCTCCAAATCCACAAAACTTACACAGAGAAGCTTCAACTTCCAGTCTTACTGGAAATGAGCTTTCAGTTTGGTCCACTTTTAAAAGCCTTATATGGTTCCCTTATACTGTAGCACAGAGTAACAGCATGAACATATCACAGCTTCACTGACTTTATTAATGCTAACTAAAATATGAAATATAAATCTGACACCAGTACAAATTCTGGAATATAACACAATATTGAATTATATCATCAGCACTCAGCACTAATTGGTACATAAGATTTTACTAAAAATTACTCTGTGAGAGTTTTAACTTCTAATCTTTGTCTATGGAGCATTATTATAAATTATTTTTAAGTTCCAAAGTAATAAGGTGAAATGAAGCTTTTCAGTTATTGGGATCACTGTCACTCAGAATCAGTATCACTGCATCACCAAATTACATATAGGTCGGTCCAGGCACTTAGAATGGAGAATGGTCCCAGGCAGCCTGGCAGTGAAGAGGATTAGGGAGACCACCTCCGCCCCCCAGGTCAGTTTCTGCAGTAAAAGGCATAACAGTGCGGACACAGCAGTGTTTCCCCTCTGTTTGCACATAGCTGGGCACCGTCATCATCGGCCTCTGCGGCCTGCTTGGCTTCAGATCACAAGACATTAGGGAAATGAAGCTTTTTATTTCAGGATTCCATGGTCAGTGTGGTTGAGTAAGCCATTCCTGCCTTGCTGCAGGGTGAGAGGGAAAAAGGGCATGGAAGGGGACGAGAGAGAATAAACGAGGAAAGAGGTATAAAGACTCTATTGAATATGGAACAGAAAATAACTTTAATAAGATCCATAAATAAAAACAAAGAAAGACCTTCCATTTCTAAACAGATACTTAAGGACTGTTCCTTGCCCCACCTCCCACCGCCTTTTACACAGTCAGGGTCAAGCAGCCAGACAGAACACCAACATGAGCTCTCTCCTCTTCGCCTTTAATCCTTCACAGAACTGGCAGAACAAACAGCGGCTTGTGCCTAGTTTTAAGCCACCGACAGTGACGACTGCACAAAGGCCAGGCCTATACAAACAACTGTTTGAGGGCTCCGCAAAGTTCGTAAGCTACGACGTACAAAGAGGCCTCACTGTCAACTTAATCACTCACTGTGGCTTTGCTGTGGAAACATGATGCAGAGAAAATCACTCAATGAAATGGCTAGCACACTGGAAAACCCCATTAACCCAAACCAGTAAGACTATGGATTAAATTCAGCGCTGTGTTTAAGACTGAACATTGTATCAACTGGTAATTGTCATTAATAAGGCTCAATTAGAATGAGACGATTTTTTTACTTTTGCGCCGAACATGAAACTGGCAATCTGCCAACTTGTTGGTTTATTTTAGCGGATCTGTGATCTGAAATGTATGTGTAAATGATGTGTTGTTTATGTAGGCAACTGATTCTGAATTTAATATTTTAATATGTTTGCTTAATTAAAAATTTGTCAAAACAGCAACAAGCCAACATGGCTTTAAAGATTTCATCCAAATTGTCCATTTAAAAATCAGTTTAGTCAGTGAAGACTACTGCAAGTAATTTTTGAACAGTAATGAAAAATCCTGCATACACCTGCCAATTGGAGCAAGTGTTGGCTCTAACACTAGGAGATTGCGAGTTCAATCCCTGGCCGTACCACAGCCCTCTGTGGCTGGGAGTCCAAGATAGCACTGGCTTTGCTCTTACTGGATTGGTAGAATGGGCCTGATCTAACAGTACTGAAAGCTAAAGTTCTATGAGCATGTTGTGCAAACATTAGTGGTAGTTTGAAAGACGCAGCGGCACTTTATGTGTCCAGAAGCAAGCATGTGCTAGCTTTTACCCCTCAGCTTGGTAGCATCATGTGGAGACAGAACGGGCCACAACAAAAATGGGGATAGAAGTTGGTCACCACACAATTGGTAAACCGGTAAACTGGTAAAAAAAAATAAATAAAACTGGTAAAATAATGCAGGCCAAGTACATATCAAGGACTAACTTTAATTTAAAAGTTACACTGCAATCACCATACAACTGCAATATGGTATTCATTTCCAAATAGAGTAACTTCACTAACTACAATATTTACTGTCTTGATTCCGCCACTAAACACAATTTTTCCATTGCAAGCCTCAAATCACCCTTACATTTAAAACGCCAAGTGGAAGTCAGTTTCCCATGCATTTCTTTTATCACACAAATGATACAGTTCGCATATTCAACTTCTTGAAAAGTGGACAAGTTCAAAATAGGCTCATAATGGCTTACAGTTTGTGCCTCTTAGCAAGGCGTGCTTTCGATAATATAAAGAGCATGTTTCACATTACTCATACCAGGAAACCTTATGAACATCACGCATGCACAATTCTCTTACAACCTGAAAACTATTACAATAAGAGCACAAAAAGCAGCTCACTTACTGTAACTGAAAGCAACATGCCAACAGCACAACAATCCAGCCAATCCATTGCGTCTTATAATTACCCCAATTTGAATTCAACTTTGATCAGTAGGAGTGTTTTTGAGCCATAATACATTATTTAAGATACGACATATAGGATACATTAGCATACTTTTCCATGCAATATTATTTGGACAGATTGAAACTTCATTTCCAGCTCAATGTGGTGTTCTAACTGTAATATTATAGGATGAATGTAACGAGGACAGTCAATTTATTCATTACATCCAACATCCCTAAACAAGGAAATATGCGAAAAATCTATATTGCATCATGGATTTACAAGAATGACCAAAAAATAAACTTACTTATGGATTCCTTATGGATTACCAAAACACATCTGTAGAGATTGTCAACGAAACTGAGAGGAACAGGAGTCTCCTTGCACACTGTTTGTTAAGCTGGTCTGAACTGTCACAAGTCGAAGCTTATTTCCAGGATTTACAGAGTTCTCTAAAAAGCTGCCAGCTCCGCAGAAAGTGTCGAAGATCATTTTAATTGATTCTCTGACTAAGCATAAGTTTAAAAAGGGAAAAGCACAATGTGGGACATAAAGGGGATACTTAAAAGAAGATTCTCAATACATTTAACTTACACATGGATCTCAACATCTTAGCTGAAGTTGGCTTGTTAAACCAGTGGCTTTGTCCCAAAGCGCTTTAACACGGCTAATCTTCAAAGTCCTTCGGTCCTAGACCGGATGTAGGTTCCTATAGCTACTGTTTTTAATTACTTCACAATGAATCAAATGCAAGTGAAGCACACTTGGTGGACTCTTCTACTGTGCAAGAAATCTAATGGGGCAAATCAACTCTACATAGCTACTGACTCAATGAGCGAATGACAGGGACACATCTTGTGGTTTACTTTAAAGAGGAATAAAAAAATCAAGCCACCTCTACTCTCTTTCTCTCTCTCAACATCACGCTATCTAATTTAAACTACTGGTTGGGTTAGGGTGCAAGCACCCTGAGCCATCTCAAAAAAAACCTCTCAAAATGGTGCAAATGGACTACTTGTTCATGAATCACTGGTATGATGTGCACATACAAATCTATCCAATAGATTCAGTGCATCAAGAAAACAAACTTTTACACCACTAAATCAGGCAGATCATTAATATAACATGTGAAGAATTAGTAAGAGGTGTGACATTGTGTCAAACTAGTCTGCTTTAAACAGTTGTCAATCCTCTTCACCAAACACACACAGAAGTTAGTTAACCACATGCTTTTCACACGTTCACTCATTTCAGCAAGAACTTTGAGCAAGTCTCCAAACACCAGGTCAGCAGTGACACAGCGGTGCTGTAACTTGCTCAGCCAAGGCGACAGATGAAAAGGGTTTTCTGAAAAAAACACTCTGTATACTGTTGAAGGCTCCAAAGCTAAAGTAAAGCACCGATGTGAAGGAACATCTGAACGGACTACAGTCACCTGAAGAGAAAAGAGGACAGCAAACACTGTGCATTCAGTTTAAAGATCATTTTGATTCAGACGATCGGTCAACCGCACATTTCAGTGCTTTCCCTGCTATGACACTCTCACTTAAACTCCGGTGTGCTAGGACAAGGAAGCCCGAAGCATTGCATAAATGTGCAATTGCAATTGCATCTGCCACAAAAGTAGGATGGTTTGGCATTACAGATAAAGCCACAAAACTGTTGAAATATCAGATTCAGTTCAGCTTTTCCAGTACATGCCAGATTAATCTGAATGTCGTTTTGTTCCAGACAGTCTGTAAAGCATATAAAGCCTTTGACTGCAGAAATGTATGCAGCACTAGCATGGAGTAAGACCCGGACAGCCACGAGTAGGGGCTCCTTATTAAACAGCCACAGAAAAAAACAGACATAAACACATGGGGGAAGGGAACAAATAACCGTCGGCTGTGACCCCCCCTTCACACACATACCACTCCTATAAAAGCCCACTCCCGACACAGAATAACACATCAGACACTATACACAACTTAAACCAACAAATAGCAACATGCTGTTCCATCTGATCTGCTGACCGCTACTTCAACCATATGGGATCATTTTCTGGCTATTTTCACATGGTTCGTCCAGTGGATTAAATACACATGCAAAACAAGATGAAAATGGATATTAATATGCAATTTAAACATGAGAGCACACAGTGGATGGAGCTGCACACACAACTGCTGCACAGACAATTTGGGGATTATTTTTTGGCCCAGACGCTTCACACATCCATTCTCTTAGGCCATAAGCCCTATATGATTAGGTTAAATTATAGCAGATTATTAAGGTAGCAGCCCTGGCGATTTAATCATTCAGCCCTATATGAACATATATGTGTAGTAGTAAAAAGCTGTAAGCATTTTAGGGGTGTACAGCCCAAGATGTAAAGGAATAATTATTGTTCATCTCCTGTCATTCAGAACACCATTGTTAAACATTAAAACCCATGCCAGATCCAAACAGTCCATCACAGCATGTAAAAGCAGCCAAAGGAGAAGGAGCCAGGTAGGGGAACTGGGGACTAACTACTTGGAACGCATGCAAAAATGCAGAAGGGTCTTGACTGCGCTGGAGGAAATGTCTGCCAAATCCAATGAATTAATGTGATCTGTACTGTGCCTATGTGCATATCACTCCGTACTTGTGTGTGTGTGTGTGTGTGTGTGTGTGTGTGTGTGTGTGTGTGTGTGTGTGTGTGTGTGTGAGAGAGAGAGTGAGAGAGAGAGAGAGAGAGAGAGAGAGAGAGAGAGAGAGAGAGAGAGAGAGAGAGAGAGAGAGACACAGACAGAGAGAGAGAGAGAGACAGAGAGAGAGAGAGAGAGACACAGAGAGAGAGAGACACAGAGAGAGAGACACAGAGAGAGAGACACAGAGAGAGAGACAGAGAGAGAGAGACACAGAGAGAGAGAGAGAGAGAGAGAGAGAGAGACACAGAGAGAGAGACACAGAGAGAGAGAGAGAGACAAAGCACAAGCAAGGGACAAAGAGTGAGACAAAGACAGAAGTAGTAGCCTCTTCAACTTAGAAGTATTCCTCAGTTAAGACAAGCCTGAAGCAACACCCACTTAGATCACTCATTGCTCTGCTAAAGTTTCTGAGTCAGGTTTCCCCTCCAGGGAGCCATTTATTAGTCAGAAATATTCCTCGACCAACACTGGGCCTAATCATGAACGTACAAAGCTCTCCTCAGTGACAGAAACCCGAGGCCGTCAAGACTAGCAGCATGCGGAGGAAAGAAGAGAAGTCTCCAGGTGACTGATACCTCGCACATATATTTTCTTTCTTTTTTTTTTAAAAACAAATCTCAGTCTTAGCCTGAACGGGCCGTAAAGGCCAGGTATTTATGAGCTCACAAGGAGCACAGCATGCACAAAGACCCAACTGTGGGCAGCCAAAGATTTGCCAGTCTTCGTGCATCCAGGGGTTACTTAAGTCCTTAATACAAGGCAAACAGCTTTTAGGGTTTTACTCTCCGACACATTTACAGCCGAATATTAAAAGCCATGTTTCATCGCGCCTGCTGTAAAGAGGACCGTAGCGCTGCAGTGCTGATGCATTAGCAGGCCCAGGCGAGAGAAGATGCCTGTATGATAAGTGCGGGCACAGGCCGGATCTCTTTGATAACAGAAGCCCATTTCCCTTAATATCTGAAGAATACGTTACGGCAGGTGGTGCATGTCCGTGTCGGCATTCTACAGCTTCGAGAGCGAAGTGTTCAAAGGAAACCGCAAACATTAATCCAGTTGCTCTGACGACTGTCATTCACATGATATAGCGAGTGGGGGGTGTAAAATAAACAGCAGCCACATTCTTATTATACAGCCTACGCTAACAGAGATTTATGACTTTTTACATTCCCTCTAATAAGGAATAAACTGCACTACAAACATGGTCCATATAAGACTGAGCTAAGCAAATCAGGTATATCAATAATGACAGAAATGCTCACGACTAATCCAGAGGGTACTGGCAAATGAACTGATTGTATTGGTTTAACAGTTGAACCCTTTATGTCTAGGTTTATTGCAGTCATTCTAATATTATAATATATTTTTTATTTCATTACATAATTAATTATTTACATAACAATATTTATGTGCAATTTATGTTCTGTATCGATATGCTAGTCTACAATTCCAAGTTTTTTCATTTGCTTTAATGTAAAAAACTGAAAATTGACAAAAAATGCAACATACAAATAAGACTACTACACTATATACTACAATAATTAGTTTTCATCCAGAATTTATTATTTTTGTACACCCACACTCCCTACTTAAACACAAGCGGTGTCAACTAAACCTTTGATAGAAGCACTATGAGTGAGACATTTCAGAGCATTTATGCCATGAACCACCAGGAGTAATCAGGAGTGAGGAAATAAAAAAAAAAAAAAATTGTGATATTTATTCTGATATAAAAATTACAGGAATTTTCACCAGATGACTAACAGCTTTATTTAAGAAAAGAATGAATTAATCCGTCTTGCATGACTGGAGTGATGCTTTTTACTTTGGAGACCTTTTAAATGTGAATCCTACTTTTTTTATTTTAACTTTATTGCTATCCAACTGTTTTCAATGCATCAAACACGAAAGCAGGCGAGTGCCACGACTGCTCCTCTCTGTGTATCTGAAATGCCTTAGGTTGAAGAGAAATATGTTCTATCAGATAAGCTTCTATTGTAGGCTAGTCATGGAAAAATGACAACAGCGCGAGTTTTCCTTTTGGATCAAGCAGCAAAAAGTTGCAGCATGACGTGTATGATTTATATTGCCTGATTTGACACTGCATTCCTTGTGATGTGACTGTGCATGCACACATTGCGCTGCAATGCTGAAACAATGTCCTGTGCAGCATCATTTATCATATCGCAATATGCTTTTCTGTCCCTATCATGGACATCGCTGGACCATAAAGAGCACTGACCAGCTGCACGGTTCAAGAAAAGCATAAGCACTCCTATTTTAAACGATTTAGTACAGCAAAGAATGTCGTTCTTTTCATGTAGCACCACTGAGTCTTTTCATCTCAGTAAAATTAAACATGGTGCTGCATACCGCCTTTCGTAAACATTAAAGTTCTGAAGCATCGTTTTGTTTTTGCCATTCTGCCCACCGCAAGGTTAAAAACAGAAACTTTCAGAGTTCATTTTATTTCCGACGTGATGTAAAGACACCCAAACATCCCGGAGAACAGGACACCGTAATGTTTATTATAACAGCGGAACATGGCAGGCAAAATTAAATGTACCACCAAGTATACAACGACATTCTAATACAGCGTAATGCTGCTGAAGCTGGATAATGATAGTCATCGGCGGCAAGCTCTGCCAGTTGCTACATTACAAACCCAAACACACAGACACTGGGAAACAGTTCATACCAAACCGTCCCTGAAGACAAGTTACATTAAGCAGACCACAATCTGCAAAGCTGAGTTAGAGTGAGCCTACCATCCAAGACGAGAACACCCAGCTTTCTCCAAAGAAACATTTCCTCATAGGGAGAGTCCTGCAGAGCGTAATTAATCAAACGATTAAAAACTGCTGATAGAACCTATCGTTGTCCTCGTACCAAACGCGCCTACAGAAGTCAAGGTGAATTTCAGCCTGGCCAGGCTTAGTAACAAATGGAGAGATGCAGAGTCATTCATTACCCCTGACACCACTAATATACAGATTTAAAACTCGGGATAAAGAACGTGTGGAAAATGATTTTTAACTTCAGGATAAATAAACTGTGTTATAATATCAGGTTAGACTAAGCCAAGAACACGATAAAGACAGAACGTGAAGAAAAAAAAAAGAGAAGATGGATTATGGGGATTACAAGGGTTTAGCACTTATTGTACACATGCTTGAGTGAGCATTCCTTCCATATCTACAAAGGCTTTTTAAGATGGAGGTCAGGATGCGTTTGGAGACCAGATTAAACCGTGGAGTGTGACTGGGGTTTTGCAGAACTATCCTCCCTAACTGGACTTTTTTTCTGAAGCAAAGTGCCTTTAGTGTCAACATCCTGAACATCGCAACCAAACGGTTCCACCTCCATGATTTACACTTACTCAACTATAATTAAACCTAAAGGCTGGATTACCGAACAGCTATGTTTCCATTTCAGCTGTTGGTCTCACTCGAAGACGGGCCGGCAGCGTTGGTGTAGGATGAACTTTCTCTCTGCTGTCATCAAAATTCATCTGACATGTTTAGCAGCCGAAGAACATCTCATGCAATACCAGCCATAACTGGTGGGGAAAATATCTACTAATACTATCAACACAGGACAGTAATCCACCTACCAATGACAAGATCCATCCATCAAGCAAGAGGTCTTAATTTACATCCCACCATAAAACAGAGCCTATATCTGTATTGGAATGGATATCTGCAGGGTGAAAAGCCTGGAGCAACCTGTCTAACCACTAGACTACATCAGCAGAGGTTGTTCTTCTGAGGGTTTCCTAACTCCCAATGGTAATGTATATGGTAATGAAGCTGTAAGCTGCAGTGAATCACATACAGCAGACAAAATACAACAAGATAAGAAACACCATTGAGCATACAGGTGTATGCAACAGTGCTAGGCCAATTGACACGGCTTGTTCATTTTCTTAGAGGTAGAAGATCTCCTACAGGGAGCAAACTTACTATGCATTCTGCTGCATGCTGAGCTTTAGACAAGCCACAACTTTCTCACAGGCCAGATTTTGTTACCCCCCACCCAGAATGTTAAATTGACTAAATACAGTAACTGTGTAACACAATGTGCAGATGTATGTTCTCTGTAAAAGATGTGTACTTATTTTCAATTAGAACCTCAAAGACACCTGAACAGCAGTGCCCAAACCTTTGCAAATGATTTTGTTGTATTGTTGCTGTCTGTTGTCTCTGTTTTTGTTGATTTTTACTTCTATGCATCATTTGATTCCAGCAGCTGCTGTTCACATTGTGTATGAACGGACCAACAGAAATGGCCCAAAATGGATTGGAAAAAATCTGGTTTCATTAATTCTTACATTAAAATTAAATTAGGTCACCCTATCCTGCAAAGTTGCCATTTTGAAAATACCCATTTGTCTTTGGACAGTGACGATACGTTTAATAAATTATTTAATTAATTTGTAGCACATGCTTTTTTTTGTCTGTTTAAACTGTGTAGTTCATCAACGATCGACTACCGTCTCCAAAAAACATAATAGTTTTAAATGTGGCTCACTTCATTTGTTATATGAAGACCAAAGAAATCTAAATATCGCCTAGCAAATCACATTACAATACGGCCTGCAGTTCTAGCAAACCAACAAACCTGCTTGAATGACTGACGTACAGGTGATCAATAATTTTAAGCCAATGAAATACCTTAGACTCCCTCAATTGCAGAGTCCTGATCCAAAGCCTGTTCTTGTGATTACGCAGTTCTACGAGCTGAGGCAGGTGTGTTCGAGTACAGAAATCAATCACAAATACATTCAGTGCCTGGACTCTCCAGGACGGGGATTGAGAACCACTAACTTGGACTATGTTCAGACCAGACCGATTCAAATAAGTACTCAATAAATCTGCTTAAGAGACAAGAAGAGCAGTTTGGGGACGTGAGGTGTACTTTACTCAAGACTCCGTAAATCCATTGGAAAGTTAATGTGAGTGCTTAATCAGTTAAGTAAACAATGTGCACTCCTTTTGGGGATATAATTCACAGCACTGAATATTTATAAGGTGCACAATGATTCCTCCTACATTGGAAACAAGATACAAATTCATTTGTCTTGGAGGAAAAGCTGCAGGAGAGGAGCTTTAATGTTCACAATACAGGCTCAATATACAAGATGCATTTTTTATATTCCCCCAAGAAACCCACATGTGCACCTGCAACAGATTCACTGTTGTCGGGACAGAAATCTCCATTTTGACATCATTTTATTTTGTCAGTCATCCTTTATTTTGTGTTAAAATCTAATAGTTAATAGTTAAAAACTAATAGAAATGCTCCTAAATAAATTATTATTAAATGGTTTGGTGAGAATTGTGGCTTGTTCACAATGGTAGTGATAGGAACCAGGGGTCCACCTCTAAAAGCTCCCTCACAGGAAGGTTTTGGATGCAATGGTTAGATACATGCTGCCTGACGCTCTGTTTTATGATGGCTTTGTTAAACGGTTTTGGTCTAGAATGTATTTTAATCCATTTATGTTAATCCACTAATGCAATGAGCTGTGAGGCAAAATAGCCCCCCATAGAAAATCTTTTTTCAGATTTATGACTACTTCATCATCATCACCGTCACAGTCATCATCATCACATAAAAGAACACATGTAGATGTAGGCAGATGTAGATTTACTGGCAGCTTTGAACAGTAAATGAAATGCCCATATATGTGCAGTAGACATCAGGACCCTTTGGTTCCCAATCACCGCCACTGTAAAGAATGGTTTGATGTGACTGGTTCACATCAAACCAGTCTGAATGACTCCTTTTACATCTCAAGCACTGAATTATTCAGGAATTTTTTAAAAGTTCCCCTTTAGAATTCCAAATGGAATGGGATGGATCACAGAACGAAATTCCCCCTGAAGTTCCATGGTTTGCTTTACTTCAAACAGTTGAGCCGAACTTAAACTCTTTCTAAGAAAGCACCCTCTAAAATATCTTTAACTCACCATTATGTGTCTTTGTGCTGAAGTTAATGGTCTTTTCTCAGCAGGGTGTTCAGCCCTGCATAATCGTGTGGTATCTTAAACCAGGTTCTCCTTTTCTGACGCAAATGAAGCTAAAGGGCTCCAGCTGAGAGCCTAAGCTGAGGCACACACATTCGCTCATTGCGCTTTAAGTGCTGCATTGTCACTCTATGAAGAGCTTAAACCAATATGTGCTGACATTTGATGGAAGGGTCGCTCGGTCAACAAGCTCAGTCAATAAAGTAACAGAGGAGATCCAGCAGCCTCGCTCTGTTCAGAGAAGCACTCCGGCCGATCACCAGCAGCCAACAATGCCACCATCATGTGTCTTATAAATCATCCAGCTTTAGCATCCAGGCATGAAGCCCAATTTCAGTCTGTCTGACCGTATAAATGGCCTTAGTCACCCGCACATATGCTGAGAGCAATTACCCTCAATCAGAGGACAGTATTTCATGAGTGCACACAGAAGCACAAGCTCAGTCTGAGCCCTGCTGAAGAATTAGAGCCATTAGGGTTAAAAGCTGATGGTTGTACTTTTTAATGGGACCTGCGTTAAAGGTGACCATAAGACACCACTAGTTTCCTGTAGGACACCTTGAGATCTCATTAGGAAAATCACCCAGCAAACATGCACACATTGGCCCCTTGTATGCAAGCCGTGGGCACTGTGCATGGGCAGAGGCTCGCCCATTCAAACTCGTCTGACCTTGTCCTGGATGCCCACAAAGCAGTCAACGTGTTTGCCTACACTGGGCCCTCCCTGGTCCAGGGAGGCATGATAGGCATGTTTGCTGGCTGTGAAATGAATCTGAAGTCAGTCCCTGCTCAGTTGCTAAACCATTAGACTCTGTTACTTCACTGTGATGTCATGCCCAAGCACAAAACACCATGAGTAACCACTGGACACCTACAGGAGCTATGATTTGTTTTAGCAGGGAGCATCTCCAAAAACATACCATCCTGATTAGATCTCACAAAACTTCCATCACAACTGAGCAGCAAGAGGAGGAGAGGTGGAAGGTGAGTAGAGGATGCTTTAGAAGTTTCCTAGCCCTGAGCGTGGAGTACCTGAATTCGCCTCCACAGTTCGGTGTCCCTGCTCTAATGCTCAGCTCAGCTCATGAAGGCTTAATTAATTAGCTGATCAGTTTGATCTGGAGCACTAAAGCAATACAACACATCTAATTACGCAGGGCAGGGGGGTACCGAGGGGGTCCTCCACTGCTTTACATGGGTTTTGCCTACCTGTTGCGCTGTGCAGCACGCCTAGGAACCAGATGGTCAGCAGCAGCAGCAGGCAACGGGAGCAACAAGCAGTCCGTGCCCGGGTTACTGGATCCCGCCTCGAACACATTTCCACAGCGAGACCGCCTTACATCCACTGGGAAGGAAATACTCTCTCGGGTTCAGAGGTGACTGACAAAGCACAGTCACTTCTCGTGGTTGTCTACCAGGTCCGGTGCTTGACTCGCTCTCTGGTTCTCGCGCTCACTCGCTCTCTTCTCTTTCTTTCGGAGCTCACTTTCTTCCCCCCTCGTTGCCTCCTGCTCTCTCTCGCTCTCTCAGACCCCGAGTCCACACACACTCCTGCTGCTGAGCCCCCATGCCGCAGCCACGCGAGCGCGGTGAGGGTCAGTGTCGCCACCTGCTGGTCAAACAGGGTAGAACCGCAACCCGTCTCACGTTATTGGCTGGAGGTCTTCAGGTTCCAGGCTCTATTCCCTTGAAGATTCGCCTCTCTGACTCCTCCACCGTGCATGATTCCAGTAATAGCAGTTATAAGACTTCCTGTGTTACTTCATCGTCTTATTCTTTTCAGCGACCCTTCAGAAAACATTCCCTCTAGTACTATAAGGTTTCGCACCCAACGTTTCTGCTGGGGTATTAATATAGGGTTTGTTGCATCTTTGCTGCAGGAACAGTCTTCACTCTTCTGGGATGGCTTTACACTATTTTGAAACATAGCTGTGAGGATTTGATTGCATCTAGGCACAAAAGCACCAGCAAGGTCGATGTTGATGTTGGATGATTACTTTTGGATAACAATGATACTTGGGGGGCTTTATACCCCTCTAGCAGGTGCTTGGCATTGGGCATGGTTATCTTCGGCTCCAGAGCGTCCTAATCTTTTGTCTGTGCATTTCACTGGGGATTGCACTAGCTGTGTGTGCACAGCTAAACACATGTATCAATGTATCATGAACAAATGGTTTTCATGATACACAATATGTCAAAAGATCATATGGTTAGACCTATAATCACATAGAACAGAGAGAAAAGGAACCAGCAGTGTTACATAAAACATAGCATCAAAAACTGTGAATACATGAATGCTTTGTATTTAGCATACTGTTTTGCACCAGCCCAGTTACATGGGACTCATTTTACTCTCTTTAAAATGAAACATGCAGCTGGTCAGTGTTTTACAAGTGCTGATGCTATACACAAGCATATTCTGATATAATTTATTATTATTTTCATATATATTATTGTATTGTCCAGTCCTAGGGTCAACAGTAGTTGCACCTTATAAAGAGCACATAATTTATTCGAACCTCACTTCCAACATGTGTGTACCTTAAGTAAGCAAAAAACAGTGTTTACCATTTTTCAATCCCGCGTATTGCTGTTCTTGTTACTGTCTCTTTTAAACTGACATATGTAAATGAGCTCTTTTCTTGATGGCTGCCCTGTATCGCGCCCCGTTTAAGAAGCAGTCCAGGCTGAAACACTCCTTAGAACTTAGTTGTGTATGTAGTGCTGGACTCAATGTAATACAGTTTGCCGTTGCTGCTTAGTCTCTGTATTTGGACTGTACTGGAAAGCGAACGGTACAGAGTTTGGTGTTTATATGCAATATCAACTAAACGTTTAGCTCGGTTTTTGATGATGTGGGGCCATTTTAAGTGGCTGAATTCACAAACTTGAAGGGGTGTCTGGATTCATTTGCTATTTATAAATTCTCTCATTCATTTATTTAATGCTGGTGGATTAGTAGAAGTTATGATTTAAGGCACACCTGCATCTCTTTGCAGTACACATCACCATATACTCTATACATCTTATGTGACAGCGTTTCTTAATCTATCAGCATTTCTTAATCTATCAGTTTGTGCATGTGGCTAAAATGAGATCCACTGAGGATTTATGAGTATTTAAAGCTGAGATGTCTTCACTTTTCTGATAGCCAGCGCGCTCCCCTGTTTCCACTTTAAAATAGTGCAGGGCTATAGGGCCTGGACAGAGAATGGTAGCAATTTACAAGCTCGGGGTCTTGCATCCTGACCTGTTTCTGTTCATTTGTGTCATGTCGACAGCAGAGGAGAGGGCTCTGCGTGTGTGCCTTTTGAAGTGATGGGCTGTGCTGGCTCTCTGAACCCAAAGTTCATCTCTCATTTCCTTTCCCCCCTGTCAGCTCTTTGACACATGCTAACGTTAGCCTGCGATCAAAGCCCGGCCTTATGACGCACCCCAGCAGCCTCTAATGTGATATTACATGAAGGAAGGCAGGAAGGGGACAGCTGGGTGCTTTTGCTCAGCGAGCAGGGGTTCCATACATATGTTCTGCTGCTACGCCTGTTCTTCAGCTAAAAACAGAAGGAACTAAGCAAGTTGAAGTGACAGTTCAGAGAAAAGGCTGATTTAAATTATTTCTGTCAGTGGAATCGATCAGTCATGACGCGTTTGGTGTCCAGAGTTTGAACTGGTGCTATGAGGTTAATGTAGCTATGGGCACTGATTAGCATTGTGCAAACTGTATCCCTAATGTTTCACATGTTTGCCTCAAAAACCATTTAGAGTTGTTCGGTAATGTATTTGCTGCATTATCTTTGAAGTTCCTGTACAGAAAAAAGCAACACTGAGCACCAAATCAAAAATAAAAGGTACATTTTTCCATTTACTCCAGGCATAGTAAATTAGCAAAGACATGTTTGGTGTCACTTTGTCTGGGCCACTTATGAGGCACCTCCTTGCTTTTGTGTTGGCACAGTTCTGGCTTGGTCTTCGGCCCAAAACTGGCCTGTATGCTCATGTATGTGGTGTTTTAAGCTGCTGGCCCTGCCCATTTAAAATTATGAATTTGGGAGGGAAAAAAATATTAAATGAGCATTGTCTTTTCCTGTAATTTCAGTAAATAGCCAAGTACTGAAGCATAGTGCATGGGTCTGCGGCAACATATTTGTGTTGTATATTTCAGCCACATTTTTGGGCCAAAACATTCACATTAGATTCTGCCCGTAAATTTAGATACAAGTCAAAAATTAACCACAGCTGTCCAGCCTCTGGCTCAGTTCTGGCGTGCATGACCTAATGTCCACCTAAAAGTCAGGCAACACTTGCCAGAATCGACCCAACACTGCCTGCTATCTGGGGGGCCACTTATGGCATGCCAGACTTGGGTCAGAAGTTCTGAGGCGTAAATTACAGAGCATAGACCTGCTGTACCATAATTGTACTGTGGCCTTCATAGTTTGACGACATTGGTAGACCACAAGATTCATGCCAGAATTGCCTTAACTGTAAATATGAGTCAAAACCAGTTACAGGTGTTCAGCATCTGGCCCAACTCTGCCCCATATGCTTAGTATGTGCCTGGAAGTCAACCAACACTTGCTCATGAAAGCCAGAATCATTATCTAGGGAGACTCGTATTACTAACAAAACACTAGAAGACAGCAATCGCCAAATTCTTTGTTTCCATAAATACAGACTTGAAACTTCTCGTAACCATCTCAAACCACACCCTACTCTTTATTAAGGCAGACCAGGCTTGTTTCAGCGTTTGATCCAGTATGATTAACTGTACACTTTAAAAACAAACAAATTTTCACCAAGTAGCTGAATACTACGATTTCAGCATTTAAAACAAGGTGCTATATAAATAAACTTGCCTTGACTTTATTTAATGGCTACAGTCATCCATTTTATACCGTGGTGTACACTACTATGTGTGAACCAAGGTCCTGCAGGCATATGGATGCTATCATATTTATAATTTCAGTTTCTGAAATAATAAAAACTGAGAATCAAATCAAGCATCCATATGCCTGCGGCATGTTGGAACATGAAGGGTGGTGGACCGCTGGTGAAAATGGATGACTGTAGCTGTTAAAAGTTGGAGTTATAATATACCCTAAAACACATCAGTACGTTTGCATGACCTAAATAGAGTCCTGCATATGGTTGGAGAGAAGGTTTGGGCTGTATGTATTGAGAAGATATGTGTGACTATGGATGACTGCTAGTGGTCTAGTGATTGCATGGTTAGCCAATAGCTCCAGTTAAGGAACTTCTTGGTATTGATCAGTAAGGTTACGTCTGGGGTAAGTGGGCAGTTGTATATATCTGATATCATTAAATCATTCCTTTAAATAATCTGATGTAGTCTGATTTATGTTTATGTAATTTCTGGTTTTGTATGATATTTTGTAATCTATGCAAATTAATTTTGTCACTGTCTAAAGAAAAACTTGTATCTGCATTTTTGTCACTATTTACTTTCATGCATCATTTGATTACAGCAGCTGTCGTTGACATTGTGTAATAAATTTGATGAATGGACCAATAGAAATGACTCAACGTTTCTTTGGGAAAGAAGTCTGATTCTGTTCACTTATATGAAAGTTAAATGAGGTTGTTGCCTTCTCCTGTAAAGTCCCATTTCAGATATCAGCGCTGAATATGTCTCATACAAAGAGTAGTAGGAGCCGCCATAATGCCTAAATGTATGCTTTTTATGATTGAATTGGATTGATTGGATATATTACAGGTAAAGCAAGCAAAATAGAGGGCGGGGAGAAAGAGAGAGAACGAGCACAAGAGAGAGTGCCAGAGACATGCATTCATGTGGTAATGATTATAAAGTGAGATTGAGTTGAAAAGGTTTTCTAGATTTTCTATTGACACTGCTCTGTATGCCTTATTGATTGATTGTGAAAAGGCTGGATATTATTAAAGAAAGTTATAATGTAACACCATCATAACAGAAAATGAATAATCTGAGACAACAGACTTCCTCAAAAGGCTCCTGCAGGGCAGAGAAAGGTTTTCTAAAACAATACTTTGCTTAAACGTTGCATTTGTTATGATTTATGCAGTTTCCTTTGGAGTTTAGCATTCCAGCCTAGCCAGAAAAAAGGGGAAAGAGTGCGGGGTCTTTTCTTCAGCCTGATTGCATCTAATATTAAACATTTGGAAGCTATTATCTGCTGTGCAGCAAAGGAGGTGAAGTATTTATGACATGGGGCTATTTTTTCTTTATTTTTCTTTCTGATGTCTATCTGTTTTATTTTCCCAGAGCAAAATAAGATTATTGAAATTGCAACCATGCACAGCAAAACGCATCTAATTGTAATGAGTACGGAGATTGAGGCCCATGCGCCGAGGCCTCTTTTGAAGGGCTTTCTGCTCCACCCCAGCACAGCACATGCAGAGCTTTGGAGAATAGACCTTCTGTTCTGGACCACTGATGTTAGTCTCAGGAGCTCCCAAGGATTCCAGTTATAGAAACAGAGCTTCTGCAGGAATGACAAATGAAAGCTGATTCCTATCTTCTGAATCCACTGAAAATCTAATAAAACAGACCAGAATACTGCAGGAATGGTCAACCTGACTGAACCAATGAATCAATGAATAATTTCTCAATTAACCCTTAATTAACCCTCAGTCGCAGCTGTTGCTAACAAAGGCTGAAGGTTCTCTTTAAATGGTGTTTCATTTAAATATAAGTATATCAGCGGTTACATTGTTAGCCATGTTTAATCAAGTTGAAATGAAAACAGACTCAAACCTGTTTAATCTCTTTAATGTACCGTTGCTTTCTATTTCACTTAAATTAAAATACTGACTAATTAATTAATAGTAATTGTGGCACGTTGGAGGCCCTACTAAGTCTGTATTTGAAAGGGAAAAGTTATTGCATGAAACGGTTTGATACGAGCCACCTAATGTGTGAGACTTTTATTCCTTTTAAGCTATTGATGGCAGAGAGGTACACACAGTCCGCCAAAAGGCAAAACAGTGACCACAGAATACTTACCACTCCTTTACCATCAACACTACTCATAAAAATTCAGAAGACATCTGTAGATTCACTGGTGGTTTTGTATAATAAGATCCTTAATCATTGACCGTCACCACCACTGTAAAGAAATCACAGCCTGCAAGCTTCTTTCACATCACTACTCCTAATGACTGAATGAATTACATTTACAGAAATGGGAAAAATTATAGAATTCCCCTTTAGCACCGCCTTTTGCAGATACCACTTGCCTATTTTCTTTTGTAGACAGTCTTTCTTTCTTTTTTTTTCACGTACTCATCCTCGCGCAGCTGTTTTTTTGCATTTGCTGATTTTGAATATAGTCAGTTTTTCTATCCATCAGTGCAATATGTATCCAATAGATCCAGTCATGTGCTTAAGATTTGGAAAGGTGTTCTTTTCATCAAATCCTGTCTTTCAGTTTCACTTCATGTGCCCGCAGCATTTGCTCCATTATGCCACTAGTTTATCTAGATGCTGTTGTGCTTACTTTGGACTAGGGCTTTTTGCTAGGCCTTTTGAAGACCTTTATTTTCTCTTCTGTGGAAGGTCACATGTAAGATTTCTTATTGATGATTCTTTAATGTGGATCATGTTTGTGCAAGCAACATTGCAAAGCTTTGGAGATGGGGGTTCGGTTTTGGGTTAGCAACTGTTTGCAGCAAAAATGCCTATGATGAAGATGATGATAAGTGTTAACTCCAGTGCCTTGTTTTCTGACTACATTTAATAACACACTTGGGGCTGATTTCCTGGATGCATTTTCTGTCTAATCCTGGACTAAAGTACAATACCTATGGTGTTTAACCACTGACAGCCTTTTGTTGGTATAGGCTTAGGCTTAATCTGGGCCTGTCCTTTGATGGTTCATGCCTACGATGAGCTTCAGTGCAAATAACAGGCTAGTAAACATGAATGCTATGCAAACTGTGTACATATAAACACTCATTCACACAATAGCAGGGTCACTATCCTAGTTTATCAGGAGCATTACACTGTTAACACAGGTGATACTCAGTGTGCAATGCAGAGGTGTTATTTATCATCTCGCGTGGTTATTTTCTTACATTATCCAGTGTGTAGGCCTCCTAACAACAACTGCATTTGAAATAGACATTTGGACATGTTTAATCATGTAGGAGTGCATGTCAGAATTACCCAGCGAGTCAAGCAAAAGGCCATTACAAAAATGGGCTATGCTGTCATGTCTGGTAGGCATGAGTATGTTTGTGTGAGAGATGGAGTCACAGTGAAAACAGGAGAAGGAAAGCATGGAGTAGAGAGCAGCCGGTGGGATCATGTTCGAGTATTTATTTTGCCTGGCTTAAATAGCCTGATATGATAGCCCAGTCTTGATCAAATTGACCTTTGTCCAAATTGTAGATTGTCAGAAATTAGGTCTCAGCAAATTCCATATAAAGTAACTTACAAAAATAGCAAATACGGTCAAACATGAAATCTGTTTAAAGCAATGCACTGAGCTGTGTTTTTGCGTGTGAAAATACTATATATAGTGTAAACACATTATAACATTGGATTCATTTTGCATTTCACAGACAATTATGAATAAGCTCAGAAGAAGACTCGAGACTAAAGAGACGAAAGAACAGTATGTTTAGTCTGTTCCAACCACGGCTTTCTGTTTGCCTAAACAGCACAGAATAGGTACCGGATAGCCTGGATACGTACAGACCCAGTGCATGTGACTGCTGCATGAACTCTGTAGATGATTACTCTCCCTCCACAGTTATGCCACACTGAACCACATGTAAGAGTTACCATTATGGAAATGAATGTTTCCCTGAATTTGTCATGCATTACTTAGTAAACAAACTCAAACCAAACAAAAAGCAGCTCGGCTTATTTTCATTAGGTGATCTTTTCAGAGGGAACCGTGTGGGTTTACAGAAACAAAAACAGTCACAGGTCCTTTTCTCAGCTGCTCACCTCCTGGCCGGGGAGTTATCAGCTATTTATTTATTTTACTCTCAGCCCCTCCTCTGTAACACACACTACACGGCGGAAAAGTGTTATTTCACACTGAAGCAGCATGGGATTGCCTGAATGTACATGGCCAGAAAGAGACTTTGTCTGAGGTACAATATCCCAATGTAACTTTACTGGAGGCCTCTGGAAATGGCAGGAGAAACATGACTGTTTTGGGAGTGTAGAGTGTACGGTACTGTGCCAGTCAGAGACCCGCCCCCCCTAATTTGTTTAACTTCCAGTCAAAAAAGTAAAGTGTACATTTATTTTTATATTCATAAATATATCGTTGTTCATTATTATAATATTCATTATTCAGGGAACAGTGTTTTATCTGTATCATTTTATTTAGCAGCAATATTATCACTGATTCTCGTCAGTTAGATTTTCAAAGAAATCTGCAGGGATGTTTTTCCACACCACCCTCCACACGTCTTAGAAGTTGGTTGTATTTTCTGCTTCTTCTGATCCAAGTAATCCCAAACACATTCAGTGGTGTTGAGGTTTGGGCTCTGGGGTGGTCAGTCCATAATTCTGGGAAAACCAGTAACAGCTTCCTGACAGCTACACAAGGACAGAAGCAGCTGTGGATTTATTCAGATCTGAAGTAGGAGCAGAGCTCGATTTTCAGATCAGATCTCTGAAAGATGAAAGCTTTAAATACTGTTTATCTGATGGCGACAGTTTTGATGGTCTACCAGGCCTTACCCAGTCCCATTTTCTCTACATCATTTAAGAATCTTTTGAACTCTTTTGAGCTTTGTAAACTCACTTCTCAGTTACTCTCCTTTGGATTTTCTCTCATGTATATGGTGTATCTAATACCCCTATGTATAACATTGTTCATATGTGCTTTTTTGACTAGACTTTAAAAACAGGCAAGTCTTGGGTATAGTACCGCAGATTTTTTGCAATATAATGAGGGGAAAAGATAAAAAAAGGTGAAAAGCAAAGATTCTAAGCCTTACAACAGAACCTTGTAAGCCATGTGCAATGTGATATATTCAAGATAAATGGAATGTATATATGACCAACAATACAATATCACAGAGTAAGAGTACATTTGGAAATGCACATTGTAAAAATTGCACATTGTAAAAATCCAACACAACACGTATCCCCTAAAAGAAAACTTTACAAGAGACGATAAAACCCTTCTTTATTTCCTTGCTTTTAAAATTGAAAAAAATTTCGAGCTTTCTTTTGCTCCATTCAGCATAACATTTTCACACAGAGTACAGGACAGCGGCTGAACTCAAACTATGCCGAAAATGTAAAATCTGGGAAAGTGAAAATATATTAAATTTTTTCCCAATATATTAAATTGAGTAAATATAAATTATCTACTAGAAATGTCATAAAAATGTCATATTTAAGTTTATTCTTTGTAGGGGATGTTAGCATTTCTCTCAGAAAATCAAATAAACATGTAATTTGATTGTGGGTCTTCAAACCTTTGCAAATGAACACACTGTGGTTTGGTAAAGGCTGTTTTTCCCCCTTATATTACTCACCATCGCTCTGTTTTGATGTCCACTGCAAAGTCATGAAGCCTTTCTGAGTTTTGTGTTACAACACGGTCATATAAGATCCCATTACTTATCCACAATACATTCAAACAAATGTGGCTCAGTCTGTAAGAAACCCTGTAGATGTCTAGCAGAGCAAAGGATGTTTTACGGCCCTACCAGCTCTTACTTATTAAAACGAGTGAATGAATTATTTATTAGGTCATAGTATGTTCTGATTTTGCCTGATGTTACGATATTTAATAAGTTAACTTCTAACAGATTTTAAACAGATGTCCCGAGATGTCCCCCACTGCTTCAGAACTTAAGGGAAACTGGTCTGTGCTAAACACAGATATTTGAGTTCAGACGCAGCAGACAATATTGTAAATGTGAGGAAAGTTCTCTGATCTTTACTGGTCTTATCCAACGGACAGACTACAAAGAACCATACAAAAAGTAAAAGAGAAAGGAATTAGCTTTTAAAATGAGGCCTATGACCAAAAACACTGCCGTTATTGCCATTACCTGACGTAATGACAGCCAATCAAAATAAAGCCTGCAAGCCATTAGTGCCTGAGCGGTGGAGCACTTTATGTGTCTCACTCTGTGTCACATTATGTTGGAGCGGAGACTCTGTATTATGCAAAGCCATATGAGGAAGAAAAGTCCCACTTTATTTTACCCAAAACACAAAAAGGAACTGGAGCGTCCCACTGCCAAAACCTGTCTCTTTGACTGGAGCCTCAACAGGTTACAATTAACAGAGAGCAGGCGGAGGGTACTTAAAAAGATGATGTCCTCATTCTCATGAACGAATGTGTGATGGAATCAGCTGAATTTGTTTAAATATTGAACTCAAAGGAGAACAGGTTGAGCCATGGTTTACTCTACCGAGCATGCAGTGCTATTGATGTACCATCATCATCAAAAGAGCAGTAATGTTCTCCATTAGATTCTGTTAGTGCCAACACCATTGGCAGATGGCTGCACGCCGCAGGACTACATGCAGGAAAGACCATTATGACGACTGCCCTTAACACCACGTCAACATCACCAAAGACTGCAATGGTGTTGTGCCAGACTCGTGGATTAACCCAGAATGGCAGCAGGTCATCTTCAGTCATCAGTCATGCCAACGACTTAGTGCCAAAAGGACTTGCTGTCAGTTGTCACATGTTTAGAAAGCCTGGAGTCACTCCACCTCCACCCCTACTGCAAAATCTGCAGGAACTGCATGAGAATATCCGAGGTGTTTTCCCAGAACACCTTTATGAACCTCTACAATATTGCCCGTAACTGTCTAAATATTTCATCATTTATTGTTCCTGGAAACATGCAAAATCATTTTTCTTCCAAACAGTATACTCAGTAATGTAATCTAACACTTCCTTCCAGGTGCAACTATTCTTTTGACTATGCGTGTATACCTTATGTAACATGGTGCCTTGAGAAATTCATATTGAGATGACAGGCATTCAAATAAGATGTAAGTCGCCAACTGGTTTCAACAAAGTTGTTTAGTCTATATCAGCTTCCGAAGCCCCCTCTCCTGTGGGTTGTTGGTCTGAGAGAAGGATTATGGTTAAACCAGCTTTAAAGACTTACCCATTTTGAAGCTATTGTGGTGCAGATATAAAAAAAGGCTGAATGTATTTTATTATGCAGGTTTCCTGCGGCATCTCATTCCGCCACCATAACCACATCCTTGTACTGATCTGAGAACTGATTGGCTGAATCCAGCATTCCTGAGGTGATTACTATCACAGTCACTCAGACTCACACTGACAAGCCCTCCATCAAAGAAGCGCAGGATTGATTCAGTATGAATATAGCTTTTTTCCCCGCAATTTAAAACAAAACCTTGAAATGTCAATGCAGTGCCCATGTATTTATCATTACTTTCATTAATGAAACACAGCTCCAGAGATCAGACCATACTCCTAGTACTCAAAACACAATGATGGAGAGTAAGATGAGAGTAACGTATGTTTTTCCGGGATTTCCAGGCCAGTGTGGCTGGAAATGACTAACATGCTTTTTTTCCTGACTGGTGGATGGTGTTGTGTAACAGTCCTAGTCATATAATTCAACAGGGCTGTGACCATGTGACATTACGTTGGCACACAGTGCTGTAAGGATTTGGTTGGATTAGCTCTGTATCAAGCTCCATTCCAACTCATCTCATACCATTGGTTGGAGCTCTGTCACCATAGAATGCAGCTCCACAGCAATGTGCGTTATATCCCTCTGGCTGACCCTTGGTGCTGGTCATAGTGATCTTAGGCAGAGTATCCCAATTTACTTGCCACGATGTTTGTATCACTCCACTCCTTTTTCTGGTGCTGTTTTTTGTGTCTCTGTGCTCTCGTCCCAGTTTAGGACATTTATGTTGATGTCTTCCACCTATTCCCAGCCTCTTCTTTCTGCATTCCAGACCATGTCTTCCTGTTGCACAACTCATCACTACATCACCTGGCAGGAGGAACGAAGTCTCCTAGGTCTGTCTGGGCTTTGACTGCTTTGCTTTATGTCCTTTTATTTCACATGATGCACACAGACACTTATGGTGACTATGCATACATGTTCCCCACCACTCCACTGTATTGCAGTCTGCCTTGGGAAGGGTCATAACATTTTCTGTAAAGTAAATTAGTTTTTTTGTTTGGAAACATATTATACATTAGAACATAGACTAACTGCTGAAAATATGAAAAACTGTGAACTATGTTATACTGAATTTAGTCCTGTCCTGTCCTGTCAGTTGAGGGGATTAAATTGGTGAACATTAGGTCACAAGCCTTGTTCGCTAACCTCCAGCCCAAGACTGCCCCCAGTGACCTGTGGAGTTAAACTGTTAAATCTGTTTAAAAGTTTTTCATCATTTGGTCCTCAGGACTTTTTGGATGGCCCTGAGATCATGGCTCCATGAGACATTGAAGCCATATTCAGAATAACCCCATGCCAAGGGCTGCTTATGGAACAGGGCTAACCAGCTACAGGCTACTACTTCTCTATTAGCTTAAGCTAGATATGCCCTGCATGACTGGGAAAAAAGAATGACAATTCTGTTTCAGACTGAGAGGAACTTTTTGGGTAGGCCAGTGCTCTTTCCTCATCACTGAAGAAGTAGACTCTGGCTCTGGTAGCTCAACCATGTATGGCCATTGCAATTGGAAACAGTTGCCTTTGTAACTGAACATTATAACATGGGGATGGGGAGAGCATGTTTCGTTTTGTGCTGGATGGTGCTGGGACTTCTTTTAGCTTTTGTTGGGGTCGGTATTGCTGTGACTGGTTATAAATACCTTTTATAAAGACCTTTTGCTTAAAAAAAAAACTCACACATTCAAGACAATTACAGATAACAGAGCAGACGTGTTCCAACAAACTTATTCACAAATGCTAAAGGGACCAGAATCTTAAACAGGAGCTCAAACTGGACTACAGCTTCTGAATGAAGTCAACCTCTTCAAGCTACTGATCACTGTCGCTGATCACTGTGGGCATTTTTAGGAAACAGATGTCATGCTAATTTCTGACTACCTGTGTCATGTGTACATATGTAAAAAAACAAAACAAAATACAAAGAACCAACAGAGATGATAGCATCAGGTAGTGCCTATAGGCTAAAGAATGTCATATCGCAGTGCTCCTTTTGTACCCGTTTTTCTAGATTTGACCTAATCTGAAGCCTATGTACTAAATAAATACCTTTGCAGAACAGACTATCATGTGGATCTACATGACTAACAGAACACAGATCAGAGCAAAATCCAAGAAAGTGAATGAGAAAGGGAAATTTAGTTAAGTAAAACAGTATAGGAAGCATCACAATAGGAATGCAAATAAACTGGGAAAGACCATGAAGCTCAAGAACTTTCATATGTTGTTGTTGTTAATATTAATGTCATTAGTTTGCTAACTAGCCAGGCAAGCAGAGGTAAAAGATAAAAGGCTATCTACATCTAAAGCACGGCAATGTTAAATCAAAACATCCCATGTAGCCTCTCTGGTTAATACCAGAAGAAAAGTGCAGCACAGAGCAGCACGCATTCCATGCTGGTCAAGCTGGTTGACAAGCATACCAGCATCCAAACCACAACACATGCTTGTTTTGTTGGTGATCAGCACATCAACTTCCACTGCCGCTGAGCAGCATACCAGCATCCAGAACACTACATGCGCTGTTTTTTTCTAGCAGCAAAAACACTAAACCTGCCTGTGTCAGGAGTGAAAAACAGAAGCAGGGTAAACATGCCAGTTAAATAAATAGTGGAAATAGAGGAATAAACATTTGTAAACTGCACTTCAACTTGATTTGAAAATTTTGAATTACTCAAGGAAACAGACACTAAAAACCATACACCAGCTAGGAAGAACTCTGTGAAAGAAAGAGATCCAGATCATTACTCATTATTTGGGAGTTTGGGAGATGGTCACTAAGGCAAGATTTTCATACTATAGCTGTTTGACATCTCTCTGGAGTTGGCTATGGTGCACTCCCTTTTCATTGGTTCAATGGTAATGATGATGAGCTTGAAATGCAACACACAGCTCTCACGGTGTATGAGTATTTGTAGCATGCAACCAAAGAACAAACCCTGCCAATATGCCAGAACGCATAATTCCATAATTCAGCATGGCATGACTTCCATTCCCAAGCCATGTACAGTGTTGGAATTCCCCTCAACACCTCATTCATATTATGTCCAGTAACTTATTTAGAGACTTTTTTATATAAAAAGGAAAAACATAACAATTAAAAACTGGATAGCAGGTGGCTTTAATGAGTACCCTCTGTACACATCTACACACCGATATAAGTGCAATGCATATATACTGTATTTGTCCACAATATAAGACTGTGGTTTAATACGATCTTTATCCATCTATTCACAGTAAGTCAAGACTTTCTATTGCACCTATGAACACACACAAAATGTGAGACGTGTTACGGACATAGGGGAACAACAGGGGATGATGGTAGTGGGTGGGACATATAGGCCTGATGGTGGATCCGGAGCAAGGCAATGCTGGCTCAAGTGAACGGAGGTCTGAGCTAGATCTGGGTGGTGACTGACGCCTGTAAGATCATTATGTGATCACAGTAGGGCCAGTGCGGCCAGTCTTCTCCTGGAGCTGAGAGATCTTCAGAGCGATGTCCACCAAAGGAGCCAACATGACCTAATGAACACAAATAGCACATGCTGTAAACACACAAAGCCCATCACTCTGAAGAGCAGCACACAGAAATGTAGAACAGATCCCTCTATTCAGTCTCCCTGACTCACTATAAAAATGACTTCATGAGTTCTTTACAGCTCTGCTCTTTTCCTCCTCCTGTTTAGCGCCCCTCTACATTGGCCCTGACGCCACGAACAGTAACTCAAGTCCAGACATTAACCAAGAAAGGGAGACAGCTGCTGGGCCCAAAAAATAAAGCATGACCTAGTTTTGCTGTCTCTATTTAGGCTGACTGCATTTGAGGGTGATGCTTTAGGACAAGTTGATAGCCCTCTGATCAGCCTGATCAGAAATAATTCTGCTCAAAGGAAGATTTTCACAGAGTGCACAGCCTTACCTGCTGTGCGTGTTATCAGGATTCTGCCATAGGCAATCACCACACATCTGCGGGTGAGCGGTCACTGAAAGGGCAGACCCATCTACTAATTTTTTAAACCAGCGTGTCTTTACCAACATGATTGATAACTGGAGAATGAACCGGTTTCCAGGGCAAGTTTCCTAAACTTAAATATATGGTCATAAAAGAACTTTACTGGGCTGAGATTCAGCCAAAAACATGACCTTATGGGTTTCCGCAGTAATTCTGCAGATGTCACAATGCTGAAACGTGCCATAAACCCACAGTCATTATTTAACAAAGTATTCACAATGTACAAGACAACACTGTCTGATAACATATCCTATCTGGAATCCATGTGACTGGCACAGCCATGTTTAATACTGTAACACTTAATAAAATATACAACAGGTTTGTTCCTCTAACTTTCTATTGCTGCACTCTAAGCCGTTTGTACAGTTCAATTCCTGACGGGCTTTAAGTGCATATTTCCCCTTAAGGTCTACCTGTGGATCTTGATAAATCTTCTGAGGGTCCTTCTCATAACTGTCTATGTAAAGTCTGATAGTTGCACCAGCACTGCCTGTCCCACTGAGACGGAAGATAATCCGAGAACCGTCACTGAAGATGATCCGCAGGCCCTGAAAGAAAAAAAAATAAAATGGACACGGATGCCAGGAATTATGAACAATGTACTGGACGGTTCTGTGCAACATAAAACCTGGAGATTCATTTCACAAAAATATTTTCAGGTAAAGAAAGTTCTCTTCTGCTCTCTTGTTTCTAAAACACAATAAACAGAAGATGAGAACTCTCTCAAAGACCATATCAAACTTTAACGATTGGCATGTGAGAGGAAAGAAATTCAGATTACCGAATGAACTGTGGAAAATGCACACTTTAACCCATGTGACCTCATGTGTCAGACTTCGCCCATGAGTTTGACAAATTGAGCGAGTTCCATAAAGCAGTGTTTTCATATCGATCGGTTTACCAAATAACAACTATGGCTCCAGCTCACCTGTCCTTTTGAGACACTGCCGTCCACGGGGTCCGTATATTCAAAGTTATCAGCTTTCTCCACCTGATATGTCTTATCTCCAGAAGAGAACTTCTGCCCAACAAAGGCTTTATCGAACATGGTGTTTTGCAGGTGTGCAATCATCTTATTAGCTGCATCTGAGTCCACCTCCTCATAGTCGTACCTATAACACAGTCAGGATGAAACCCTTCATGAGAAAGAATTAGCCAATAGGGATGAGTAGGCATATACATTTACGGTATAGTCCCCCGAATAGTATTCAGACACTTTAACCTTTGGCAAAAGATCTTTAGGTCCAACAAAATTTTTTTGTTTATAAAAAACACATTTAAGTCATCATCATATTATAGACGCCAAGCATGGAGAAAGTCATAGGAAGAAATATTACAGTTTAGAATGAGCTGGTGGTCTGTTAATGTAAATTCCACCTGGCTTTAACATGCTGAACGTTTGGAACCACATTGGCAGAACTGTCCAAATACTTTTTTGAGTGATTAGAAGGGATGATAAAAAGGTGAAGTTGACATTTGTTGATGTTATAAATGTTCATCATGTTCCTTCTGTCAATATTTTTTAAAAACAGTTTTAAAAATATATTTTTATTTTAGCATTAAAGTTTGTTTCTCTATTTCTTCCTTATTACTCAATTACTTTTTATGACAATTCCCTTCTCTTCTCCTCCATTTGTCTTTTAACTTGTATTGTTAAGCATTTTTGAGCTGGTGCTATAATAAAACAAACATAAACATTCCACATTCAAATATTTCTACCCAGGGTATAAATCACATGTAAACGTGATTTGCTGTGTGATAACAGTATGCAATTACACTGGAATAGTAACTAATATCTAAGGAAATAACTCTATGCTTAAGTGTCAAAACAAACATCAGTTTTATTCATCTACACCCCTTTTACTTGGGTTATTTTATTTTATTTATGTTGTTTAGTTTTTATTAAACTTGTGTTTCTACGTTTATTACTATTATTATTACTACATCTCCAAGGCCTATTTACCCACCACTACCACAAGAGGGCAGTCAAACTACAGAATGACTGAAACAAAAAGCACCTTTAATTTCATACTGCTGATTCTATGAGACATTTGAATGCAACTCCTTTAAATTATAATGTGTAAACTGCTGACTCTAAATCGGTCACCTGGTGAAGAAGTTCCTGCCAAACTTTTGCCAGTGCTCTTTCATGATGTCCTCCACGCTCTGTTTCCGAGTGGCCAGAATGGACAGCCAGGCAAGCACGGCCCAAAGGCCATCCTTCTCTCGGATATGATCAGAGCCTAGCAGATGGAAAACACGGTAAGAGAGAGAGAGCGCAAGAGTACAGGCCACAATACATGACCTCCCAGACTTACTCACAACAGCTGCCCTGGCAGCAAACAAGAAAGAACACTCTGCCTTGTATTAAGCTTAGCAATTAAACAGCACACATACTGCTCACTATATAAATACCATGTATAATCTTCACACATCTCCACATTTTTATGCATAATTATTATTCATTTGATGAATTTACCATATAGGGATAAAAATAAAATGTTAAAAAATGTTTCCTGTAGCGGATGTGACTAATCCAAACTTTTGCGTATGACTATGTATACACATTATATAAAAAAACAGAAACACATTTAAATATTACTCGCAGAATGCATATGGCTGTACCTGCTGCTGGTTCACTCACCAGTGCCAAAGCTTTCCTCTCCACACAGAGACAGTTTGCCAGCATCCATAAGGTTCCCAAAGAACTTCCAACCTGTAGGTGTTTCATACAGCTCCATTTTCAGAGCTTTGGCCACACTATCGAACACAAACCATGTTCGTACAATGTCAGAAATGTACACTCTATGGCCACAAGTATGTGGACAGTCTTCGTAACTGTTGCTAAAGCATTACTAACAGGTGTATACAATCAAGCACATAGCCATACAATCTTGACAAACCAACGCTAGCAGAGAAATAGGTCGTCCTCAGGAGCTCAAACAGAGTGAATAGAATAGAATGCCACCTTATTCACAAGTCAGCTTATAAAATTTCTGCCTGTCTAGATGTTCCCTGGTCAACTGTAAGTGCTTTTATTATAAAATGGAAATGTCTAGGAGCACCAACAGCTCAGCTACTAAGCTTTAGACCATGCAAACTCAGAACAGGGCCACCAAGTGATGGTGAAGCACATGGTGAGATTGGCCATCCTCTGTTGCATCTCTCATCATTACATTGCTTTATGTAATGGGTTTCCATGCTCAAGCAGTTGTATTCAAGCCTACAAGCACACTGCTTTAGATTGGCCTAACGCACATTGAGGCAGTTCTCAAGCTCCACATGATAATGTTAATAATGGTAATGTAAGTTATTATTACACATGCAGCACTTCTGACCCTACGTCTGGGTAATTGTGAAGTGCCTAGAATGAAACAATACAACAATGTGGGTTGGTCTTACTTGTCTAGAGCACCACTGGTGGGCATACTCCGTGCCAGTCCTTTAACACCAGTCTTCTGGAAGTATGGGATGCAGGTGATGTTAGCACCAATCACTGCTACAGAGTCAGAGGGATTTACGAAGAATCCATGCTTACCCAAGACCATGTTACGATCCTAGAGCAAAAGTGCAGAACAATGATGAGGGTCAGATACTAAGGTAGCACGAATGCATGGTAAATGATCTTCTGTCCTACTGCGTACTGGGTCTAACAACAGTGTAGAGGTGATTTTGATGCAGGGATATCCAAGAAATAGAGACAGTGGCAGCATTTGTCATTGACAATTATGAATAGCTTATAAAAGACTGTCATCACAATCACAGGAATCAAAACGGCAATTTAGACGTAAAATTTGGTGATAAATCTATGATTTTATTCTGCATTGCATTCATCTGATAAATGAAGCCATTAATTAGCTCAAAGTAAAATAGTCATTATTCATCAAAGTTATAATTATATAAAATATAATTTTAAAAAACTCATTAAACCTTTGTCTTTGAACACACTTAATGAATCAGCAACTATGATGAATAAAGGCTGAAAAATATACCCGTCCAATCAATCCCTGTCCCAAAAACACTTTCACAGCACACTTATTTGCATATCGTCGCTGTTAAAACAAAATCTTCCATGTTTCCTTTGATTGTTTTATGGCTTATTTTTTATGATTTGAAAATGTAAGCTGCTGTGTATTTGTTGTCACATTGTCACAATCTAATGACAAACTGAACAATAAGAAAGAGAATAAAATAGAATAGAAAGAGAATACAATCTTGTTACATACATGTCTATTGAAAATCTAGTATGTTTTCATCTCCTGTAAAGCTATTTTTGGAGGAACAAGGTTTTGTTTTCCAACAGCGATGAAATTAAAAAATAAAAGAATATCTGATTAATGGGGACTGAAATCACGTACACCATCACCATCGAAAGCTGCTCCAAAGTCATATTCACCTCCCTTCATCGTGTTGACCAGGTCAGCAGCGTAGGTCAGATTAGGGTCAGGGTGATGACCCCCAAAGTCCTCAGAGGGGACACAGTTTATAGCAGAGTTGGCAGGAGCACCCAACTCCTCACACACAATCTTCTTCACATAGGGGCCTACCACTGATTATCAGAGAGGATTCAGAAAAGCAGATGTCGTAAACGTCAAACAATCACACGGATTTAGTAGTGCCAAGATCTTACTCAGTTAAAAATAAACTTTATATAGTTTATATCAACAAATAAATTTCAAACATATTCAGGTATTCATAATAATGAAAAAGCAAATGTGCTAACAAATAAAGTTTTCATTTTCTGGTGGTGTGATGCACCAGTGTGTAGTCTGAAGACTAATTAATAGTACTGGTCCTCACACAAGTACAAATCAGCATTTTTATGGACATTTCATTTTACACTGATCAATTTGGTTGGATGTGTTAGTAAAAAAACTGAAGAAAGAAAAGAGAATAAATATCATGGTCTTTGAGATTTCTAGGGATGCACTTATATAGGTGTTTTGGGCTATAATTGTGACGTCATTGTGCACCACTATTTGTACCGTAGTCCTGAACAGTCCAAAATGAAAATGTCATGAGTAAAAAGTATGTTTTAATCACATGGAAATGTGATTGCTCACATGAATTGAGCAAATCAGCAGGTAAAGTATACATCTTCTAGTATTGGTTATCCAAGAAAATGTTTTTTGTTTAAATAAATAAATTAATAAATAAATAAATAAAAGTATCAGTCTGACCAACTGTATATATACATGGAACTGCAGACAGTTGGTCAGACTGATACTGGCAGAATCCTAACAGTGTGACCAGTTTACTATTCTAAAGGATATATGTGGCTAAGACCACTGAACTATTCAACAGCTTAATTTGATTTAAAGTCCTCACCTCCGTGCATTGCATCTAGCCGGACGCTGATGTGATTGGGTCCTGAGAGTAACTCCTTCAGGGCAGCGAAGTCAAAGATGTCCCTGAGCATCTCTGCATATGACTCCACGGAGTCCACAATTTCCACTACATCAAGACCAAGGAGATAATGATAAGACAAACCGCATTAAAAGCATACAGTGGGCAACTCTGATAAATGATATGTAACTAGAAAAAAACAACATGTAAGGTCGCACCTGTTAAAGGCTTGAAAGTGTCCACCTCAAAGGTCTGTTTTCCAATGGTGGACAAATCCACTTTGAGCTCTGGGCAGATGTGGTACTCCTGAAGGCCTTTGCTGATCTGAAAGATTTTATCAGTGATGCCCTCAGGTGCAGGCCCTGGATGAGGCAAAGTTGGGGGGTTAAAATTATGGTCACATAACTCTACTTTTGTTATTACAAGGGGTAATAGAAATATGCAGTTTGGTATAGAACATAGGCCTGATGGTGTGCTTCCTCGAGGTTGTATATTTCAGTAGCATATTAACTGACACACTAATTATATTTCTTACTACTAACAACCTTCACAATGCCAAATCCCCTGGATGGGGAGATGCACATTTAATGTTCAGGAGTTCCAGTAATGCCATAGGCTGTTAGTTGTTACATAATACAAACTAAGCTCTAATCAGATGGGACGTATGCTAAAGGTCTCCTCTCCCATTGGCATAAACAATGCACTAGACAAACGGGGCTTGGGAACAGTTCCCCACTGGCTACAGTCATTAACTGTAAACATACTAAAGTCTGCATATATGGCAGGCCTGCCTGATAAAGCTGCCAGTAAGTGAAAGAGCAAAGTAGGTGTGCCTAATAAGCTGTACATAACTCATTTCAACCACACAATCAACAAATACAGCACCTCACGTTGTGTCATCTACAGTGACCAAACTGCAGAATGAAAGCACATTCACTCCTGCGTTTTATGGCTCAATGGCTCCTAATTACAAATAACTATTATGCCAGATATGTTTTCCCCAGGTATTGTAACTCTTTAGGCGCTGGTATGTCACTGCACTTAGTTTAATGTGTTTCTACGGAACATTTCTGTTGGTTGATCATTTAATAGAATGTTTTCTATTTTTATGTTGTTTTTTTCTCTCATTATTTTGTTTGCTTTTGTTATCTTATTAAACATAACTACAAGTAAAGTGCAGTGCTTGCTTTGTGGCTTGTACTGTTGCTGATAAGAACCATGTTATATAGTAATAATGGGTTGTGCATCATGCTACGCACAAATGTTCAGTACACTGTAAAACTAAAAACATTATTTACGTGTTATTTTATTTAGTACACAGCAGAGAGCATGATCAATAACAAAACATAGGTACAGACAGGCCTATGGTTCGGGGAAGCGTCAATTCTGTTGCAATACATGTACAGAACTGGGAGTGTTAGTTGTTCAAGCACCCTTGGCTACTCAGTGATGCTGTATGACTGTTGACAATATGTGGTCGTGTGTTTAATCTGCCTCTGACAAAAATGTGAATGATCTTACGGCCCACCAATTTGGTGGTTCTGTTGCACCCTAAACTGAGTGCTAAAATGGAATTATAGCTAATAAAATATTTGCTATTTTTTACACATCAAAAGTACAGAACTTTTTTTACCATAATTCAATAATTCAGTTTGAAGAACATCTGATTCTTAATTAGAACATTGAGTGCCTACTAAGCACCTTCACATTTCACCATTCAGACATTTGTACCTCCACTGGATATGTTATACTTGATGCCAAAGTCTCCGCTGGGACCACCAGGGTTGTGGCTGGCTGTCAAAATGATACCGCCGATGGCTTTAATTTTGCGGATCACGCAGGACACTGCAGGTGTGGACATGATGCCATTCTGACCAATGACCAGTCGTCCAATCTGAGGGAGAAAGGTTGAGACATCAACAGTGAAGATTATGCATGACCTGGAGCTCCTGTTCATCATACAATCCTAGTACCATGAACACGCATGACACTGAAAAGATGCTAGAAATTGTCCCTTGAGGCAGAAACACTAAAAATAGCCAATTAATCATATGTCTCCTTAGCTAAAGGACCCCTGGGGCTCTTGTTTAGTTCCTTACAGAGACCAAAACATCAAATTTGAAATACAGTTACAAAAGTTTTGTTTGTTTGTCTAAAATGTGTTTTAAAAGTTTTACATGGACATTTAACATTACAATCAAATCACCTCATCCTTACCTTTATCTGCCTGTAGTATATAGTGTTGAAAGAAAAATAAAAAGGCTTTCTGTCCTACACAAAGGGCCATTAGGGTCATGGATTAAATGGGAATTCGCTCTAATTTCCATGTGGTTCCATTCTATTAATCCGTAAGCAAATCGATTCAGAGTGGTTTGGTGTAAAATGGTCCGTTTTAGAAACAGAATTATTAAGTGGTGGTGATGAGAATGAGATGAGTGACCTTACAGAAAAGTATTACGTGAGATGGTCGTGAATACACTGCCTGATATTTGAGACATTGTTTTATGACGATTCTGGGAAGATTTTGGCCTAAAAATGCATTTATAGTGGAGTGACACATGCAGTGTGTTGTGAGGGTAAAAAGTCACAAGTTTTTCCCCCAGATTTGCCACCATGTTACCATCACCAGTGTTACATATTTAGGTATATATATATATATATATATATATATATATATATATATATATATATATATATATATATAGGTTCACTGTGTGTAGTGTGCAGTACAGTAACACGTCTTGAGGTACAATGCAACATGTTAATACAGTCACATGACCAAGTACCTCACATTTACCTTAGAGCTGTTATTACTGTATTCACTGTTTAGAGCTAGCTGCTGCTAACGCTGCTCAATTTACTGGTAATGTGTTTAGCTTAGCTTTTAGTTCCCCTCGGCTATATCACTCTAAAACTAATCTTCACTGATTAAAACACTGATTACACTTATAGGAAATAAAAACATTCTCACTTGACTATTACTGCACACACATGCGTGGGGCAGACAGACCTGTCTGCTTTTTAGGCGACATGCCCCGAACGGCCAGCAGATGGCGAAGGTTCCGCGGCGCTCTCCGCGAGGCTGGGTCGCCGTGCTCAGCGCTGGACTTGAGCGGTGAAGTAAACGTCATCAAAACGTGCTTACTGCCCATCAGCGGTAAATTTAAAACCCATCAGAGATTTAGAGTAACCTGTTTCATATTTAGAACCATCCCATGTTGCTCCTAAGTGGAGGAAAATAAAGTGTTTCTGAAACTATAAATATCTTGCCAGGGAGCCACAACGAGAGCCCTGCTGTCTGAGTGTAAACCTGACAGCCCTGTCTGACTGCTGACAATCGGTGAGAATGAGTTTCAGCATGTTCATACATCCTGAGCCGCTTTGTCACATTGCTGTCACACAGCAAATCTAGTCATTGTTCGGTTTGGTCCTGAGCGCAAAGCGTTTGACCCATTCATCACCTGAACCGGGTCTGTGGGAGTGGCCCAATGACTTATAGTGTACTATAGTAAATGAGATAAACACAAAACAGCGTACTGGTATATCAGGTATTCAGAGAGGCTCTATTATTAATTATGCATGTCTCCACTGTAGTGCTGCGTGCCAGCACGCACGCGCCTCCTCCGCGCAGCCTCAGTAAACGCGGTCACACCGAGCACGGAAGCGCGAGCGCCGCCTCCCTGCGTTTCTGCAGCCATAGCTAGCGATACGTGAGCGGTAACACTGCTGAGACAGTAGCTGATTTCTCTCATAGCCAGCCACGAAATGTCAAGGGTGCCCCTCTCAGTATCAGCGACCTCTCAGGAACGGTCACCATAAAGATCACGAAGGTCATTTGGCACAGCGGTCTTGCTGCTCTGCGAGACCCCCACCGCCCCCCCAGCAGTGTGGATTCATCTCATAATGCTTTAAGAGGATAATTGCAGCATGCACCAGAACACGCTACTGAAATGACATTCGGAGGTTGCGAAAGAGGCTCTTCCGCTGGATTGCAGCCCGGCGCTCATGCTAACAGCTAAGCTACATGATCACCCCCGAGCCGAGAGTCTAGTTAATGAACCAAAGTGCACACACAGCTACTGACCCCATTGGCCGCAGCAATCTGAACGATGAGCTGAATGGCATCCTTCATGAAGAAGCGGCCGTCTCCTCCCACCACCAGGCTGCCCTCCTGCCTCTGTGAAGGCTCGATGGTGGAAATAATGCTCTGGATGAAGTTCTCGGCATAATGCTGGTTCTGCTGGAACACGGTCACTCTCTTCCTCAGGCCGCTGGTTCCAGGCTTTTGGTCAGTGTAAGCCTTGGTCTTGACCACGGTGATTTTCACCATTTTGCCCAAGCAGCTCGCCTGTGTGATCCGTGTTAGTAACGGGATGTGGGCCGTGTCACCTCCCCACTTACACACACTGCTCTCCTCTGTTAGGGATCAGTCAGCCACGCCCACCACAGCATTTAAAGGCAACGCACATCACACTGCATGGACATCACACGGTGGTGTTGGAGGTAGAGGTGGGCGGTATGACAAAACGTTACATCACAATACTTCAAGACGTTGTCACCTTACATGATATGCATCACGGTATTTAGTCTTTCGATATTTAATACATCGGAACAGACATACCCGTACTGTCACATATAAATAACATAATATAATAATAGTAATAATAAGCCTAAAGATTAATACTTTACAAGCTGGATTACCCAAAATGCTGTTAAACAGGTCTAATTCTGCTCTCTTTGTAATGAAACATGTACGTAGTCTGTGTTCTTCAAAGGTGCAATTAGTAAAATGTGTAGATTAAAGGAGCAGTGTGTACATTTTAGGGGGATCTATTAGCAAAAGTGCAATGAGGTATATAAACTATTTTTTACTGATGTATAATTACCTGTATCTACAAATACTACAGAAATTGCACAAAAATATAGTTATATGGTGCTTCACAATTTACTCAGTTAATTTAGTTAAGTAATTAAATTACTTAACTTACTTTAATATGACCAATAATCGCCTCTTTGAGTTACTGGTTAATCTTGGGGGACTGCTGGAAGATGGGGAAGGGGTCACTTTATGTTTTTAGTCAATCTATTAAATCTGCTTTTGGCCTTATCTGACAAAGTACTCATTTTATTTAAGTTTAATTTATGTGACAAACAATCACAAATCACAACCACCCAACAACAACTTTATAATAAAACCCTTCATTTAAAAACTGCATTTTGTGTTTGATTGTGTTGTCTTTGACTAATATTTTAATATGTTTGATGATCTGAAACATTTAAGAGTGACAAACATGCAAAAAAAAATATCATGAAGGGGCAAACACTTTTTCACACCACTGTATATATACAGTGACAGCTGCAGAGACATGGACAAGGTTCTGGTCCTCACTATGTTAAGGGAAATAAATGACCCGCTGGCAGGAAGAACAGGTAGGGAAGCAGGGGGCCCTGAAACTAAAAAGAACTGCTAGTTTAAACTGGTCCAAAACTAACCCACACTGCAGCCTGCTAGAAGCCAGTGTTGGGAAAGAAGGGTTCAAGTCCTAGTTTGATTATAGCATCCAGTTTGAGCTGGACTTAGTTCAAACAAGAACAGACAGAGTTTGTTATGATGCAATGTTTGCATACGTTGAACGATTTCTTTCACAAATATAGGCTAAAAGGCATACAGCTGCAGTCCCCACATGCTGTTAATATTGACAAATCCTAGCTTAAAAAATTAGCCATGCTTTTTTTTTTTTACTAATTTACAAATTATTTAGTAAATTAGTGCTTTTTTCATTAAACCCTGTTTATCAGCTGCTGTGTTTGTTAGAATACTAAGATATTAACAAAGAGGTGAACAATAGGGTAAACTGGTGTCTCTGTGCTGCACAGATGTGAAAAAGAGACCAGCTTCTTTTTAAATACTCAAATAATGTGCCATGTGACATTCACTGCCAGGGTCTACAGTTACAGTAGAGAAAGTCAAAGGGCAAAAGAATAGGCCGAGGGGTATAAATAGAAGGTCAAGCCTGCAAGTGGCATTAAGGGCTGAAGGCGAGTAGGGAGTAGGTCTGTGTGTCTATGTGTAGCTGGAATGTGTATGCCTGCCAGTCTGCCTGTTGGTGGCCAGTACACATCTCATAGAGGACAGAATACAGTATATCGTCACTGTCCAATGAAAAACATGTATCTAAACTTTTGTCCTTTTTTTAAGTTTTATGCATCATTTGAACCCATTAGCTGCTGTTTACACTGAGCGAGAGTCTCATGATGAATGGACCAACCTAAAAACCTCAAAACTGTTTGGAAAGACGTCTGGTTCCATTGACTTACATTAAAGTTATATGAGGTTTTTGGCCTTTCCTGTAAAGTTGCCATTTTGGAGATACTTGTTTTTCTTTGGACAACGACGATATGCACAAGTCCTCACACATTTAGGGCTCCAAGTTTCTAATACAAGTTTCAAGTTTCTAATACATACATGTTAATATTTGATGTGCAACTGATAAATCACATTCTCACCTCTAGCTTCAAGAGGCTGCTTAGGAATCTCAAATAAACTTGTATGTGTACCTCTTGAAGCATGTCTATATGTATGTCCTTTTTAAAGTTAATTCAGCCTTGTAGCTTCAAAAAAACTAAAGAAGCCAATTCCATGAAGTTTATGTTTGGGGGGAAAGCTGCGTAAATATACATTTTTGGTTGAACTTTAATCCAGCATTACATCAGTGACATCAATAACATCAAATATAAAAATATGAAATTGTGGTGTGGTGGGTAGCACTGTCGCCTCACAGCAAGATAGGCCTAGGTTTGATTCCCACCCAGGGTGTGTGGAGTTTCCTCTGAGTACTGTCAAATGAACTGGAGATGCTGAATTGCCTCTGGGATTCCTGCCTTCTGCTGAAATAGACTCCAGTATCCCCCTGTGATCCAGATGGATAGAGTGGTTTAGAAGATGAGTGAATGAATATTAAAATAAAGACACAATAAATAGGGGAATGTATTGAAAAAAAATGAGCTTGTCTAAATCCAAATGGGAACCCAGCCAGTTTACCTCCTCCTTGATTTAGATTTTGCTCTGTTCTCAGAAGTGCACTCTGACTTTATGGGTTGATTGAAACGGTCTGGCCTGGATTTGTGAAGTGCTGAACTGCTAAATAATAATCAAACTGATGAAGAATATATAGAGAATTCTTATAAAATGAGATTTTCTACAGCTGAATACTTCCTTTCCTCTCAATGTACTGCAATTACTACTGACCCTTAGCTCATTTACTGCCCAGTCACGGCCAGTGCTTTTTACACAAGCTAAACAAAAGGCAAAGATTGACTACAGCTACTGCATTTAACATCAAGTGGAAGTAATTCTCTGGAAGTCCTGGAAGGTTTCCAGCATATAACTGCAGTGAGAATAATAGGCCTGAGCAAACATACTAACTAGGTAATGTCTGATTGGAGCGTGCTGCTGCACCCACACGGAGAGGACATTGAGGAGGTGACGCACTGTGTTACGGATTACCTGAATTTTTGTATGGATGTTGCTGTTCCCACAAAGACTGTACGCTGCTTCCCAAACAACAAGCCCTGGATTACCAGTGACGTCAAGGACATCCTCAACCAAAAGAAGAGGGCGTTCAGAGATGGAAACTGGACAGAGCTGAAGCGTGTACAGGGGGAACTCAAGATCCGACTTAAAGAGGCCAAGGAGTCCTACAGGAAAAAGGTGGAAAGGAAGCTGCAAGACAACAACATGAAGGAGGTCTGGGGAGCAATGAAAACCATCACTGGCTGCAAGAACAACAGCGGCAGCTCAGTAGATGGGGGTGTGGACAGAGCAAACCAGTTTAACAACTTCTACAACAGGTTTGACTGTCCTGCTGCTGCTGCCCCCTCCTCCGACCCGTCTGCAGCATTCACCACCCTGTTGTCACCACCATCACCCTCACCTCCACCATCTCCGTCACCTTCACCACCATCACCCTCACCTCCACCATCTCAGTCATCACCACCATCATCAGCAGGAGGACAGAGCAACACCCACGGTTCCCACTGTCCCCCAGCCTTCACGGCAGACCAAGTCAGGAGACAGCTGAGGAGACTACACCCCAGGAAGGCGGCCGGCCCAGACAAAGTGTGCCCCAGAATGCTTAAGGCATGTGCTGCCCAACTGGGGGAGCCCCTCCAACATGTCTTTAACCTGAGTCTACGTCTCGGAAGGGTTCCTGCCACGTGGAAGACAACCTGCCTCATTCCAGTCCCCAAGAAGGCACACCCGAAGGAGCTGAATGACTACAGGCCGGTTGCTTTGACGTCTCACGTGATGAAGACCATGGAGCGACTGCTGCTGAACCACCTCAGACCTCAGGTCCACCATGCTGAGGACCCACTGCAGTTTGCGTACCGGGAGAAGGTGGGAGTGGAAGATGCCATCCTCTATCTTCTACACAGAACTCACTCTCATCTGGACAAGGGGGGTGGTGCTGTGAGGGTCATGTTCTTTGACTTCTCCAGTGCCTTTAACACCATTCAGCCCCTACTACTGAGAGACAAGCTGATGAAGATGGAGGTGGACATGCACCTGGTCACCTGGATCACTGACTACCTCACTGGGAGACCACAACATGTCAGGATCAAGGACTGCTCCTCTGATACGGTGATCAGCAGCACAGGAGCACCACAGGGGACTGTTCTCTCTCCAGTCCTGTTCACCCTGTACACATCGGACTTCAAATACAACTCGGAGTTATGCCACATGCAGAAGTTCTCTGATGACACTGCAATCGTGGGGTGTGTGCGTAATGGTCAGGAGAGGGAGTACAGAAGCCTGGTTGAGGACTTTGTGGAGTGGTGCACTACCAACCATCTGAAGCTGAACATCACCAAAACCAAGGAGATGTGTATAGACTTCAGGAGGTCCAGGCCCTCTCAGCAGCCAATCTCCATCAAGGGGGTTGATGTGGAGGTTGTCAGGTCCTACAGATACCTTGGTGTGCACCTGGACGAGAGGCTGGACTGGTCAGTAAACACTGACATAGTCTACAAGAAAGCACAGAGCAGACTGTACTTCCTCAGGAGGCTGGGGTCCTTCAGGATCTGCCAGAAACTCCTCCTGATGTTCTACCAGTCTGTGGTGGCCAGCGTCCTCTTTTATGCTGTGGTGTGTTGGGGAGGCAGTATCAGCAAGAGGGATGCTGGACGACTCGACAGGCTGGTGAGGAAAGCTGGTTCTGTGCTGGGACTAGAGCTGGAGTCCTTAACACCACTGGCAGAGAGGAGAGCCCTCAACAAGCTGCTGAACATCATGGACAATGTTCACCATCCGCTGCACACCACGATCATCAGGCAGAGGAGCTCATTCAGTGGCAGACTGCTGTCCCAGTCCTGCTCCACAGACAGACTCAGGAAGTCTTTTGTCCCTCAGGCCATAAGACTGTTCAACTCCTCCCAGTACAGCAGATGAAAAAGTCTGTGACACTCTTTCATTCCGGTCCCTCCAATGGACACACCCCCATCTCTGCACACACTCCCTCCTAAATGCCCCCCTAAATGCCCTACATCTATTTATATTGTATTATTCTACTCCATTCTGTACTGTTTACACTTTTTGCACTGATAATTATTTATATTACTGCGTATTTGCACTGTCTGTATGGCTGAAAACAGCCATCTTCTTAATTTGCTTAGCAAACGGTTTACCATTACCTCCATCTATACTTTACACTTTACACAGACACTAAGGACTCTATTTTTATACCTTCATACTTTATATAGTATTGTCTCTATTTGTACAAATCTATCTTTCTTCTGTTGTTACTTCTGTATAGTTTGTTTGTATACCTGCTACTGGATGCCTTGAATTTCCCTCTGGGATCAATAAAGTATCTATCTATCTATCTATCTATCTATCTATCTATGTGGGATACACCTTAGAAATGTGTGTAAATGTGTATTAAATTAAATTAAATTAACTTTTTAATTACACAAGTGCAAACTTCCTCTCTACTGATTCCTACAAATGACTAAATATACATGATCTTAGTAGCGTAAGGTGTATTTCTTTATTTCATTGCTCTACATTTCTCCACACTGGGTTTTTTTTAAACATCAATCATCTAAAAGGTGTCTGGCAGCGCCACCCTGTGGGAATAAGACACTTTAAGAGTTGCCATTAGTCACATGACATTAGTTTCTCATTCTGCCAGTCCAGTGTTTCCCTGCCTGTCCTGGAGGCCCACTTCCCTGCTTTAAAGGCCCGCACTGCACATTCCCATTTCTTCTGTTTTTTCCTCTGAGGTCTTTTTACAGTGTTTGTGTGGATCTATGTACAAAGCAAAGTCATGATTATATTTTTACATGTCAACTTTCCAACCTCTCTGTGGCCCTTAGAATTAAACAGGTTGTTTAGTTACCATGCTTTTATTGGCAGTACTGTATTGTTTAAGCCAACTCAAACACCTTTTGCCCCATTGTTTACATACATGTACTGTATGTACTGTGGAGTGAATAGGATATCAGGGCACTTTAACAACATTCCATGTAATGCAAAACTCTTTTATTTCTTTCATATTAAAACGAGGAACATTGAGTTTTATGAGTTATGGGCCCTTTCACGCACACACTACATAGAGCACTATTGTAGGGACCTGAGCTAGCAATTCTAGTTAACAATTTTGTAAGCTAAGATTTCATGGCTTAGCTTATCACCATCCAACACTGTAAGTGGTGAGTGTCTATCACCCCTCAATTTGTACAGAGAATAAATAGGGCAATGTTTCAGGCATAACCACAGTCTGTACAGATACTCTGGCTAGATAGCTGGTGAAAAACAGCAGGTTTATGCCGGTGCTGGTTTGTGCTGGTTTATGCTTGTCTATTGTTGGTTTAGCTGGTAACCCAACACACCATTAACACACAACAATATACTGGTGACCAGCAGTGCTTGTATATGCTGTTGTTTGTCTAGCAGGGTTAACAGCAGGCATGTCTTTAAAGAGGGGACCAATTCCCAATCATCATACCTTTACTAGAATAATCAATAAAAAAAACACCACACATAACACAGACGTTATATATATAAATTATGTGGCCGAACAACACACTCTACAGTACCCAGCATGCACTGTGCCAAAACATCATATAAACACTGAGAATCCCTGTGGTGTCAACCAATCCTGACTTCTAGCCTAGCCACTGATCTATATGCTAATAAATGCAACAATGTTAGAGTTAGCATAAATTTGATTGCCAAACTAAATTGTAAAAAACAGTGACTCTGCCTTCATCTGGCACAAAATTACTCAGCCAGAGAAATAAAGCCAAACTAAAGAAAGTAGATATCTAGATATATCTACCCCCTAAACATATCTTTTATCTTATCAACCTCCTCTAATGAACCAAATGAGTCATTTAAATAATTTCTGCCATTTGTCTCCTGACAATCAAACATTTCAATACAGTTCATACACAAACAATCCCCTAGTTTTACAAAAGTTCCTCCCACCTTGAAGATACATCAGTGGGCTTTACCCAGTCTTTAAACTGGAAATTCGGACTCTGGACCAGAGAGTCCCTTTAAGCTTGCTCTTGGACTAAACTGCAATAAAGGTGACTGACAACTGAAAGTCCTCTCATCTCACTCTGTACTTAATCTCAGACTAGTAATCCGGCCCAGTACTATCTAACTGCACTTGTGTGAATCTTCCCACATCAGGTGGACACAGTTGCAGATTGAAGAGGAACAATAATAATTCCCAACCAGAAGATGGCGCTACAGCTACAATTTAGATGGGACAAAGGACGCTCCAACCTGCTTTCATTTGAATATACTAGAGGAAAAACACTGTAATTTATAGGTTTCTAAAATGCAATTAAAATAGTTTTCATTTCCAGAGGTAAAGCAATGTCAGACAGAAACATATGATTTATCACAGGTAAAAAAGCCATCAGTGTCTCTTTAAATTATAGAGTATTTTTCTTTTGATAGCTGTTGTTTAAAAGTCAGGCAAAAATGGTACAGCAAATAAACTGTAAATCACAAAGAAGTAATCAAAAACTCAGAACAACAGCCTGCTTTCGGGTACATCTGAGAGCCATTTTTAAAAAACGAATAGTCCTCAGGTTTCATAGAGGGTTTTTAATGTTTGAAATAGTTTAACACATCTTTTAGAGAGGGCTAAAAATGTGCGGCTGGAATGACAGTTCTTTAGCAAAAGCAATTTCCTCACAGTATTTATGTTGAGCTGTGAAATGTGTAAAGTATCAAACCATAACACTTCGGTGGTTTGTCCACCCCGAATCAAAATGAAGAAAAGCGCCCGGGGCGTGTGTCCACTTGAAAAGACCCTGATGTAATGTCCCAAGGAGATGGGTCACTCTGCTGAACTAATACACTGCCCTGTCACTGGGGCAGAACCCCTGTAATTTACAGGCACCCACACACACCCCATAAAAACACACACACGACCCAGCCCTGCTAACTCTCCAATCTCGTCCCCCAATTATCAGGCCTTAGGCTGAGGCAATATGGCTGGCTGGAAGCTCTAGAAGTCTCGGCGGTAATCTCAAAGCCCTCATACTTCATCCCACCGCATCTAGCTTTTTCCAATCTCATTGCTTTGACGAGTCTGGCTATTATTTTTCTGCGGTAAAGCAAACTAGCTGAGGTTAAAGTCAAAAAGAGTGCAAACAAAGGGAGGGAGATCGATACCAAAGCTCCACTCGTATCGACCAGGTGTAAATATGCTTCAAAAAAGACTCAGAATAACAAAAACAATAATGACAGAAGCAAAGCTAGTAGGATATTAAATTAAGATGACCCTCACCACAGTACTGTGTGCTGTGACGTTTGCATTTCTGATTTACCAGTTCTATCGTCTGCTGGTATATTTAGGACAACAAACATGGGAACATTCAGTATTAAACAGATTATAATTAGAGATTTAATGGTTATGTAACATTTTTGCCTAGGCTAGCTAGGAAGTTTGTTATGAAAGGAAGAAATGTTATGTGTTTGCTGATATTGACATTTAGTCATTATACAACATTAAGGCCTGTAAATAGCAATAACTTGTGGGGAACACATCATAGTGTAACAGTGTAAGTTTTGGGAACCTAAGCACATTGCTTGAAATCATTGATCTTATGAGCAATCATGTTTTTACCTGGAGATTTAGCACATATCATTAAAATAATTATGAATCAACATACATACTGTGAAAAGTAACAAGAATGTATATCTTTCGAAGAATGTATATCCAGCCATCAGAGTCATTATACAAACTTATTAAATTCCTGAAATTTATTAAAATACTGACTGAGTTGCTGTAGTTTCTTAAACGCTTCCACATTTAAACAAAAGCACTTATAACTGATCATGGAATATCTCAGAGGGAAGATTTTATTTTTACTTTCATATACTGTACTGAGGCATGTCCCAATACTAAAAAATACATTCTCTTTTTTTGTGTCCTGGCTAACCAGTCCTAAAGTCCAACATGTTCGAAAAACTTTTGTACATGTGTACATCCCATAATTACTATTTTAATTCAGTTATTTTCTGTAAGTTCAGTGTAATCATTGACCATGATGGTCAGTCAGGATGCCCATGCTGAGTGACCTACTAAGCCTGCTTGGACCAGAATGGCTTGCTGATTTGTGCTGTTTTCCAGCAGGATGTTACTGTAAGACAAAATAAAGGCTTATAGCACAGGAACAGAACATGTACTAAATAAAAACGGCACATATGAATGAAAACATTACATTTTGGTTTATGTCACATGGTTCAGATTTGAAACAGTAGGCCAGTGTAGTGTGTGGTTAAAAATCTCAACAGTAATGCTAGTGTTTGTGTCGGAATTGGGAAAAACTGTGGTCTCCTGTGTTTTGGGCAGCGCCACTGACTGTGATGTAAAAGACTTTAAATCAGCAACAACAGGGAACTACATTTGAGTAAAGACCTGTTCATGTATTGCCTAACATATTATACTGAAGGTGTGAATAGGCTCTTGGGAAACGTCGTGTTTACAGAAGAAGATACTTTTATTGTAAATAATTTTTGTATGGACATTATTAGTGTGTTTAAGGGTTGGCTGCGTCATTCTGTCCTGGGCTGTGATTTTGTAGTGCAGTGAAAGTGTCCATCAGCTCTAAATGTGTGACCAGAGGTAGTCCAGCTGCTTCCCAGCCCTGTCAGCTAACACTAAGTGGTTAACCCTGGTTGCTGTGATCGATCAAAATAAGCATTTTCTTAAAGCACTATGATCATTCACTGCTATGACTACAGGTAATCACATTTCATTTAATTCTCCACCTTCACTCCAGTTGGGGCACAACAGGAGACAAAGAAAAGGTTGAAGTGCTAAAAAAAAGTCATGTGACAGAAAAGGTGGACATCATTATATATTTAAGTTTGTATTTGTAGTCTAGTTTCCATATATGGCCTGTATGGACTGGGGAGTGAACATAAGGTTTAAAACTTTTAAACAATGTTTACAGACCACCCAAATCAGTACAGAATTTGGTTTTATAGCACTTTTACAACAAGTGGCTTTATAAAAATCCTGGTTCAAGCTACAAATAAGCAAGCCAAGGGCAATAATGCCAAAAAATCTCCCTACACTATCAGAAAAAAGGTACAAACAATGCAAAGGTATACTCAAATAAACCCTGGAGTAAAAAACAGTACACTGAAGAAGACTTTATTCAAGTGTACTTAGTATACTTTCTTGCACTAGTAATTAATGTACGGAATTAGTATACTAAATACATATAATTACAGGGCAATTAACAATATACATAAATAAAAGTAATTGTACTTAACTGTACTATAATGAGACACCATGAAGATTCACTTAAATATACTTTATATTACGCCTCTCACTCCCTATCTCCCGGACTCCATTTCCCATAACCCACCACCCAATGACGTCACTTTCATCCGCCATCTCCCAATTCCGTTCCAAATCACCCGAGTAGTGATCACACCTTTTGTTAGTCTAGACTGGTTGTATAAATCCTCCTCTCTCAGACTGCTTATTGCGAAGTATTGCCTCTCTGTGCTTGCCGAGAGGGCGGCTCTGTGAGTTCTCCTGTTTGCTGCGCTGGTTTTGACTTCATTCTGATTTGCTGAGTTACTCTTTTGTCTTTGCTCTTTTGGTTCTTTTGCCTGGTTTTGACCCCCGCCTGTTTCTTCACTCTGACTCTGCCTTTCTCCTGTCGCTGCTGTGTTTGATTACAAATCGGTTAAATAAACATCGCCTTGATTTTATCTCATCGTTCGTCACTATCTGTTTGTCCATCAACACACTTTAGCACATCTCTAGTACAATGAAATAGATTCCATCAAGACATTTCCAGTACATCTAATACATTTCTGTCTGATTCAGTTATATATATTAGATATACATTTTTGTATTTATATTATATTAATTATATTTATTTATATCCTTTTACCTGGGTACAGCAACGGCCTTAAAGTCCATCTGTGTACCATATGGAAATATGTACGTATTTGAACCAAACGTTTTTGAACAATAGTTAAAAAATGCTGCAGACATCAAGACAGGTTATGTGTGCAACTTATATTACAACCACAAAAGATGAGCTCATCCTTCTCCTGTTGACACTGTGTAAAAAAACAATAACACAACAAGGCCAAGGTTAATAAAGAATGAAGAACTGATATGAAAATCTGTGACTACAGTTAGAAGCACATAACAGTGATAATGCGTGTTAAATCTACGAACACCGATAGCTACAGTTAGTTAGTCATGGCGACACAAGCACAAAAGCTTGGGACAAACATGGAGGTCTATGTGCCTATCCACTGCTTGAGCCTTAAAAGAAATACACCTTTAATGGAAAATCTCTGCTCACTGTGTGGGTTGTTAATCTGCCCCAACAGCACTGTGCTTTGTTGCTCATAATAATGACAGATGTTGCCTTAATCAAAAGATGAAAGGCAATCAATATCATAACCAGTAGTTATCCCCTGATAGTGTGCTGCAGTTGTGTTTGGCAGTTTACACCATGAGATGATGTTGGGGAAAAAATCTTAATGTCCATACACACAGTTCAAGACTAGATAGACTAGCCAAAGTACAAAGAAACAAGACCGCACAATACACTACCAACTACAATACTGTCAATGCACTGTTATTTCACAATGCACACAGATATAAATCTGGCTTTAGGCCCCAAATGTGCTAAGGGAGATGGTAGCAGGGAAAAACCTCCTAAGAGCAAAAGAAAGAAACCTTGAAGCTAACGAAGACTAAAATGTGGAATCCTCCTTCTTTTATTCGACACTGGGTGGCTAAACAATATAAATGAGCAATATGAATAAAAATACGATTACGAGAAGTCTATTGTGATGATCTGTTAGCATGAATATGAGAAGAGCTCAGTGTACTGTGAGGCAGGTCTATGATTTGAGTTGGAGTCTGTGCAATCATCAGACAGATGAGTGACATGCCGGAGATGCTTGCTTTCTGGATAGCATTGAACTGCAGGTAGCTCCATGGTGGTCAGACTGGTCCAGAAGGTGGGTGTCAGGTAGCATCCAATTAATGCAGATCAGACAGACTGCACAGGATAGGCAGTTGTTCAAGTCAGCAAAGAAAGACACAGTTAGTTTTGTGTGATGTGACTGAAAAGAATATATAGTGTTAATGGAGTACACAGAGTGATATAGGCAGGAATGGCTATTACAGCCTTCCTTAAAAGAACCAGAGGGTAGGAAAGACATGAGGTCTCCCTAAAATATCAGCAATCCACTGCTCCACAGTCATCCAACTTGAGTGAATGTGTGAAAGCAGTGGGATGACAGCTTTGACATTCTTAGTTTATCATAATAATATATCTCCATGAACCCCTCAATCTTTTATGAAATTTTTTGATATGTATGTTTTGATATGAGCTACAAAAAGGAACATAGTTGTTGCAACATAGCATTCTTCAAAGTCTCTATTATAAAGAGATTATTCTGAACTCTATAATTCTAAAACTATAATTTGATATTTCACAGGAATATAGATTACATATATATATATATATATATACATATATATATTATATAGATTAATTATTTTGAATTTTTAATTGCTGCTAATTTACTGTGAGTTTTTGGTCTGTAACTGAGCCTAAGAGAGAAGTTTGTAATTGATAATAGAAACTTTTTTTTTCAATTTCTTTTTCTCACATGAGAATTGATTACATAGCATGCAAATAGTTTTAAAGAGGAAATATACAGCATATAATATTGTAAATAAATAAATAATAAATTAATATATTTTAACAATAAGACCAGCTCTGTTTGTTAAAGTAAGGCACAGGAGTCCACCCTCTCTGCTGTCGTTACACTGTACTTTAAATCTGAACGGGTTTTAAAAGGCAGCATGTCCTAAATCTCAGGGAATGTGCTAAATATTAATGTAGCAATGTTATTATCATTATCAGAGTGGAGAGGCAGGTTGAGCATGCTGCAGTAAGAGCCCTTTTATAGTCTATGAGGTTATCCTTCCAGTTGAATTGGAATATTTCTAGTTTAGTCGGGCACCATTACTGGGTATGATCATTATACCATGGAGCAAGCTTTTCTGCCTTGTTCTTTTACTTATTATTGAATTACATTATCCAGAAGTAACCGCTAAGTACAGTGTTTGGCTATAATATCTAATTTGGGGGGTCCAGATGGACAACTAATAGAAACTGGGAGGTTATTGATAAAGCTATTAGCCACAGAGGATGTTAGAGTACGCTTGACATGATAGCGTGGGGATGAACATAACTTACAACTAAAGTGGATTTCATATGAGATTAGGTAATGATCTGAGACAGCAGGGTGAGAATGGCTAAATGATACACTTACACCAAAGGTCAAAATTAAGTCAAGAGTGTGGTTGCATAATAAGTGGGCCCATTTTTATTTGGGTGAAGCCAGCAGAGTCTAAGTACAACAGAAAAAGGCCCTGGTGGGCTGAGGATTGTAAACAATGAATGAAAATATTTAAATTAATTAAATTATTGCTTCCATGATCACCTAAAAAAGGAAGCGCTATTTAATAAGAATAGAGTTGTATAAAAGGTTGCTGTGTCTCCATAAGGGATGTGTACACAACAGTAGCCTGTTGGGTGGCTTCAAAGTATCTATGGATCAAAGTTTATGTGTAACACAGAGGATCAAAATCAGCACCTGGAATGCTTTAATTGCCAGTTACAGCCTTAGACGTATGGGATCTTAGGCTAAGCAGTCCTAGGTTTATCCTATAGGTTTTATGTTAACAGACACAGTCTCGGTTAAGAGGAACCCAGCTTGTCTGTTTAACATTCGCCCTGGTTTGTGTCATTTGGAGCTGTTTTAACTTGTATACAGCTTTATTTTAGCTCGGTCCTTCGTGAGACAACCCCGGTGAACTACAGAACAACCAGTGAGAAACTCATGACTACAACTACCACAGGAATTCTGAGTGGTGCGCAGGCGAACTCAAGTCGGGGGAAACAGCTCCATGAAAAGTTTTTCAAACTGTATTAATGTATTGATTTAGATATATTTTTATGTCACAGAAAACATACAGTTTAGTCTTTTGAAATTACATTTTAATACAAATTCAACGAGCTGAATAATAATAAACTGTACTGGACAGTACATAAAACATGACGTCGTTTCCCGGGGAGGTATATTTTTGCCGTACGGCGCCAAAACATAAACAGTTCAGTTTTAGCTCTTCTTGTTTACGTATTTAACTTATTTTCAGACGTTTTACAGTTAGTATTTACTTAGCTGTCCCAGAGAAACTCCCTAAACTGCCATACGATGCCGTAAGTTTGTCTGTTAACGTTAACTGACATTATATTTCTGAGTTTAATTTCTTTCCTCTGTATTAATGTTAATCATTGCTACTGTTAGCTAGCTTAGCTACCTATCTAGCTAGTGAGATGTGAAAGTCTTGTTGGATTTCTATCTCAGATTTCTCTAGCAGCTCTAAGTGTATTTTCTTAGATACAAGAGAACCAGTGTTTTATTTACTAACTGATTCCTTATTTTGCAGGGTCAAACGAACTCTTCACTTAGAAGATAAAGAAAATGTAAGAACTGCATTACTGACTCATCCGGACTTGCACATCTATGTGGTGTCACCTGCTTTTACTCAGTATTTTACACAATGATAATCTGTTAAAAGCTTACAGAAAGCAAAGGGGAGCCTGTCATGTGTCAAAACTTATACTATCATACTGTTTAAGAAGGTTTAATAAACCTTCTCGTCCAGCAAGCTTCTTTTATTTATGGCTATATAGTAATACAATTTCAGTACAATACAGAATAATCTTTGAGAATAATTTGTCTGTCTGTCTGTTTGATTTCCCTCTCTTTTAAGAAAAAGTGAATCGATTTTTCCCTCAATTTATAATCTAGACTCCGTTAAAGAAGCAAACTTTGGGCAGGCTCTACTCCCCCATGACTGGCACCATGCCCATGAGCCCAGCAGCCAAAACTCAAGGTACTGGAATCTATTTAGAAGTGGGATGATGATGATGATGATGATGATGATGATGATGATTGTACATGATAAACAGTAACACAGAGAACATTGCATTACTTTGCAACTACAGAACTGTGATCAGACATTTGATCAGATACTTTTGGCTTGGTGGATAGGACTGCATGATATGTAGTGTATACTATATACTGTGATTGACAGTTGTTTTCAGTTTTATCAAAGTTGTCGATGACATGTTAGATACTGAGCATATCCATGATGTCATGCCTATAAAAGTATGTCCACGTGTGCTTAGAATAGTTTTTAAATAACAGTTTCCCCTGGAAATTAGCTTTAGTTACGGCTTAAAACTGAATACACTATCCTAAATGTTTTTTCTTTATAGTACATGAGAATGTAACATATTCGGAATAGATTTTATAATACATTTTGGAAAGGCACAAGGGGAAACTGTTTGTTTTTAATTTATTACACATTGTTTTTTGCTGTTACTGGATTATTCAGGATTGTCATTATCTGCTGATACCTGCACCCCTTGCACATGTATTATTATTACAGTGCATCTCTGGGATTTTTACATATTTTCTACGGGACTACAGTTTTATTTGTATTTTTGTAGATAGACTTTCTTGTACATATTTCTTGCCTCATTGTAAGAAGTGAGATTTGTATCTAAGCACACTGTAATATTTATAGTTTATATTTAATAGTTTATAATATTACTGAGCCGCAATGTGAAACTGCTATTGGCTGCTAAATTTCCTTCGAGATCAATAAAGTATCTATCCACTCATCCACTCATCCACCCATCCATCCATGTATGTGTGTGATAAATACAGATAAAACACAGATGCTAAACCTATGAACATTTCTTCTACTGAGCAGGTTTGATTGTCATCCTTCAAGGTAGTTTAATAGCACTTAAAATAATAACTACTGATTACATTGGTTTATCAGTTTACTTAGGATTTACCACTAACAATACACTAAGATTAATGACTGATCACCATTTTGATATTTATCTAATCAGGCTTCAGCAAAAACTTCAATGTTTGTAAACAACTAAACAAAACACATTTTTATTGAGTTATGTATTAGAGTACATCTTTACAGGACGTGCATTGTCTGTTTCGCAAAGAGTGAAAATGTGTAGTGATGATTTGACATCTTCTAGTCTCAGTAGTTTTAGCATTGATAGTACTCTGGAAGCCCTAGTTTCCTGCTACTACATTCCTGTGAAACTGTGCCTCCTAACCCTTACTATTATCTTTATTCATATTAATTTGAAAGATTACATAGCTGACATTTAATGCTTCATCAGCAGGTAAATCCAGAACCAGTGAGAAGACTGTCAATTCCTTAGGAGAAAAACAATCACAGACAGAAGAAGAGAGGTGAGTGCATTTATGTAATATCATTAAACTCATGCTTTTCATAGCATAGTTAGCTCTGGTTTATTTGAAATGTGCAATTCCACATTATATTTCCAATTATAGGCATTTATCAGTATTCCATGCTTAGAAATTAAGGTTGTTCTCTAAGGTTTTTCTCTAAAGTTTTTCTCTCCTATTACTAATGTACTGCAATGACAAATTATGTTTTCATTTAAATGAACTGTTTTCTTTGTTGTACAGATTGTCTATTTTTGGGTTGCTTGTTTTTTTACTGTGAAATATATGTGGTTTCGGACATGATCAGACCACTGAAACAAGAAGATATTGGTCATAATTAGAGGATATTTCCTTTGTTCCACTTGGCTGATGGTCATTATGACTGATCAGAATTTAATGACAGGACATGGAGGGAACTTCATCACCAGACAAAAGCCTTTATGATTTAGACAGCACTAAAAATAGTTGGATAAGGAGTGTTTAAGAAAAGACCTATTTCCTTTCCAGCGCTTACTAACACAGGGCCCCACTCGATCCATCAAGACAAGCATTAGTTTTGAATTTTATAGTGAAGTCATTTAAGAGGAAGCTAGTTAAATATATATAAAACATCAATAAAGAGAATGAGCTTATGATTCATTTAAGAAAGTATTCATTTGGAAAGTCATGCTGGGGAGCCATTCCAGTGCCAGACGTAATAGCATGGTGATCGTTGCTGAAAAAGAATCATAGACACAGCAGTACAAAAAGTATCATAATATTGCAACATTGTAAAGTTTTAATGTTACTGTCTCTGAAATTTATTTTTGCATGCAAAATCAACATATCAGAAAGGTATTGAGCCTCTTTATTTAATAAGCAAATGGGTTAGCAAATGAGATATTGGCAGTAATAAGTAATAATAGACTTGTTCTCACAAATGTATATATGTAACTTTTTTCCCCTCCAGAATGCTTCTTTTAAGAACTAAAGTGGAGAGGTCTATAGAGGCATTAATGAAAACCAGACAACAGCTGGAGACTTTAGTGGTTTGTATGGCACATTAGTTTCTTCTTCCGTCATGTTTTCCCTCATCACGGGGAAACTAAAAAATATTATAGTATAATTAGTATTAATGTTTGTGTATCTTGAATGTGAATATTTTATGCATGTAAAATACAATGTCTTAGCCACAGTTTCCTGGTCATAGATGGGGTCTAGTCTAGGACTGCACTGGGATGCTATTTATAATGCTAATAATCACTTATGATTTAAATTTTTTCCAGCCTTGTTTTTTTTTTGTTTGGTCTGGGAAAATCAGCATTTAGTGTACTAAATACTAAATAACATGCTTATTCTACTGTTTATGCCTTGAATTTCCCTCTGGGATCAATAAAGTATCTATCTCTATCTAATTTGTTTGGATGTAGCCAATAGAGGGCAACAGTGAGCTGCAGAGTTTTTTGCTGATGAGTCCTGCTGATTTGCAGACTGAGCTGGAGAGGCACAAAGAGCTGAGTGAGTCCTCATCACACCATGTGTTTCCACAAGTTATAGCTATTTGCACCTTTTTTTCCCCTTGAAATATTGAGACTTGGGTTAGAGGGGGGCCATATGTAGAATCTTTTTGGGTTTAAGATTTGTGTTTTGCATAGGTTGAATAATATGCTTATTTCTGTTCCAGCTTCTAAAGTTGCAGGTTGTGTAAAGGCAGCACAAAGGCACAATACCTGCCTCCCAGGTAAGTGTGTTAAGACTAAATTAATGAAATTAAATGAATTTTTTTTTGCCTGAAGTAATTTGCAAAGTGTTGTCAGAATACCAGACTTTTGACCTTGATACTGATACAAGGCCTAGTTTCACATAAAACTGTGATTGTTTGATTATTAATTTGAACACAGAAATATATCTTTACATTGTTATAGCATGATTAGCATCTCTGATATTTAAGTTTACTTTCTCTCTTCAATACAAAACTAAAAAAAGATAAACAGTGATATGCAGGGGTTACACTTCTTTCTTAAAGCATTAGGTTACAGGCTGTGTAAGGTAACATACATTTATGCAATAATATGTATTGTTATTATTTTTTAACAAATGATGCATGTATAAATAACTCTTTACTTGTATGTTATAAATAAGCTAATGCCAATATGACACAATTTAGCATACAAATATGGATTCTCGTTCTTTGACTCTGATGGGAGGGTAAGTGGTGTCCTGTGCTAAATTGGTTGAAGTTACTGTATTATGATTGTGACCCTTTTTTTTTTTTTTTCTTTTTTGGCTTTGCTTTGCTTAAAAGGGCCAGAGAAAGAAAACATTTGTAGTTCCACTCATTTATGGCCCATGATTGATTTCAAGGTCTGAAGATTTCGCTCTGGTCTTGTTCACATGGGGTTTGAGAAGGCATTGGCATTTTCTAGACTTGGTCTTATCAGTGCTAGATGGCCATAAAAACGTTTGCTGCTGAAATACAAGACCCCTTCTGTTTTTTTAAGAGCAAGAACAACATTTAGTTTTCATAACACAAACAACCGAGCATTTCTCTTCATGGGACAAGAATTAATTGAATTATTTCAAGCACATATTCTGCCTTCAGCAAAGCTGCACTTGTGATCCAGTCACATAATGGTGATTTGTAGCAAGTGAATGGGGGGGATTGTAATGAAGTTCAGCATGTTTTTAAGATAAGGTCGTTCAAAATTGTTTTAATTAGTCACACTCGAGGACCTCGGCGTATGCGCTGCTTGTAGCTCGACACCGCAGGAATGTCACATTTTTGATCACATGGTAGAGCATGAAATTTATCAGTGTGCAGAGTCCGTCTAACAACAACAAAGTACACAATGTTTTCACATTGATCGCCCAGAACTGTGAACTGAGCGTGTGTTTGCTGTGAGACATACATTCAGTAAGCAAATTGTTATTCAAGGCTGTGTGGGGATACTGCTACGGATGTGTGGCACATAGAATCAGAGCAGATGATCTTGATGTTTTAAGGCTTCCTTGGGGTTAAATGTATTTTACAAAAAGAACAAGAGAGAGATGTGTATTTGTTGTTCGTGGAGGAATGCTAAGGAGGGTTGCATTCAGGGGGCATAGTTTTCTGTTGAGACTAGGCCTGTCACGATCATGCAATTTTAGCTAACACATATAATTGCCATATGAGTATTTGTGCTAAACAGTACTGCTTGTTTGTTTATTTATTTATTTTTTCTGTGCAGCTGTAAAAGCATGAGCCTAAAGTGACTGGACAGCTGTTAATCCTTAGTAATTAATAATGATGGACATAGCTTTATCTAAAATAAATAAATATTCCCACGGCTGCCCTCTACAGTCTCAGTATGCAACTTGATTCTCAACTCACATTCTGTTTGGTGTGTGGGTAAATGTTTGGGTACACCTTGCATGTTTTGTTTATTGTTTAGGTAGAAATAAATGAACACGTCCTCTACAGAGAACAGACTTCTGCACTATTTAATGCAGTATTATTATAATGTGTTTCCTGAATTTAATATATTGGAAGAAGAATAAGCATAACATGGTGTGTGTGAAATTATGGCACATTGGCATGTATTTTATGTTCTATATTTTACCAATATGTTGCACATAGCAAATTATGCTGATTCCATACTTAATTCCAAAATTCCATACGTAAGTGTGTTCTCTGCAGAGGATGTGTGAACTTGTTTTTAGTTAGCAAATCTACAAAATATGTAGATGTTTTTTAGATGTGTATATTGAAGACATGCATGATTAGGTGGATAGTATAGAAATGTACTGTATGTATTGAAGAGGCCATTTTTTATTCATTCACTTTTTCTATCATGAAAGGGCTCTTTCAGAAGTATGAATGACATATAAGTGACATACATTTGACATAAACAGATGTTACAACACAACCATGATTGGCCATGCAAACCATGCCCATTGTTGCAGCCTGTTTTTGCTATATGGGCTATGTGGGCTAATGTGTAATGGGCACATAGTGAAAATTAAACACTGTTTACATAGTACACCAAACTCAAAATTGGCCCTTCAGAGGTACTGACATGCGTCAGTGGCACATTAGAGCTCATAAAGTTACTTCTAAAGGGACCTTCAACTTGTCACATATAAGCATCCCACACTACACGTCAACATGCGGACAGTCACCCGAGCTGACGTGATGGTGAGGATATGACACTAGCTTGTGTCATGGCCAAGTTGAGCAGCAGGCAGTGTGATACTGCCAAGACAGCTGAGAAAATCCACAAGGATATTTTAACTTTGACAGACAAACCTCTGAATCCATGTCCTTAATGCCAGGCTTCTTCTGCTCATAAACTTTCCCAGTGGCTTCTGCCAACAGTCTCGGTGGTTGTGTGACCTGAAATTATACTCAGAATGAAAAAGTTCTGCTAAAGAACAACTAATAACGCTTTACTTTAGATGTAGAAGCGATATTTAAAAGGCTATCGACACCTATGTATAACCATATCATGACATTTGATATAAACCCACATAAGCATTTATAATGCCTTATTCCAATACCTATTGACTGTCGTGAAGACTGCTTTTGTCAAGTTGACTTAACATTAACAGTCGTATACATATGGTTTAGTATACATCTGCAAAGAACACACTTCTCCAGTTTTTGTAAACCACAGTTGCTATTTACATTTGTTAAATTAAATTATTTATGTCTTTGTCAAAGTTATTTCACATTTTTGTATTTTATTACTTATTTATAATATGCTAAACGCAGCAAATATATAGAAAGTCTGCTCTATAATTGGCAGAAAATGCCATATTCAGGTTTTCACTGTAAAGGAACTTATTTTAATATATAACAACAAAAAATGCCATTTGTTCAGGGGTACTGAAATTTGCTGATGACTGTATATCAGGTGACATTGGGTTATGCCATTACTCTTTTGGGTGAAATGACACGGCACTTTATAACTTTGTAGCTCAGTGTATATTAAAGTAAAGCTCACTTTTGTGCATGTCATTTTAATAGCATTATGTCTTTGTGATGTACACTGCCATACACAGTCATTTAACCTCCGAAAATGTTGGGATGCAACCCAATATTAGGAAACATTAGTGTGACCTTACATCAGCTTGACAAACACTGGCATCCAACCTTTATAACAAATGATGTTGAAATGTTTGTGTCACTTATTAAGTAGTGCGTATGTAGGTGTTGTGAATGCTACCCTACAGTAAAACCGTGCAGAATAACTGGAAAGGCCTAGAGAAACACTTGGAGCAAGCTTTTTAGGACTATCAAAAGTTTTTAGTAAGCGTTCTTGGAAGTCCTTGCTCCCAACAGTTGGACTGGCTGTAAATTTTCCCCAACTTGTTCAGGCATTACCAAGTGGTCAGCCCTGCAAAGCATGTGCTGATGAGCGCAAAATGGAAAAGAGAGCACAATAATTCTGAGGCAAGTTTGTTGGTCGGATGGAGGGGGGGAGTGTATTGATTATTTGTGTGTTGCGAGAGATTTGGAAAATTCAATTAAAGGAGTTGAGCAAAGGATTCATAAATCGACCCTCTCCTCCGCCCACCGCACGCCCCTACAGAGACATTGTTCTGTTCTAAATCAATGTTGCACTTCACAATATATTTTCTTTGGAGCATGAAAATAAATAACATTTAAACAGTTCTGCTTACCGCTGAAACAAGTTTTATCTTCACCAAAGCCCTCTGTCACCGCAACGTGGGCTGCCTGGGCACACCGCAGAGGTAGTAACGGATTTTTATGGCAAATGTTCCATAAGAAAATCCTATATAATGCGAATTTTGCGATGGAAAAATGAGGAGGAAGGGGACGGATCAGCAGTATAAAAATTGATCAGGCTGTAGATGGGGTCGAGTCAGGGGAGATTTGTAAGACAGCCTTAATAGACTGTATTAAAGAAAGATTCCTTAAAAATGTAATAAAACAAATAGGTTTTCAGCAGTTGGCTGGGGAAAGGGTCACAGACCCTGCTCTCACCACATCAATCTGGCACTGGTGATGGATAAATGGGGTCTGTTTGGGGTGAATTTTATGCTTTTTTAATGCTTTTTCTTTGGAAAACAGATACACAATTAAAGGCATGCTGTATATTAGAAGGCTTTTGAGAGGACAGGTGACTAGCCTGTTCGTTTTATTCCAGGCTTTAATACAGACTCAGTCATATGCTTTTACGACCACATACATCTGCAGTGGAATTTAATACATCACTGTGATTTGAACAGCTGTTTAGCCATCTCATTTGAATACAGATTACATATGTAGCTTGGGCATTTCTAGAGCTAATGTTAGTGGTATCAGATCTTTGAAGTTATCTGTGGATCTCCCCTTTTTCCTACACACTAGAGTTTCCATAATCCTGACGGCATGTGTCATGTCAAAGATGATAATATGAAGTGCATAATCTATTTGTGTGGTTCTCGCAGGTACAACACAGACTGGCAGCTCATACGAGTTTCTGAAGGAAATCTTGAGGTAAGAGATCTTTCCCATGCAAATGGAATCGCTCTGCTTGTCTTTGGAGATGCTGCATCTTATTGTCAGTTTGTGGGTTGCACAGTGAACTAACTGTCAAGCTGGAGGCAGTGAGACGTCTAGATAGCTGCCAGTCAATTCTGCTTTTGTCAAAAGCAGACGTAGCAGCAGACACCTTCCCATCCGACCCGAGACACATTTACGCTGAACCTGCTCTCCTCGAGGGCTCCTGCCTTTCTTTTTCGCCCACAAGCTGACAAAATGTTGATTCTACGATGTACGCTGAGCTGCGCTGCTGCAAAAATGTTTGTACCTCTGGTACGCTGTCGCATTAGGACTGATGCAGACTGAGATCTATACACATATCTAAAAAAAGCTGCATACATACAGCTGTTTGTAGAAGAGTGAAAATCTGGCCTGTTGATGTTTTCACACATGTGGTTTTCATGTTTATCTCTCGTCTCTTTATTTGGCAGTGGCTGAGAGCGGCAATCTGAACAACAGCTGGTGCCCACACAAACCATTTCCTATTTCTGCTCAAGGTGGATCATATAGCTCTCACTTTATCACCCCTAGAGGCCTGTGAAGGACAAAAGCGCAAGGTGGCCCATTAACCAAACCCATGTTTTCACATATATTTTACTTTCTTTGCTGGAGGAAAAGTCTTGGGAGCAGGTTCCTTGAACGTAGCACTGATCACCATTGGCCCTGTGTCCTGACCATACAATCAGAGAAAGGCATTTCTACACTGTCTATATGTGCTGTGATTCAGCGGACCTACAGTTGTCTGCTCTCTTTACATCTGACCCATCAGAACTCAATTGATCAGATTTCTCTAACTGCTGTTACCTTTGACTACCAGCAGCACAATTAAAACAACAAATAGCACTTTTCTGCTATAGGTTTCCGCTAACAGCCAAGGGCAAGACCCTTGGTGGCTCTGGTCAGAGTTGGTGGCTAAATGAAAAGAATACAGTTGCATTTCTTAGTGTTGTTTTGCATTTATCCTATCTGAACCAAGATTCCATTGTCTTTTTACGAGTGTGTGTATATGTGGCTGCAGGGCTTGTGCAAGCTGAAACACTATAGCCCCTTTGTGACCTGATAACATTTACAGTTGTAATGGATTTTTTTAATGTCCGTCATTAACTCCTGCGAAGGTGGGGGAGGGGTGTGGGGAGTTGTGTGCACTTTTGTTCCTCTGATATTTCAGCTTTATGGCATTGTGTTCAGATGTGTCCCATCCCATCATTTTTGTTTTATGGCCCCTGAAGTCAATGTGGTTTTATTTTAACATATAGTCCTTTGTGTGGGCACAGTATTTAGTTATTGTGTGGATAATTCTTTGTTGTTCAATCGAAGTGTTTAGGTTAATGCTTGGTCACCTTAACGGAGAAATCCTAAACAAATGGATGTCTAATGCTGTTTCAGTTACATGCTCAGAAACCCATAGACAGAAATATTTTGTACAAAAGCATTTATTGATGTGTAGAAAATAATAAACAGTGGTCAGTAATAAAGGACTTGGTCTTTTTCAGGATTCACTGTCATACTCACAGTTCTCACAGAGGCTTTGTCTGTAATAATATTTGTCATTTAACAAAACCCCCCTCCATTCTAATTCACTATTTTAAACTGTGCTGTGGGGACTTCCCAAACCCAATCTATTATGAGGAAACTTAATTTTCCAAACTGGACCCATGCTGTTCTAATTGGAGACCCTCTCCTTATCCCTTTGTCATCTTTCTCCATGATTAGCCCCTTTTTCATAGGAAGACTGAATGACGAGTGGTATCTGGAGACCCTCTCTCAGTTTGTTTTCTTTTGGCCCTTTTTGCTGGACGGCTCTGTCAGTTGGACGAGGTTGAAATATAGTAGCAGGGCCAGGAAATGGAGGAAAGAGAAAACGGAGACTAGCACTGGAAACAAATCAGGGAGCCTAGCCGGAGGCTCCAGCACCACGCTCGTAAAGCTCAAGCCAGCCATGGCCACCAACGAGACTCTGAACTGTAAAAAGACAAGATGAAGAGCACCCTTTCCGTTAACACAGAGAAAGACATCACAAAGATAAAGATTTGATGCTTTTCCAAAAAGTGAGACAGCATCACAGACCTATCTGCTGTCCTAATGGCCCTCATAAGCTCCTAAGTAGCTGCTTATTTTTGCCCAAGTGAAAGAAGAAGAGTACACTTCTAGAGGTATAAACATTAACATGTCTATTTAGGATCCTGGAGTGAAAGACCAGTAAGTAAGAATGGCAACAGAAACCTAAGCTCCATCTCTGGGCCCCATAATTTATGCTGCTTCTGTAAATAAATGTCCAGGCCTATGTTAATGCCACACTATATAAAGCGCAAGAGACTCCAGACTTGTCTGAAACCTAGAAAACGAGATTTAATATCATTTAAAATACTGCATGCTTTAGGTAAACTGAGGTGGCACAACACTGGAAACATGAGCGGCGCTATGCTACTCTGCTTACCATGATCTTGACCAGCAGGCTTACAGTGTGTTTTGACAGGCAGTGCTGGGTGAGTTTGTGACAAGAGCCTAGCCTGAGGTCTTCTTCTGAGCTTCTGTCTAAAGCGGAAAGAAGGTACAGTCCAAGATAGAGGAAGGCCAGCGAGGTCACCACGTAAGGCAGGAGCAGACCATCCTTCAGCATTAAAGGGAGCATGCTATAGGACCAACAGAGAGGACAAATAAGATGTGGAAGATAAAGCAACAGAAAGCTCTGATCAATATTGATTATAACCCTTGCAGATTCATCATCATTTGCATTTTTGGTTCCCAGGATGAATTTTGCACACTGCTACGTTGAGCATTAAAGTTTAGTCACAGCTTAAGGCTGGATGCATTTGGGACAGCAAATAAATGACAATTTGTCTATAAAGTCACAACCAACAAACCATCTATTTAGAACAAAACACAGCAGTCACTGTGTTGGAGTTTAGGTTCATCATGCCATCGAAAACAATACAAATGGACAATTTGAATGCCACAACATTCTGCAGCAATTTGTAAATAATCATTAAACTTAATGTGTGTGTGTTCGGAACTTGAAAATGTGTAGCTGTTAGTTGTCTCTGTGTGTGCCCTGCGGGTGTTTGCTCTAATAGCCTGACAAAAACCACCTTCATGGAAGAAAACTGAATTATACTCTCTAACAGAAAGTATGTATTCAACAAAAGACGAAAACACTGCTGTCACTAATGATGCTATATGAGGAAGCTGTCCGTATGAATCCACAGCTCAGTGTTTGCACAAAAGACTCTTACACGAATGGCATGTGGACTATGTCGCAATATCCATATTCTAAACCATGCGCAGAATAATTAACTGACTAGGAAGTTATCCAAGCACAAGTTATCCAACAGTATCCAAGCACAGTTCTGTCAGTGAAGGGTGAGAGATTGATTTATATATATATATATATATATATATATATATATATATATATATATATATATATATATATATATATATATATATATATATATATATAAAATATACAAAAGCTTGTACAGTGGGCAACATGCATGACTGGTGCATTGCTTCATGTGATTCCTTTTTACCTTGGCACCTCTAGAGTAGGGTAAATCTGTCCAACAACATGACCTTTTTCCATTGTTCCAGAGTGAAATCCTTGTGCTCTTTAACAAACTGAGCCCTTTCTCTGGTTAGTCTCACTAACAAGCGGTTGTCTTAAGGTTGTTTTGGTCTGTTTAGTGCTGATCCGAAAAGTTAGCGTCACATTGTGCGTGTAGAAAACCCTTTACTTTCACTTAAAAACAGCATCATACATCCACTTCAAAATACACTCGCAGTGTTTTTGGCTTGGTTTCTATTAATGTGCCCATATGCATTCAGAAGCATAAAGCAAGATATGTTTAAATGCACACATTCACCTTTACCATAATTGCTACATCTTTTTTAACGGCGTATGACAAAATTAGCTCAAGACAACTTATTTTTGCAGCATTGACATAAACCTGTTTGATTTCTACTGTTGACCTTCACATGTATATACATGTTGATATAATTTGTGTCTGGATTTGTTTTTGCTTATGAAGCTTTTTTCCAATCATACTATAAGGTCAAAAGATGTTTATGGGCTTTGTTTCCCCTTATTGTAACTATTTATCAATATATTATGGCTTTATGCAGCACTAAATGAAGTTCCATTGCTTTCCCATTGGTATCAATTCGTGTTATATATAATTGAGTATTACAGTATTCACACTGGGGAATTATCCTGAAGGTCAGAGCAAAATGTGTGGAGGAGCAGTTACAATCAAACCCATAAACTATTAATTTGCTAATTTTATAATACACTGTGATCATGGTAAGAGAATTAAGGTTTTTATTATAACAGAGCATACAGAAGCAACAGTGGTCTTATAATCCATGTCCATCCCATTTTTCCCTGCCACTCCAATTTAGTTGCTTACCTGAAAGTGGAGGCCAGCAGGAACCAAATGGCCATCAGAGGAATTTCATTCATCAGAAGGCACACTGGTCTATAAACACAGACAATAAGAATTTAAATATACCATCAGCCTTTATCACTTACCTAGTACTATATCTCTTGAAAGGAGAGTAAAGGATTTCAAGCCCCCGCCCCCCCATCAATTTGTCTGCGATCTAATTAATGACATCAGAGGTTGATCCATGATCTCATACACAAAACTGTTAGTCATAAACCAACGCTTATTTGAGATCTCAAAATCTGAAAAAGTTAAAGGCTTCTACAATGACTACATCTACTGCGTAAAACCTCCTACAAGGAAAACGAGGAGTACACATTGCTGCTCAAGCACAATAACCTAAATACTGTGCCCACACATAG